>OX411543.1:60595175-60932675 GCA_948146395.1 Fragum whitleyi | reverse complement strand
TATAAAATGTATTAAAAAGGGGAAATGAAGATGTTTTTGATAAAAAATATTTGCAAAGAATGCTTTTATAGCTGAAAACAGAGTTGCACTTTCGCATTTGCATCCATTTGAAAAATGTACCGATGCATTTGGGACAAAAATTTGCAGACGTCAACTGGAATATCCAGAGTGCAATCAACGAGGCTTACTTTTGGCTAAAATGCCTGTGGGAAAGATATTTCAGCGTTGAAAGACACGTGTTTATTTTCAAGGAAACATGGCAGCCTTTTTTTGCAACAACAAACCATGTAAACAAAGATATTTTAAGGAATTGCAACGATCGTATTCCTTGAAAGCCAAAGGTGACCGTAGATTATCACTCTTGGGCATTTCTACTTTAAAAATGAGACTTAATTTACCTTGATTTCTACTTAGAAATCCTTGCTATTGTTCTGTTTTTCTCAGCTGTCAAATAAAAAAACTGCCGTGGGAAATTTGTTATGAACCGCTTCACCGGAAAAGAGATAAAAATATCACTCCTCTAAAAAAATAGAGTGGGACCTTTCATACCTACTTGAGAGCAAGTTGGCCGAGGTTTCCTAATGATTTTCATTAGGTAACCTCGGTCAACATCGTTAAAGAGCATGAGTTCCAGAATGTTGCGGAACTATTACGGTTCCACTACCTTAACTTGGCCATGATTATTGTTATAATGCCTCGAAAAGTCTATGCAAGAAACTGGTTAAAAATAATAATTGTATTAAGAAAATAAACTTCAGCTTAGATTTGTTTGAAATGGTGATTCATTACACGCATCATAACCGTCATGGCTCGAACATTGTATGAACGCTCATAGAGAGACTAATTTATATAAATACGGGTTATATTCCATTCCAAACGTTTGCCCAAT
Source organism: Fragum whitleyi (assembly GCA_948146395.1). NCBI lineage: Eukaryota > Metazoa > Mollusca > Bivalvia > Cardiida > Cardiidae > Fragum > Fragum whitleyi. Next base: position 60,931,786 of record OX411543.1, on the reverse strand, counting down.
GTCCATTTCTTAGACTAACAAATGTCCACAACGAATTAAAAACGCATTAAGTCGGAGACATAATTTCTCTTAAGACAATAGAATATTCTGCTGCAGTACCGTAATGGACATTACGCTGCTTCGACCAATTACCAAGGGATGATATTTGGATCCCCTCGGGGAATATTATTCATATTATTCCTGAGACGATTTGGGACTTTTTCTAGAGAAGGGAAAAATAATTTACAAACACTTGGTTTATACAGGCTACAAATTATTTAGCCTGCTCCATAGAACAGAGTCACCAGTATTCCCTACCTGCTTTGTTCTCAAAAGCAGTGGTTGATTGATTGAATGAATGGAGTTTAACGCCGCTTTCAACATTTTTTTCAGTTATATCGCGGCGACTGGAGCACAAAACAATGGTTTCCTGGTATTTCTCTCCCCATTACAACCACCACATCCTTTCCTTGCCTCCGGCTGCTATCTAGGTTTACGATTATCAACCCATTGTTGAGAGACAATTAGTCGGAAAAAATGAGTGCCGCAGTCGGGGATCGAACCCGGGACCTCTAGATTGACAGTCCGACGCGCTACCAACTGTGTTGTGATGAGCCAACAAAGAAAAGTAAATCATAAGCCAATAAAGTTAAGTACAATAGCAAATTCATTATACGTCTTGAAAATCAAATTTCTATAAAATATTGATGTCATAATCTAATTTGTATACGTGTATCATGGAAGAGAATAACAAAGGATTACAATAGCGACCGCATGGTCGATGTTCTTGAAGAAGTAGAAAGTGATTTATAGAACTTATGTGCATATTTCATTAAAGGGAGGTAATTAATATCGCAAAATTTGCGATTTTGAATTACATCCAATCAAATTCACTCAAAACTCGCTTTACATCCTCATTCAATTTTATTCCAAAATCATTCCAAAATAATTCACCTTGTCAATGTCACGATGTTGTTAACTGTACATAAGCCAATAAAGTTAAGTACAATAGCAAAATTCTTCATACGTTTTGATAATCAAATTTCTATAAAATGTTGGTGTCATATTCTTATTTGTATACATGTATCATGGAAGAGAATAACAAAAGGTTATAATAGAGACTCCATGGTCGATGTTCTTAAAGAAGTAGGAAGTGATTTATAGAACTGATATGCATATTTCATTAAAGGGAGGTAATTAATATCGCAAATTTTGTTCATCCTGAACAAAATTTGCGATATTGAAATACGTCCAATCAAATTCGCTCAAAACACGCTTCACATCCTCATTCAATTTTATTCCAAAATCATTCCAAAATAATTTACCTTGTCAATTTCACGATGTAGTTAACTGTACATAAGCCAATAAAGTTAAGAACAATAGCAATATTCTTCATACGTTTTGATAATCAAATTTCTATAAAATGCTGATGTAATAATCAAATTTGTATACATGTACCATGGAAGAGGATAACAAAAGATTACAATAGCGATTCCCTGGTCTCCAATTGATACTCGTGACATTTATTTTGTCTGCATTTTGACATTTATACTGGATCTGAAATACTCAATCCTTGAATGTTTCCGACGATGTAGGACGGTACGTGGCATATTTTCTTATCAACGCAAAATAAGGAACGAAGGAACGCCAACTATAATTTCATTGTCAATGAATATATGTTATTTGTCCAAAGACACCTTAATAAAATAATTTGTAAAACATACTCTTGAAAAAGATGAAAAAAAAAAAGAAATAAAAGAGAAAAGTTTAAAGGTCGTTATAAAAGAAAGAGTTAAATAGTCAACTAGGATGAACGTTACTCTTGAAATACAACTTTTGATGTGACCGTGATGCACATTTAAAATCACTCGGGAAATACAACTTTTGTTGTGACCATGATTCACATTTAAAATTTACTCGAGAAATACAACTTTTGATGTGACCATGATGCACATTTAAAATCACTCGGGAAATACAACTTTTGATGTGACCATGAGGCACATTTAAAATTTACTCGAGAAATACAACTTTTGATGTGACCATGATGCACATTTAAAATCACTCGGGAAATACAACTTTTGATGTGAACATGAGGCACATTTAAAATTTACTCGAGAAATACAACTTTTGATGTGACCATGATGCACATTTAAAATCACTCGGGAAATACAACTTTTGATGTGACCATGAGGCACATTTAAAATTTACTCGAGAAATACAACTTTTGATGTGACCATGATGCACATTTAAAATCACTCGGGATATACAACTTTTGATGTGACCATGAGGCACATTTACAGAAAGCTATCGTTCAAAACGAAACAACATTTTTTCACGTGTAATGGACACCGGCCTTTTAATTTTCGTAGTTTAATGTTGGTTAAAATTAGACTTATTTGTTTTTAAAATGATCATATCAGATCGCAAAGCACAAACGAAAACTGCCACCTTTTTCGATTGGCCTAGGCTGTGCTGTGAGATAGGATAGCAGTCAGAATGCATTGGTTTCGGCCTCTGCCTCTCATAGAAGTAATCTTGTGTGTTCGAAAAATACTCTAACAGCCTAAGTGTTCGTAGGAATAGCGCTAAAAATAATTAGAATAAATTATCATCATTTCCTTTGTAGACCGATTTCCATGTCTTTAATGGTTTTTGTTGTTGTTGTTGTTGTTTGCTGCTGATTTTATCCAATATATCTACCAGTTTCTATTTCTGTGCCCGCATCATTTACGTTCATTTAATCCATGGTATAGCCTAATCTTAAATAAAACGAGATTGATTAATTTAGCATATCGAACAAACATTATATCGCACTTTAGAAAAGATATATTGAGAATGTAAAAGGCGTTCGAGCGGAAATGCAGTGACATGGCAAGAGGGTATACGTTATAAAAAAAATGTAGTCGAAATATTTACACATATTTTGGACAAGTATATTTCGACGGTATAATTGTTGTTGTTGCTATTATTATCATGATCATGATCATTATTATTATTATTATTATTATTATCATCATCATTATCATTATCATTATCATTATCATTATCATTATCATTATCATTATTATTATTATTATTATTATTATTATTATTATTATCATTATTATTATTTTTATCTTTATTATTAATATTATCATTATTATTATCATGTAACATTATTATGTTAAATCATTATTACTATATTTGTTATCATTATTTTTTTTATAATAACTAATATCGACATCAAACAAACTTTCATAGACAAAACTTATTCAATTTTCGTATGTTTTATTGACTTTTTATAGCGAAAGTTGACATGGTTTTTTCTCTTCTTTGCTCTCTTCATTCTTCTGAGTGTGATTGACGATCAAACTCTAAAATAAAAAAAAAGGTGACTGCTGATGATCTTTTATGTTATTTTTTATCCCTATTTCATCCAGCAACTCAAAAGTCAGAAAATTTCCATATATAAGGATCGTGTATGTGTTTAAGTCGTTTAATCCTGATGTCTCCGTACGCTACTAGATGTACAATACACTACTTGTAATAGACATTTATTGTCGCTCGTTTTCTGTTCTAATAGAGTTCCTGTATTGTATTAGCCATAAAAACCGAGGAAATACATTAGTCCTGACTCAGTCACTAAGATATCGAAACACGACAGCTTCATACTAAAACCTCGTAACTACAGCTTAGAAAAAGCTGTAGTTACGAGGTTTTAGACTGAAACTGATGACGAAAACGTCTTTACCCGATTATATCAGTAATTCTTAAATTGTGTAGAAAAAAAATCCTCTGCAAGACCTAGTTTGACGCTATTCCAAGAAATCTTTGAAACTCTTGAGCCATTTGATAAAACAGTGATGAAACATAAGAAAAGGCAATTTGGAAGTGCAGAAACGGTCTTTTTCCGGAGAGTCTGTGTAAAAAACTGGTCAAAGTTAATGCTGTTCGTTGGCCAATTTACTAAATTTAGAATGTTCATTATACCCTACCATAACAAAAATGGTATCTTTCCGTGTTACCTAGACAATAAGGAAACGTATAGGGTACCCCGTTGTATCTCAAATTATTATTTTTTAAAAAGTTTTTTACAATCGATGCACTGGTATTATTATTATTATTATTTTTTTTTATTTTTACTATTATCTTTTTTTTCAAATTCGCTTTCAGTCCCACATGCACCAATTTTAGTTATAATACATGACTCTCCGCGAGACATTTCCAACAATTTCACAAGTGCTCAAGGCAAAGCGTGTGGCCAGCATGTATACCGCCCAGTCTGCCCAGAGTCTTTGAAATGCACTTTGTCTCCAGAGAGATAAGGTCTTTATGCATTTTCAGGCGGTCATTTAATATTCTTATTGCATTAATTAGAGGATATTGAATGAGTGGGCATGGAATACTGAATTTTTAAAACAAGTCATCTATAAACAGATAAAAACGAGGCTGTGCCGAGTTTTTATCTGTTTTAGATGAAGAGTTTAATAAATCCTGTATTTTATGAGCGCAATTGTTTTATTCTATTTAAAATATGACCCGAAATTTTGCGATAAATCGTCAGAATTCTTGAAATTCAACATTTCAATTTTCTGCGAAACTTATTACGCCGCTTGTAACTGACGTCACAATTTATCATGACGTCATTTTCGCGGTTACAAATAAGGCGTTGCTATTAATAATAATAATAATAATAATAACTTTATTTATAGAAGGTAGCATGTTAAGATACATATACAATCTTATTTTCAACATGGCCCTCTTGAAAAAACAAAACAAAACAATATTCGAACTTCGTATTCCTCTCTCTCTCTCTCTCTCTCTCTCTCTCTCTCTCTCTCTCTCTCTCTCTCTCTCTCTCTCTCTCTCTCTCTCCCACTCTCTCTCTCTCTCTCTCTCTCTCTCTCTCTCTCTCTCTCTCTCTCTCTCTCTCCCTCTCTCTCACTCACTCACTCACTCACTCACTCACACTCTTTCAAACGCACACACACTCACTCAAACTCAAACCACACCACACAAGCACATAGGCTACCAATTACATGTAATATATATGCATAAAGTACGAAGCAAATGAATTTCAATTTAACTCCTGGAAAAAAAACAGCATGTAAGACATACACATATAATATTAGATTTGAAAACAATTGCTGTACAATCATTTTATATGTAATATAACAGTGGAAGAGTGTAGATGCTTAATTAGAAATCAACTGACAATAGAAAGCTCCTTAATTTGTGTTTAAAACATCTTAAATTGTCAATAGATCGTATATCTGTTGGAATCGAATTCCAGTATTGCATCCCAATATAGGAAAATGTGCGCTTTTTAAATTCTGTTTTAGGTACTGTGCTTTTGCTCATTATATCATTATTTAACTCAGACCTAAGTAAGTAATGTTGGTTCTTGCAATAATTAAAAGCATTAGACATGTAAGGGGGTGCCAGACCATAAAGCGTTTTATACACCATGATGATAGTGAAATATTTTTGGCGACCTTTTATGCTTAGCCATTTTAATGAGGTGAAATTCGACTTAGAGGAAGTCTTTCTAGGTTTTTTCAATATAATACATGCAGCTCTTTTTTGTAATTTACTAACTCTGTTTAAAAACGCTGATTTGCATTGACTCCAGGAAATACAACCATAGTCAAAACAAGGGGCAATGTATGCATTATAAAACAGTTGTTTCATATCAAGCGTGAGAAAACAATTAATTCTCTTGAGTAAATGCACTTTCGATGAAACCTTTGAACAGATCATGTCAACGTGAGTCTTCCAACTAAGTGAATTGTCTATGTATAGACCGAGAACCTTTTGAATACATACATTCGCGATCTTGTTGTTTAACACCTTTAATTGAAGTTCTGGTAGATTTTTTAATCTGTTATTACTTCCTACAATCATACATGTGGTTTTCTTTGGATTTAAAATCATATTGTTATTTTTTGACCAAGTATCTATTTTAGACAAATCATTTTGTAAGCATTCGTTTATTTCGGATAGAGATTCACTTGATTTATAAAGTGTAGCATCATCCGCATACATGTCGATGTTAGATTGAATTTTTAAAGGCAGATCGTTTACGTATAATAAAAACAAAATGGGCCCTAAGATTGATCCTTGGGGAACACCAGACGATATTAGTTGCATTTTTGATGTGACTGAGCCATTTTTGATGACTTGAAATCTACCGTTTAGATAAGAACTGAAAAGTTTACAAGCATTATCTGTGAAATGATGTAATTTAAGCTTATATAATAAAATTTCATGATCAACAAGGTCGAATGCCTTTTTAAAATCGAGAAAAACCGTTCCAATAATTTTCCCATCATCCATGTCCATTAACCATGAGTCTATAAGCCTTATAAGAGACGTCTGGCAAGAATGATTTTCTCTAAAGCCAGACTGATACGAGAACAAAACATTCGTATTTTTTAAAAAGATTTTAAGTTGATTTGCAATATGTCTCTCAAATATTTTTGAAATCGTAGTTAAAACTGAAATCGGCCGATAGTTATTTGGATCAGATTTTTCACCACCTTTGAAAAGTGGTCTTACATTCGCCTTTTTAAGATCAACTGGGAAGATTCCGGTTGATATGCAGCTATTTATAATTACTGATATAGGTTTAGATATAAAATCTTTGCACAATTTTAATACTCTCGGACTTATACCATCAAGTCCAGTGGCTTTATTGTTGTCTAGTTTTTCAATTATATGCCGTACTTCTAACGCAGTTATGAACTGTATATCAAAGTAGTTGCTTTTTATTTTGTTATGTAAGTATATTTCAAATTCCTTAAAGTTTTTCGGATCAAGAGGAACTTTAGTTACCATTTTTGAAATATTTACAAAGTGTCTGTTTAATGCATTTATAACGTTTTCTGTACCATTTACTTCAATATCATCAACAACAAGTTTATTAGGCAGTTCATGGAAGTTTTTGTCATTTGACGTAATTTGTTGAAGATTCTTCCAGATATTCTTTGTATCTGTTTTATTTTGAATGGCTTGATTGAAATAATCTTTCTTATTTTTCTTGATAATCGCAGTGACTTTGTTCCTCCAAATTTTGTACATGGGGAAATTTTGCTTTTTCTTAAAATCATCTCTTGACCTAATTGCTTGTTTTACTTCTTCGTTGAACCAGTCTGGCTGTCTTAGATGTTTAACCCGTTTCTCTTTGACCGGAATATGTTTTGATAGACAATTATTAAACATTAAGTAAAAATGATCGAGCGCTTTACATGGATCAGTAATTGTTTCAACTGAATCAAAATTGGTCTTCGCAAGGTCAAATGATAATTTGTTTATGTCTAAACCGCTAAAAGATCTGTATGTGATTGATTGAATCCTATTTTTTCTTATGGTTCCATTTGAGCATTTATAAGTTATAGCAACAGGAAAGTGGTCGCTTATGCCTATTTCTGGAACCGATATTTCTTGAACGAAATTTGGACAGGTACTGTAGACATGATCTATAATACTAGAAGAGTTGCTCGTTATTCTTGTGGGATGGGTAATATGTTGATGTAAATTAAAATCTTTAACCAATTTATCCCATCTAGAATTACTATATACACATGAAGATGAAAAATTGAAATTGATATTGTAATCTCCTAATAATAGGAAGTTTAAGTTATTTGTTTCAGCGGATAATAACTGATTCTCATATTTATCTATCCAGTCTTGATTACTATTTGGCGGCCGATATATGAAATTAATCAATAATGGTTTTGAATGCGAAAGTTTTACTTCAATCCAAATACTTTCTAAATCACTCTGTTCCAAATCATTTCTTCTTTTGTAGATAATGTGGTTTGCTATGTATATAAGTAAGCCTCCACCAAGTTTTCCCAACCTATCTCTTCTTTCAAACACAAAGCCTTTTATATTAAGATTTGGGTTTTCTATTTTTTCTGTGAGGAATGTTTCTGATAAACCAAATAAATCCAGCGAGTAAGTCTCACTAAGTATCAACTTGATTTCTTCTAACTTGGGGAATAAATGTTGAATGTTTAGATAACCTACATGCAAGCCCTTTGTTTTTAAGTTAAATGTGCTACTTTCCGTATTATCTTTTGTTTGTAATGTTTTTATTAATCCGGGTCCTGTTTTAAAATTATTTATCACTGGTGTTTTTTCATTGTTTAAGAACGGGTGAAAATTACTGGTGTTTTTACAACCGGAATTCAAAAGCTGATCGTGTTGAGAAACTGTACAGTTATTTGCGGTATTGATATCGTATGAAGTATTTGACATAGATTGGGTACAATTATCACTTACTAAGCCATCGGGAATTTTAGCACTATCATTTTCATTATAATAAATGCATGTACATTCGGTTGTAGAATAATCACAAATTTCGCAAATGTAAGACAGTATATCGTATTGATTTCTACACTCTATAGATTTGTGTATGTCTTGCTTGTCCTATAAAAAACTATATCTACACTCATATGACAAATGATTTGTCAGTCCACAATTCCAACACGCCCTCTTTGTCTTCGTTTTCATTGTACCTCTACTGCGGAGTCGATCACTTGAAGTTTGAACTGATTGTCGGCTGTTTTCGTGTGGTTTATGGTTTCTCAATGTCGATTGTTTCTTGAGAATCGATACGCTTTTATTTATGATCTTCAGTAGCGTACTTGTCCCTTTTTGTACTAAATGGATCCCATCTCTATGAAACAGCAAATCAACGGCTTCACCGTTTCCGAACACAAACGATGGAAAGCAATCAATTAAGGTGGCTGGCGACTGTTCACAAACTTGCTTTATAGTATCATTTACGGGAGACACATCGACGTCAATTCTGGGACAGACAGTGCAAAAATAAATTTTGCATTCCTTTGATAACTTTCCTAATAAACCCATTAGCTCATCATGAACTGTTTGTAGTGGTGTCCCGTTTGCTGCATCATTGCCTCCTGCGTAGATTATGATTTGTTGAAAGTTATCTAAGTTCATTGTTTGTAGTTTTTTGGAAATATCAATGGCCTTTTTTCCACGACAGGTTATTATCTGTACGTTTTGTCCCAATCCTCGTGGATTAACACCTTTAACAATTGAGTCTCCTATGATAAGGATCTTTTCTCTCTTCCGTTCAAAGACTCGTTTTTTCAGAAAGGTCTCCTCGTTTGCTCTCCTCGTTTGCTCTCAGCTCATTCGTATATTTATTGCACTAGTGTAATAACACCCGTGTAATATCAAAAATATTCAACGGGGTTATTTCACTCTCGCGACGTAGGTCATTTTATAACGGTCTGTCGAGGCATGTAAAACACGCACTGGCTCAGCTCAATGTCTTTATATAGGGACCTAAGAGAATTAATTCATTGATTGAATGGAGTTAAGCGCCGCTTCCAACATTTTATTTTCAGTTATATCGCGATGACTGCAGCACCTAACAATGGATTCCTGGTATTTCTCTCACCAGTATAACCATCACATCCTTTCCTAGCCTCCAGCTAGAAGCCAAGAGGAAAATAAAATCTGCCCTGCGTTCACGATGTCAAAACGGTGCAAACAGTTTTCCAATTACATCCCGCTTTGCACGTGCACTTGCATGGAAAGCGGGGAATAATTAGAAAACTTTATGAAGTGTTTTGTCATCCTGGACACAGGATTGGTTTTCTTTTAAAGGATTAAGCGAGGGCTCCTTTGAAAAGTATTCTTTTTTTCCAAAACGAAGCGTTACGTTTCTAAATCTAATAAAGGTTTTACATTGAAAACGGTATCAATTATCAAAGTGTTTCAGAGCAAAATTCGTTTAATTTTGTTCCATTGGGAGTTGCAGAACAGCTTTTAGTTATCTACGACTTTCATGTAATGTTTCTCAACATTCAAGTCGTCTAAAGGGCGGCAGAAATGTCGTATCTACAGCTCTCAATGACATTTAGTTCGTCCAATAACATTTGTGAAATTGAAAGTACAATCGATATTGCTCGAGCGACCATCTCTATTAAGCGACCACTTTTATAAAGCGACCATCACAAAAAGCGCATTCACCGTATGCGCAATTTTAGAAAACTTTTAAAGTGAACATCATTTAAAGAAAAATTGTTTATCGTTGAATCTTATGACGTCGGAATCCATTAGAATCGTCTCATTTAGACGATTCTAATGATTTCAAACATCATAGGATTCGGTAAAATACATGCAAGAATCTAAATATGCTTTCCAGCAAGTCCTATTTATCATTTATTACTGTATTTAGTGACCATTCCCATTTTCGACCGCTTTTGGTGGTTCCCCAGGTGGTTGCTTACACAGGTTTTACTGTATTTTACAAATTAGAGTTTAAGATTCATATTTCATAGATGAGTAAAAATAAAAACCTAATCACACCCATGTTCGCGTATTCATACAGTGTGATTAGGTTTTTAGTTTCATACCTCAATGGAATTAAAAAATACTCTCTTAATCTCTTTAATGGTCATTAAATCTTATGATGACTTTAGACCGTATCACTGGAGACGTCTTATGTATAGACGTTTTCAAGTCGGAAGAAGTTGTAAAATATTTCATTTGTACGTCAGTCCAATTCCAGTGCTCAGACTTGCGTTCAGGATGCAACAACGTTAATGAAGGTTTAGAAATGATATCCCGCTTTGCTCGTGTGTACACTTGCAAAGCGGGATATCAACGTTGCACGAACGTTTTTATCTTTAACGCAGGACAGATGCCGTCAGTGCAAGATTTAATGCATATAATCGCAAAAGAAATACTAAATCTTTTCCTATTAAAAACTATTAAAAACGCAAGGATTCCAACGGTTGAATTCCAACATTGCGACATTTTATTAACTTTTATTGGTAGTGAATTATATTGATTTTTTTCGTGAAGATTGAATATTTGAGTAAATCGACCACGCGTTCATGATACTAAAGCGCTTGCGAACGTGAGTAAACGTTTCCATGCTTTCTTATCCAAAACAATGTTCTTGCTTGGGGCACTGGCGATATACGGCTATAAAAAATTGTGGACAACTTCATCTTTATCGCTCTTCTCAAAAATATCGTTATTTACGTTTTGTTTTGAAGTTTCATCCTCTGAAAAGGGCGGGGTCTATGCCTTTTTTTTATTTATTTATTTTTTTTTTTTGTTAATTTCTGAATCTAAAAAAAATTCTGGTGTGTATGGAGGGCAATGAATTTTCGATCGATACATTTTTGTTGCCTAGCAACCGTTTTTAGTGTCTTATTTGAAAGCGCTATGCTGCGGCGGGTCGCTATAAAAATAGTCGCTACGAGCGCTTTCCAATTCTAAACGCAGGGCAGCCCTGCGTTCAGGATCACAAATTGGCACAAAGAGTTTTCCAATTGTAACCCGCTTTGCACATGCGCTTGTGTACAAAGGGGGTATAATTGGAAAACTATTTGCACCGTTTTGTGATCCTGAACGCAGGGCAGATTTCCCATATCGACATTTTGTGGTGTAAGAATCGGATCAACAGCTTGAGAATAGTTGTAGAACAGACTTTTTTTTTTGTCCCACTAAGAATCCTTTTATACTATAACTGTACAAATCCCATTTGACATTTTTTATATCACGTGGATATTTTAAGAAACTACACAAACTTTGTCTACAGAAGTTCTGATCGGATAAAATGCCAAGCCTTAGGATAAAGGCTTATTAATTACAATTTTGTCCAAATATTGGGAGTGCTTTCAAATTTGCTTTCATTTTCTCCAAGAAATATATTTATCTAAATTGATTGGTTATTTTAAAATACATAAAATATACAGATGAGATTCTTCGCTTTAGAAAGCAATTTCATGTGACATGATATATATAGAGGATATTGAATGAGTGGTCATTGAATACCAAATTTATTAAACGAGTAATCTGTAAACAGATAAAAACGAGGCTATGCCGAGTTTTTATCTGTTTATAGATGACGAGTTTAATAAATTCGGTATTAATGAGCACACATTTTATATTCTATTTATAATATGACCCTATATTTTGCGAAAAATCGTCAAAATTATGAATATTCAACATTTCAATTTTCCGCGAAACATATAACGCCGTTTAAAACTGACGTCACAATATAAACATTATGACGTCATTTTCGCGGTTACAAAATAGCGTTGCTATTCGCTCTGAGATCATTTGCATAGTTATTCCACTAGTGTAATAACGCTCGTATAATATCAAAAATATTCAACGGGGTTATTTCACTACCGCGACGTAGGTCATATTATAAAAATCATATAGATATAGATTGATATGGGATTATGGACTTTATAATTGAAAATTGGTGCATCTCCTAAGTTTAAAGCTTATTCATTTCAAAACAAGAGATGTTTGTTATTCATTTATCCCCCCCCCCATCAAAAAAGGAGGGCAAAAGCATATTCTTTGATAATCAGCAAAGGACAATAACTCACTAAATATCACAAGTAGAGTTATGGTTCTTGTGCACATAATGCGGTCTTTTGTTTAAGAAACTTGCATATCCATTAGAAATATCGACAAAAACATGGCAAATAGAGGTTATAAGATAAATATAATACATACGTAGTATTAGACTAATCTACCGATCCGTGAAAAAAAATCAAGTCGTCCCCTGGTTGACTTGTACTAGAACCAATCAATATTTATTATACAGATTTCCTTGATGGTCCCTTTTCGCGTGACGGTTCACATTTAAGTAACAGTTATTTTTCAACTTAATATTCGAAAGCCATTCAATAACATCTCAATGCACTAGTCAAACTGCTGTCATACGACCGGAAAATATTCTGCCATATTTGAGTTTAATTGTATTGGGCAGCCCAGAAATTCAAAATGACTCAATATGATTACTTGTTGAAATAGCCGATTAATTTAACAGGCGATTTGCTGGCGAAGTTTTCAATGATAAAAACCAGAACCCCTTTTAGTGGTGTATTTTACTTTTTCAAATAACCATAACCAATAAAACACGAGCTAATCGTAATACATTATCTCCCCTTCGTTCAATATAGGGATGAATGCTTTTCCCCCCTATGTGTTCATCATAGAATTGAGTGTTTTTTTACATTTGTACAATTTCAACTATCTGGACCAAGTCGTTTTCTTTGGGTTGCTATTGTTAAAAAGACAAACTGCAAATGCCTAAGTAGCACTTGCTTTTAACATAACGCTTTACGGGCGTTATTTGCCATGTGATAAGTCCTTTACAATTTATACTTCAATAAACGAGATCGAAAAAGACACTCGGCCCTGATAATTGTGATTGTCAGAAGTATTGACAAGCTCAGCCAAAAAAAAGATAAATGAATAAATGAAATAAAATAAAAGTTCAAGTCCTCTTTATACACGAAGTGATCAATACACTTTTAGATTTCCATATTCAATGTGAATCGTAATCGTGAATCTCGCTATCGAAGTTTGCTAGCATAATTTTTTTTAAAAAAAAATGAACACAAAAAGACGACTATTTTGACATTTCTAGAGGTATTTATGACAAAAATATGTCTTCTAAGTAAATGTTATTTTCAACACGAAATTTGCGTGATCGAGCGTCGTTGTCGAGAATGTAGCTTCGTCGACTCAATAAAAACAGCGGCCAGAATCAGAACTACGTGTCTGTAATCAAAAATTCTTTCAAAAATATCTTACTTTTTAACGGGTCAAATAGTAATGAAGAGTTTTGGAAGGTAGTTTCTTGATCAACATTTATCTTGTAGGTCGATGGTCGTATCAATTACGCGAAATACCTATTGTACTTTTACAAAAAAATAAAATTAAAGAAATTTGATAATTGAAATTGCATTACGTGAGGATATCAATTGCTCTTTATTCCTTTTAAGTACAATTGATATCCTTACGTAATGCAATTTAAACCAATCAAATTTCTTTGTTTTTATTGGAAAGCTTTATCATTAAACATTTTTTATAACTTTACTTCTTAAAATTAACAAGCAATTGAATGTGTTTTTTATTATGTTACACTAACTAGCATGGTCGGATTCGAGCAGTTTTCATGAATATAAATTATAAGCTGCAGCGCACTCTTTTTCTATGAAACGCGACCGAGAGCAAAATAAAACATTTAATCATAACATAGAGGATAAAGCTAAACTTTTAGAAATCCTTGCTCTCATAATAAAAGTCCGTTTAATATTGGTTTGCATGTGTTTGGTAATTTCTTCATATTTCTTCCATCTCGCATTCGCTGTCTCATAAATAAGAATGAGTTAAAGCAGAGCTCTGTTTATTACAGCTTTTTAAATGTTTACAGACCGATGGTCTCCTTATCAAAAATACGGTTTAACTGCTATTTTATACAAGCACTCATTGGCAAGGGCGTAACTTCCATTACGCAATTTACGCATGTGCGTAAAAGAAAAGATTATCTGTTGAAAAAAATCGTTGATGAATGATCATAACATCGAAACTACAGCTTATTCAAGCTGTAGTTTCGATGTTTTGATTATTTACCAACGCTCAAATCATAAAGAATGGGGCGTACAGAGGGCATTCATCTTCTGTCACAGTCCACATGTCGACTTTATCCTATATATTCTTTGGTTGTAGCCTTCTGTGGCGTATGTATTTCAAAGTCCTATTTACGCCTATAATTGGTGTCCGTTGTCTAGAGAAAGAGCGTCGGCCTCTTGAGTAAGAGGTCCTAAGTTCGATGCCCGAGAGCGGCTATCGATCTTGGTTCCCTCATTGGCCCAGACATCTGGCTCATTATCCAGAATGCAGAATCGACATGAAATAATCTAAATTGAAATAATTGGTGTTTCTAAATATGTTTAAACGATTGCATTAGGCTACTCGAAAGAGATGGGTCCTTTTTTTACTAATGATTTTCAGTGGATTAACGAGAATAAATAGTAAACCATCACTTGAAAATATTGCCGACAACAAGTAATATTTCCTTAAATTTTAATCATTAGTTTTATTCTGGTTCCATTCTATGATTTTTAGCGTACAACGTGTGAATTTCATTTCTTAAATTAAAAAAAGGAATTTAAGAACGTATTCTGAAGCTTGGTTCGGAAAATATCAAACGCTAAATCCTTCCCATCGTTTAGGATGACAAAACGATGCAAACTGTTACATGTAGTACATTAAACCCAGCTTTGTACGTGCACTTGCGTGTAAAGCGGAGTATGATTTGCAAACGGTTTGCACCGTTTTGTCATCCTGAACCCAGAGCTGTATCAGTGGTAAGATTCTTCATCTTCGTGAAGAAAGAGACCAATCGGATTAGAGTTCTAATCTAGACAATCACAATATGCCTATCAATCTAAAACGTGATTTATCATGAACGCTCGACACAAGAAAAACGGGAATTAAAAATTTAATTAAGGAAATATCGCCTTTCTTAGCAGATGAAGACATTCAGGGTCGCATTCCATGAAATATTAGCTTTACATTGTGCATGGCGCTATCATCTTTTTTAAATTATGGTAGTTGACTTGTAAAAGTTCCGCAATATTTTGGACCACATGAACTTTCACAATATTAACCGAGGTTTCCTAATGAAAATTATTTGGAAACCTCGGTTAACACTCTTTAAGTTCATATGTGCCAAAACGTTGTGGAACTATTACGGTTCCATTACCTTAAGAGATGAAGTTGATTAATTCGGATTTAACGCGACGGCTGGTTCATCTACCTATGGATTCTCGTTGTTTCTCACACAAGTACAACCACAACATTTTTCCGAGCATCTAGCTGACCATCATACTCAAACGTGCTATTTACAGTAAATTTCATCATAAAATTGACATTCTGTGATCTCAATAAAATATTCTTAATAGCTCACTAAGCGCTCCATTCATTTATTCCAAACACACACTCAAATCGATCAAAAACGCTAAAAAGTCGCTAGAAAATATTTCGAAAGCGTTAAAGGCGACCAACAATTTATTCAAATCGGTAAAATTAATCCACGCTGTTATTTGCTGGTGTGGCTTTTAAGGTGTAGGATTGGTCCATGAAGGTACAAAAAATACGTTTATTTTATTACAGGGAGGTAATTAAAATCGCTAATTTTGTTCATCTTGAACAAAATTGGCGATATTGCATTACCTCTCTTTAATTTCACTCATAACTCGCTCCACATACTCATTCAATTTCATTCCTAATCATTCCAATTTCATTCATCATATCGATTTCACGATGTTGTTAACTGTATCATTCTCTCATTCGGCGGAGTCAAATAATTCTTGTTACAATGACTTTAGTCAAATGTCGAATGAAATATGGCCGAGCCGGGATTCGAACTTATGGTCCTATGATTGACAGACAGCTCAACATGTTTCCGATTGGGTTAGCTGGGTTGGGCCTTCGAGACGAAAAGGTATTGGTTTATGTCATGATGGTGAAAAATAAAAAAAAACGTGTGTGAACCAGCAATGTTATTAGGTTTTTGATTTTCTTACCTACACGAATTACAAAAAAGTTCTCTCTCCATATCTCATTATTTAATATTATGAAGCAGAAATAATAACAAAATATATCTTCGTAATGAATCACTTTCATTAAGAATTATATGTAATCAGACTAATTTCATTAAGGAATGAGACTTTTTTTTCAGTCAAATAAAATACATAAAACTTATTTTGATTTGTGTCAAGAAATACCAACCCTTTTAAGCACCAATCTTCAGGAAATGGGTCAGGGTAGTGGTGGCAATTTTTTCGGATTATGATTCAACTTTGTTAAGAGTTCTAATCAAGATAAATTGCGCGATTCGTTTTTCTAATTTGATCTCGATATGAACAAGTAGTGCATATTGAACAAAAAGAAACATACTTCAACTTCAGTAATTTTAGTTTAAATACGCCTGACCGATGCAATAATGAAATCTTAATTATAACTGTAATCAGAAAAAATAGTAATTCATTTGAATAAATTGTAGAAAATAAAATAATATAATATAGATAATATTATTTTATGTCATGCTGAATAAAAAAAAACTTGCAAACTTGCATTAAAATCAAAGTTCTAAAAAATACATATTAATTACATGCACTAGTTGTAAAACTCTAATTAATTTGGAAAATATATTTTTTCAAACATTTGTGGTTTATAAAGACAAACTAGGTGGTAAAGACAAAGATCAGGCTGCACATATGTGCTGGCTGATCTTTGTCTCTACCTCCTGTCAAAGCAGGCAAATTCCGGATTTAGTATGACAAAGGATAAAGCTCGTCTGTTTCTCCGATCTTTTCTCCAATAAACTTATCTTGTCTTTGATAGATTCTTGTAATATGAATAAGTCATGTATAAATGCACACGTTTCAGTGTGTGATGAAAAGTCAATTAATTTATTATCCCCCCCCCCCCCCCAATTTTCTTGGTTTTTGTCTAAATAGGTATGAATTTATATTTTCTCTGTATAAGTATAGGTAAGAGGCGACAGCCTCTTACCTACTTAGC
The DNA here is from genome assembly GCA_948146395.1 of Fragum whitleyi. Taxonomy (NCBI): domain Eukaryota; kingdom Metazoa; phylum Mollusca; class Bivalvia; order Cardiida; family Cardiidae; genus Fragum; species Fragum whitleyi. The sequence goes on along the minus strand of OX411543.1, from coordinate 60,914,437 downwards.
TACATTTGATTTTATAATGATTCTTATTCCATATACCAAGTTGTTGACAAATTGTGACACTATCATAGAGTTTGCACTCTTTGAAGTTTCCCACGAAAGTTCATTGCTGTGTTTAAATTGTTGATTTCTCTTTTCTCTCGTGACAAACAATGATCAATCTGAATTATGTTTTATTGTGATTATCGGTATCAGAAAACGATTTCTTAGCATCATCTTCCTTCTACTTCATTTTGTGACCAAAGCGTCTGTATATATTTTCTTCAACCTTATCAAGTAATCTTGTGTTCCCAAAAATGCTGATGCCAGACTGAAAAAGGATTTACCAAAGAAAATGACATTTTTTTGTTAAAATAGTCGCTTAATGTTTACGTTACTGGCGTTTACATAAACAATTGTTCTACAATATTTGACCCCACTAATTAATCTGTCATCTGCAAATAAGAAACAGGCTCTTACTGATTTTTGAAAAACTGGTTGATAAGAAGCAGAATGTAGCTAAAAACAAAAAGAACAACAAGACAAATAACGTCTATGTGTATTTGATATACACCCATATATCAAAGCTTTAGGAGCAATATTGAGATTAGATATATTACATACAAGGCCGCTGAAATAAATGAATAGTCTCTAGACAATTTAGTAATACCTCCTACAGATCGGTACTTCATTATTTATTCGGGTTGACATTTAATGTACTTCTCAGTCATAGCATTTACTGCTCGAACATGATCAATCGAAATCGTGAGTCATTTATGGATAACATACAATATGCACGAGCATAGCAGGGAGTGTGCAAAAACTTAGACTACGCTTGAAGCGGATTGTCCAATCAGAGAACAGTATTTCAAAAGTATATATCACAGATACAACTCCCAGCGCTGTATTTACGTATGTTCCATGGCAGTGTGTCGTGCACGTGAATCTCGACAGGTTTTGTGTGCCGAGACATAAAAAAACGAGCATTTCATTAAGCGTTTTCCCAAAAGAATTTCTACAGTGGCAAAAATGCAAACGACCTGCAATAAGCAACGGAAATAGTTTCATAAGTAATTTTCGCATAATTACACATAATAACAGTGATACTGCAGCGAGTGTTACATTTCTTTTACATGTTTCGAGGTTTGGGAAAAATACAGACAATATTAGAAAAGTGTTGTCTAAGTCAGATAGAAAATCTCGTGCCGCGGTATATGGGAAATAGACACTCACTTACGCTCGTGTCTATTTCCCATATACCACGACTCTCGTTTTCTATCCCATACATAGTTTCGCGCCTACCGTTGACAGAGGGAGAGGAGACAGATGTAGGGGTAGAGAGAGAGTGAGAGAGAAAGAGACAGAGAGACATAAAGGCAGAGATAGAAATACAGAGACAGAGACAGTTAGATAGAGAGACAGAGACAGAGACAGAGAAGAGCCCTGCGGTTAGGATGAAAAAGCGGTGCCAACAGATAGCCAATTATACCCCGCTTTGCACGCAAGTGTACGTGCAAAGCGGGGTATAATTGGTGAGCTGTTCGCGCCGCTTTGTCATCCTGAACGTAGGGCAGGAAAGACGGGAAATATACATGTAGTAATTCCGAACTAGAACAGAAGAAATTTCAAGGATCCAATGGCCTGTTTGACTTAATATCTTACGATCATTTTTTGCACAAGTCAAAAATTAAAATTCTGTCAAGCATCATTTCATTAGATTATTCTTCTAAAGACGATTCCAATGAGATATTGCATGGCAAAAACCAACAATGTTTTCATCTAACAATGAATACAATGGTATTTTGACTAACGATTAGATTTTTCGTAAGAAGTTTAGTACAAGAGGTAAAACAGGGCCATTTCACTCCACTGGAACTTAATGCTTAACAGATGTATAAAAATTCATTAATAAATTTCCTAAATTGACCCCTTATTAGCTGATTCGACGATACCCATGTTTTTCCTCAATCAGGATTACAGAAAGGAAAGTAAAAGAGCATGTCTCGGCCAATCTCACGATCAACCTCGGATGTACAATGACGGACTATTTTTAAAAAATACGGCAAAACCTTGGAAAAACTCGATGACGTTAGTTAAAATGGCGTTAGCCCTCGAAACAGTGACATACATGTCAATCTTTAGATTTTTAAATAACGGTTGAAAATATCTTAATTTTTGAGAATGATTCGTCATTCTCAAAAAATAAGATTTTTCAGCCGTTATTTACTGTAAAAGATATAAATCTACAGTGCTAGTTTTTCTTACACTGTTTCCGCCTAACAAAATTTTGTTACATACCCATCCGCCTTACATACATCCGAGGTCTGTTGCAGTTTACTGAAATAGACGAGTGATGTTCCGAATGGTTCATTTCTGTGAAATTTGGTTGAATTATAATCTGTTGTCTCAGAAAAGACGTATTTTTTTTTTATCATATACGACCATTTTGGAATAACGCGGCATCCTGTAGCACCCAAGTACCATCCCAATAAGGATTAAAAGAAGGAATCTGAATGTGTTTGTCACAAGTATCAATCCCGTACAGTTTTGTTGAAATCTGACAGGTTGTTTTTTTTAATAGAAGATTTTTTCATATTTTGTCACAAGGGGCGATTTTAAGATGTCACAGCAGCCCAGGGCATCTAAGTTATCAGCCTGATCAGGATTGAAAGAATAAATCTGAAAGAGCATGCCTTCGGTATCATTCCTCTGAAATTTGTTTGAATTCTGATTAGTAGTTCCAGAAAAGAGTAATTTTTTTTATTTCACCAAAAGGGGGCCTTCGTTGTGTAACGTAACAGCCCGTAGTGCCCAAGTTATCAGCCTGATAGTATGAAAAGAAGAAATCGGAAAGAGAATGCCCAAAGCATCATTCCTGTGAAATTCTAATGAATTCTTACCAGCATTTTCAGAGAGAAGATTTTTTTTATTTCAACTTAAAGGACCCTTTTTGGTGACTCAGGATTAAGAGCATGTCCTCAGCATTATTCCTGTGATATTAGATTGCATTCTGGCCAGAAGTTTAAGAGAATAAGACTTTTTTTATATTTCAACATAAGAGGCCCTTTTTTGGTGACGGGACAGTCCGTTGTCCCCAAGTATATCACCTTGGGCCCGTTTTACTAAACATCTTACGATCAATTTTTGCGCAAGTCAAAAATCAGAGTTGCTTCTACAGTGGTAACTAAATATCTAATTCTGACATGCGTCATCTCATTGAAATCGTCTTTCAAAGACGATTCCAATGAGATGTTGCACGGCAGAATCTAACAATAAATGAAAACACCATGTACAATTTGTGATTTTGACTTACGATCATTTTTTTTTCGTAAGATGTTTAGTAAAACGGGCCCCTGATCAGGATCAAAAGAAGAAATCTGAGAGAAAATGTCCATCAAATCATTCCTGTGAAATTTCGTCGAATTCTGACCAGATGTTTCAGGAAACGAGGATTTTTTATGGTCCTTTTCAGGCGGCTCGACAGCCAGTAGCGCCTGAGTTCTCAGCTTGATCAAGATTCAAAGAAGGAATCTGAAAGATAATGTCCTCAGCATCATTCCTTGAAATTTGGTTGTATTCTGACTAGTAGTTTGCCGCCGTCATAGCGCAGTTGGTAGCGCGTAGGACTGTCAATCCAGAGGTCACGGGTTCGATCCCCGTCGGCGGCACTCATTTTTTCCGACTATTTGTCTCTCACCAATGAGTTGATAATCGTAGACCTATGTGAGATAGCAGCTGGAGGCTAGGAAAGGATGTGGTGGTTGTACTTGTGGGAGAAATACCAGGAAACCATTGTTAGGTGCTCCAGCCGCCGCGATATAACTGAAATAATGTTGAAAGCGGCGTTAAACTCCATTCAATCAATCAAATCTGACTAGTAGTTTTAGAGAAGAATATGTTTAAAGAAAAATGTTAACGGACGGACGCACGGACGGACACACGACGTACACCAGACTACGGCTATAGCCTTAAGATCCCAAGTGCTGAGGTAATCTCCGTTCCACGTGACATGGATATCGTCAGTAATTCAATACATGTATTATTTTTGTTAAAACGTGCCATGATATGAAAACAACAAAGGTCTAAAATTTACAACCACGAAGCAGACGGTAGTCAATCAAGCCAGTTTATACCTCATATATTATTCAGTGGTCATTTAGAGGGGGGACGCAATACAGTCCATGTGGCCATCTTACTATTGTTGTGGTCAAGAAATTGTCATAAGGATATTAAAAACGCATTAAGGAACGTACATCCATGTCTTTATACAGAATAATCTTGCATTTCCGCTTATTTCGAACTACAGATAAAGGGCGTATTTTTTATTCAAAATAACATTACACCAACAATACAGTCAAACTTGCTTTAGCGACCACGTCTATTTAGCGACCATTTTCATTAAGCGACCGCTTTCAAAATCACATTCTTTAGATCAAAATATCTGTAAAGGTAGATATTATTGATCATTGAGACGATTCTTGTGAGTTTTAACAGCTTAGGATTATCAAGAAATTAGCATTGACATATTATTTATGAATAATGCCCAGGCAGGGCGGAGCCTTAGTAACGGGTCGTTGCACTTAAGGTTAAGGGAAATCAGCTTTTATCTAAAATGACCTACTTCTAAAGAGAGTCGACATAAATAACTCGAGACCTTAAATCGTAGATTGGTAACCAAACGATGATATGTGTTCACTCTCTCAAAGCATGAGAATCCTTTAGGTTTTAAGATGCACGCGTTGACGATGATAACCGACTAAAATTCGAAAGAATCCAAACTATTGAAAAGTAAACTCGCCAACTTACGTCACGGTTAAGCCCCGCCCTGCTAGTTCATTTATTACGCAGAATACAGATTCATTAAAAAAAATCAATAATTTGTAAACAAAACGTGTACTAAGCGACCATTCTCTTTAAGGACCTCTTTTTGTGGTCCCATTAGTGGTCGCTTAATACAAGTTTTACTGTACTTTTATATAAATCATATAGTGTGGGTGCTCATTGGAATCGTCTTGTTGATATGGTTTAAATGAGAAATAAAGATTCTAGAGTGAAAATACACCCTCTTGCCTGTAACTTTTTAGCGATGTAATACTAAAAACATCGTGAAATTGACATTCATCTCGATGAAAACCGTTCGAAATCGCTCGCTCAGCACTCCATTCATTCATTTCAAACACTCACTCAAACCACCCCAAAACGCTACAAATCCACTGAAAAAATAGAATCAACAATGTCATTCAAAATAAATGATTATAGAAAAAATGGCTATTTCACAGACATAATTCAAATTGTGAGCGTCTGAAAGGTCTTGAAGAAATAGGAAGTTATTTATAGAAGATGTATGCATATTTTACAAAAGGGAGGTAATACATATCAATTTTGTTCATCCTGACAGACTGCGCGGACTGACTAGGGTCGATTGTTATTCATTCCTTTAAAAGCACGTGCAAAGCCGAGTAGAAATAGTCAGATTTTATTCATCTAAATAGCAGGGAACAGATTCGGGTCAATAAAAACGCGTCATTATCGATTTCTACTTGTGGCTGACCTCTTCAGGATAAAATATGTTTTCCACTATCTTTTTAATGACGATTGGTGGAAATTATCAGAACAGAACAGAACAGAATAGAATTTTATTCAGAAATACGATTTGAACACATAGGTTCATTGTCGACATACATACATAATACATAATATACATGAGTATTGACATAATATTTACAAATGATACTAATTCTAAAATGCAGAAATACTGAACAATGAAGGGTCTTAACAAAAATGAGTTTGTATAAAATGTTAAGTATTATTGTTAGTTTGAAAATCAATTTGAAACGTTGTTTAATTCAAACTTTCTTTTTTTCATCGCCTTTGTATAAAATATTTCAATACAGTTCAAAGTTTTGATATTTTCAGATTTTAATAATTCTACCATTTTAATCATATTTGGCCTAGTAAAATAATATTTCTTCAAATATGTATTTCTTAATTCTGTATATGCCGGACAAACAAGTTAAAAATGGACTTCATCCCCCAGTTCGTTTTTGTCACAAAGTTCACAAATTCTTTGGTTTCTATGGATATTTCTATGACGTCCTGTTCCAATTAATAGTTGGTGAGCAGATAATCGTAATTTTGTCACGGCATTTCTATACTTACTAATTCTAATTTTTTTCTAAATGGGTCGAAATAGTAAAAGAATCTTTAAGATTCCTAAAAATAGCTAAAGATGGGCGGATATTGATATCTCGAAACCAAACATTTATGTATTACTCCCTCAGTCTATTGCGGAATATGGGTAGGAAAAATTTAATATTGACAGATGCAGGAAATAACCAAACATCATAGAAACCAATACTTTGTAAAAAAAATTCTTTACTTTAAACGTCCACGAATTAGAATTGTTTAGTAGATTCATTTCTGTTAAAACAGTTTGGAGAATACAGTTTGAGCTTTCATCTATAAATAGTTTGATAAAATATTTGATTATACTTACTTTCATATTTATATGAAGAGGAAATCGTTCTAATTCTCCATAAATTGCTGAATTACTTGTCGATGACTTAACATTTAGTATTCTCTCAAGAAATTTTCTATGTATTCTTTCGATCGTTTCGCATACCTAGCTCACAACAAATACTCATCTTATTACTATTATTTTATTTCGAATCAAAATGTAACATGGTTGTTGGTCCAATTTACACAATCTGTGGACCGGAAATGCATTAGTCTGGGAGCCCTCCGTTTTTCCATAACTTTAGATTTTCTAGCCATTTCACTGGAGATCTATGGCATCAGACGAAATCGGAAACAAAGGAATTGTCGTCTGTTTTTACAAGACTTTTTGAAAACATGTACGTTTTAAATGTATGCAACTTGTAAAGAATAATACTGAAATAATTTGATTTCAGTTGATCAACTTATTTTCGTCATTTCTTCATTTGGACATGCTGATGAGAATATCGACGGTCGCGCCGGTTTAAATTTAAATCTCACGTGATTTGTGCCGTTATTACTAGCCTGTTTGCTGTCAAATGGACTACAGCTAAAATAACTGCCTTTTATTGGTCTGTTCATTAATTATTCCAGTTGGCATTTGCTTCAAGGTTTGTCATTTTATCTAGGCCTCCTTCTAGCATCAAAATCACTAATTGACAGAATATGAGACCTCGTAAACATTAACAAGTGTAATTTTATTATAATTTTTAACTCGATGGAAAATCATGAACTGCCCAACGGGTAAATTTCACGAGGGTTAATTTTCGCACCTTAGTGTCCGGCACACGTATTAGCGGGTTTATAACTAGTTTAGTTCGAGTAATATTATGGCGTCCCTGTAGCATTTGCCGTGAGTGCTGCCCGAACATCGACTTGTTTATTATCACACAACAAAGAAAGATATTCTATGTATCGTGTTTTTCGCAAATATTATCGAGAAAAACGCTCGCTAATAAATGTATAATAAGTATTTGTGTTTTGAATGAGAAAAAATATCTAACGAGGTTGGGAGAATTTATCATTGTTGAGGCTCTGCCGAGCCAATTATCAATTCCCACAACCGAGTTAGATATTTTTTCATAACATACACTAAATACGTATTATATTTATCTTATAATCTCTATTTGCCTTGTTTGTGTAGATGTTTCCAACAGAAATGCAAGTTTCTAAAAAAAAAAACAAAAAAAAAAACGCATTATATATTTGTTCTAAAAATAACTATGCGACATCATAAAAATATCACACGGGATGTTATTACACGGATATTTGTATAGTTATAAGATAAAAAACGATTTACAGTAATTTTGCTCGGAACCGCAATGTCTTTGTTATCTTATAGACTATCTATTGATTAAATAATTATAATCAACAAAAATCCTGCGAGTTTGCGGAGTTTGCGCTTTCAATCCGTAGCAAATTTTAGCGAAAATAAAATTCTCGATAATAAAACCCGACTTACAGTAGCCTCAGAACCTGATTAAATTTCCATCTGAGTCGTACTTGTTATTGACGATGACTAACAAAAAATTTGGCATTGAAGAAATGAGATGAATTCATTTAACCAGTGAAAGTTATTTTTTGTGTGTGCGCTTATGAACAGCGGTATAGAGAAATAAAGAGAGAATAGCACGATTTGAATATGCATGCATTTTCATGAAAAATAAATCCGGCAATATTGTAATTTACGACATTATCAAATGGCAATGTTTTCACACAACGGATTGAAATGTTAGACTTCTCTTGAAATCTATTCAAAGCTATTAGCTAACAGATGTACAGAATTCAAAATTTGGTGGACTGAGAATTCCTCAATCTGTTTTACAGATGAAAAAAAATAATTTGTGATCCGTCAGGCGAAAAGGCAATCGGGAACCCTCGGCGATTCTACGGAAAAGGGCCATGATAGGGCGTCATTTCGCACGTGCGTTTATCTGACGTCACAAACATTACTTAGGATGACGTTGCGAAAAAGAAAATCGAAGAGAGGATAAAACGGGCATTTTATAATTTGATGACAAAACGCAGTGAAACACAGCGTCTTCTCATCAAATTATAATATGCTCAAAACACAGGGTATAACGTGCCACGCCGACACCAGAAGGTTCATGGACACCTGATCGATTTTTTCGATACGGAACTAACGGTGGGGCAAGTTTTTGACTGATTTGTAAACCAAAATAATCATTTTCATTTCAATTTTTAGTATCACTATCGAGATAAATGCTTCTTCTTTTAGGAAATAAAAGGGGAGGGTAACAACTAAGCAAAATGAGCGAGTTCTAGCCCTAGGAGTGAGTGACTTTGCTTGTTTTTTAGGTTTGTCATTAATTTTTTGTCAAACAACCTGACTATTCTTCATTGTTTGTGTTTGTCTAATAGCATTTATGTATCCTCTGCACACATTCCAAATTTCTCGGCAAAAGATCCACATAAAGCGAAGATATTCGTCCTTTTATGGGCCTGGGTAGCGAAAAATATGATAACGAGACACCCCCTGAATTTTTTTCGATTGGAAATCGACACCAGAATTTGTGATAGGGGGTGTCTTGTTATCATATTTTCCGCTACCCAGGCCAATAAAAGTACGAATATCTTCGCTTTATGTGAATCTTTCGCCGAGAAAATTTGTATATGTGTAGAGGACACATAAATGCTCTTATACAATCACAAGCAATTAAGAATATGCAGGTTGTTTGACAAAAAATTAATGACAAACCTAAAAACAAGCAAAGTAACTCACTCCTAGGGCTAGAACTCGCTCATTTGGCTTAGTTTTTACCCTCTGCTTTTATTTCCTTAAGGAAGAACCATTTATCTCCACAGTGATACTAAAAATTGAAATGAAAATGATTATTTCGGTTTATAAATCAGTCAAAAAGTTGCTCCACCGTTAGTTCCGTATCGAAAAAATCGATCAGGTGTCCACGAACCTTCTGGTGTCGGCGTGGCACGTTATACCCTGTGCAAAATATCTCCACAGACGAGCCGGAAAAATTAACAAAATGTGATTTTCTTCTTCTTTCGTATTATATAACCGAAGTACTACCAAAAGCCGAATTACCTAAAATATGACCCAAAATTACTACACTTACGTCCGAGGTACTTTTCAGTTTACGGAAAAGTCCGAGCGATGTTCCGAATGGCGAAAAGGAACCATCTGGCTAGTGTAAAAACTCCGACCCTTGGTAGAATCCGAAGAGTTTGCAAATTGACCAAGGTCGAAACTTTTCGCACTTCGACAGCTTTCTGAATCTAATATGATCCTTTTAATTTTACCTTCATTTAGAAGAATCTTAAACTAGAACTCACTATACGCTTATCACTTAACTTCTGTATCTTGTTACTCATTTCAACCGCCTCATAAAAGCGAAATAAGTGGTTACCAAAATACCAAAGGAGGCGGTTTGAAAGATAGATAAGAGAGCTTACCGTCTTCAATCCCTCTGAAGAATCTAAGAGGCAAACTTATTTCTAGCCCGGATTCGGGCGGGGGGTAATCTGGTAGCCTGCTACAACAGAGTATCTCTTAGAATACATGATACCGATTACACCCGGGTTAATGAAGGCTCATTTAAAGAGTTTTGAAACCAAATTTAATGCTGCTTCTATTAAAAAAAGACAGTTTGCCCAGCTAAACAATATATCAAACTTAAGTTTTAGATGAGCACAAGCAGTTGCACAACAGGCCCCATCTCATAACATAATAGCCAAACCATTATGGAAAAGGGATATTTTGCTCTAAACAAACAACTTCATTATGACTGGATATAATTTGCCTAAATTCGATCAGAATGCAGACAAATGCTCCTATTAGTTTCTACTACAACCTCAGATATGAAAATCAGTATCAAAAGGCCCTTTCGAAACAACCAATTTCCATCTATTTTGTCAACATACATGTCAAACCGGTTTGGTCTGTTTTTAAGGTAGATGTAAGGTAAGGTTCAACATCACCCCATAATATTGTGAAATATTTTCTACGATTTGTTTCAAATAATAGTTTTTTTAATTCAATGATCTATAATAAATTACTATGTTTTTACCATTTTGTGAAATAGAAATTGACTATAAATATTAAATATAAACTGTAAATTATTATTGTCTGTTTATGTTGTGGTAACACACAAACCTTACATAGATCTACACGTTTACAAAATAAGAATGGCATATGACGTATGTGTTTATAAAATAAATAAAATTAAAATAATCGCATAACTAAGTTTTGGGCCCGAGTTTTTTTTTTTTACCTACGGTTGTAGTAGTACCTGGGTATTGCTTTAGAATGAACTTTTTTAAATATGAGCCAATTTTATTCAACAGTCATGCAGTTGCAGTTGATATTAATTCAAATGTTACGAAAAAAGGGTGACAGAATCTTGCGTGTAACAATACCAGGGGCGGGAAAAATACGGCGACGAATTCTGAATGAAAAAATAACAATAAGCCCATTTGTATGCAATGCAACAGGAAAAGGCTTTAAATGATCAACCATTTGAGAACACACCATTTAGAGAAATCCTAGATCCCTGTCAGTTTATCCTTACTCCAACAAAAAAAATAATAACAACATTTATTAGGACTTTGCGCAAAACAACAGATCACATTGCTTTATGTCTTCCATTATGAATAAATTAGATTAAGTGGTGTCTATCAAAATTTCGTTCATTTTGCTTGGCTAAAAAGAATGGATTTATTACCTTATTATCCCTATTACATGAAGTTACAATCCAAATATAAAAAGAAAATGTCTGCTCTCTGGTTATAGAAAAGAAGATCCTTAAGGTTTTTATTCTACGTTTCTATGTAAAAAGGGATGCGCTCAGGCGGTGCCCAAATTTGACCCCGGGGTATGAAATGAACAAACTTAGTAGAAGTCCACTAGATGACGTTACAAGCCAAATATCAAAGCCGTCTATCGCTTTGTTTTAGAGAATATTCTTTTTTTAGATACTTCGATCTTTGTTCTAAATGTAAAATGGGTGACACCCGAGGAGGGCCTAACGCTTCATGAACGAATTTTCGAAAAGTTTCTCTTGATGATGACACATACCACAAATGGAAGCTGTCTGTTTTTTGGTTTCAGAGAAGAAGATTTATTTTAAGGTTCGCTCTTTGATTCTATGTAAAATGGGATTTTTTAAGGCTGAGCCTAAATTTGACGACAGGAACCTGCTTTACTAAACATCTTACGATCATATTTTGCGTAAGTTAAAATTTAAAGTTGCATCAAAAGTAGTAATTACATATGTAATTCTGTCATGCACTATCTCATTGGATCGTTTTCTAAAGATAATTCCGTTGAGATATTGCAAGGGAGAATCCAACAATGAATAAAAACACCAGGTATGATTTATGATTTTGACTTACAATTACTGTTTTCGTAAGAAGTTTAATAAAACAGGCCCAGGTGTCTGACATGAATAAACTTGATAGAATCCAATTACATAATGTGACATACCAATATTAGGCAAATTGTTTACCTTCTGCTTTGAGATTTTTAAAGATTTGCAATTTGTTTTCGTCAAATGTGAAACCTTCGTGCAAAGCCCAAATTTTACCTGAGGGTCACGCTATAAACAGATTTGATAATTGTAAACAAACTAAGGGAAGATTTCAATTATCCGAACCACTTTGGTAGAGCCTTAACTTAAGAGTGTTCTTGCCAATGTTAATCAAGGCAAGCCTAACGGTATAGGAGAAGTTCAAAGAAATTGATGACGACGGACGATGCAAGACGGACTTCGTACGACGCACGACGGACAAAAGACGATCACGAGAGCTCGCATTGGGCACTTTGTTTACAGGTGTTCGAAAACTTCTCTCTTCATCCCTTAAATGTCTTTTATTTATGGTTATTGTCAGTCTCATGCTTCAACACTTTATACCAGGAAGGTGTCGTTTTAGTAACCATATTCAGCGAGATCCATATCCGACATAGGCCAGTCACGTGACTGTCCGTTGGGATGGTCCCAGATGGTGACTGTTGATGAATGGACTGATTGGGTTGGAAAAGAGACGGGTGACATTTTCTGAGCTAGTTAGATATTTGACATTCTCCCGGCGTCACTCGATATTCTGTGATAACAATAGAACGCGAAGACGGGAAAAGTCGCCAAACGTGGACTGAATATGGCTTATTATCCTATCAATCTTCCGGATTTTAATGAATTATGACGTGTTTGTTTATTTCCCCGAAAACTATGACTATTTTGACGATACTTGCTGAATATTATGACCACCTACATAATTTCTGTTTAGTTTTATTTTTCTAGTACGTAGAAAAATTAATGTGACCCGTCAAGCGAAAAAAGGAACAACTGGAAACCCTGTAAAATAAACGTATGTGACCCGTAACGCGAAAATGGACCATTTGGCTAGTGCGTAAAGTGTCCAGACCGTAGTCAGACTGCGCGGATTGCGCAGGCTGACTAGAGTCGAAACTTTTCGCACTTTGCTTATTTTCTGAGTCTAGAATGAATAATCAAATTTCCAATGAAATAATTTTTGAAATGCGACCTCTGTTTGATCTTTGCTGGACCAAATCTCTTTTTCAAATTATTATTATAAAGAGTTCCCAGATGGTCCCTTTTCGCGTGACGGGTCACATATAAGAAGCAGAATAGATCCAGCTGATTTCAACGAGAGGTACAATTAAAAAACATTAAGAAATTGACGCTCATTCTGATCAAAACAACTCTCAATCATTCACTCAGTGCTCCATTTATTCATTCCAAAAACACTCTCAAATCGACCAAAACCGCTCCGAAATCATAAGAAAACAATTTCAAAATCCTGAAAGACGATCAACATTTAAGTTCAAATCGATCAAATTATTGTGCAATTTTATTGTCTTGTGTGGATCTATTCTTTTAATGAGTCTATTTGGTTCATGAAGGCGCACAAACAGAAAGGTACGTATATTCTATCAAAGGATGGTGCTAATTATCACTAATTTTGTTCATCTTGAACAAAATTAGCTATATTGGATTATCTCCCCTGAATTCACTCAGAACTCGCTTGACACACCCATTCAATCTCGTTTTTAAATCATTCCAATAGCATTCATCTTGTCAATTTCATCATGTTAGAAACTACAGAATTTCGGTAGTTACATTTATGATTTTTTGACTCAGGTAAATTGTACAACGTCATGATCAGTCTGCGTAAAAAGAAATCTGAAAATCCAAGAAATCTGTTAAGATGGTATGCGACCCGTCAAGAAAAAAAGGACCTTCTTGGTAGTGCATTTTGAGTCGATCCTTGTCACACTGCGCGGGTTGTCCCCCCCCCCCCCTCAAAAAAAAACAAACTTTTTTTCAAAGAGCCATGACAGTACTAGCTGTGAACAGAAGCGTATTAATAATTATGCTCGCTTCGTCGAAACTTTTTTTCCTTCTTCAAAGAACATGGCGACGATTGGCGATCGAAACCTCGTAACTCCAGCTTGAATATGCTGGAGTTACGAGGTTTTCATCGCCCAATGATGATAGGATCGTATATCCAGTGAAACTAAATCTCGGAATAACGTACAATTTTTCTCACTCGTTCTACATCTATTAATTACAGTCCAAATTGTAGAGTACTATTCTAAACGGAGATATTTTGTGGGGGAAATTTACGTTATTTTACCATAATTACAGATCCATGTCATTTATTTACTCGGTTTTCGAGATATTTTCGTGCCAACGGTAACCCCTCGGTTATAAAATACAACTTTCTTTACGCGTTCACAAGGAGTAATGTTTTAGATTTTGTACGTTCGTTTGAATGGGGTTAAACACCGCTTTTAACAATCGTTCCGTTATTTCTCGGTAGCTGGAGCACCTAATACTTGATTTTTGGTATATATCCACAAGCTGACATCTCACATAAATTTTCGGTTCTCAACCCATTGGTTGGAGACAAATTGTCGGAAAGAATGGATGTCACCGTCGGGGATCGTACCCGGATTTTCTCGATAGAAACCGCCCAGTTTTATCTAAATTCTATCTTCATATCGATGTCGATGCACAAAACTTTTGCAATTGACCTTATATATTCGTTACGCGATTTGTTTTTCATTGTATTTATTTAATTATCTTTTTATTTTTAGGAATATTGGTCCTCCAGAAAAAAATGGCCAAAATGACCAAATTTACGGAAAACTCCATAAGGACATTGTGATAGTGAAGATTATCTATTTCGCCTAAAAACTGCACAGTACATGTGGATAGCCCAACGCGTTATTCAAGAATCTCTTAAAAATTGATTGATATGTGACCCGCCAATGGAAAGGAACGACCTGAATGTGGGTTCAGTTTGGTGGAAACTTTAAAATCTCAAGACAATGAGCGATAGTTAAAAGGTTTTGAGAACTTTTAAGAACGACTATCTTGGGAATCGTTCCTCAATAATGAATGATTTAGAAACGTTTATCTTCAAGAAATAAACTCGAATTTCGAAATTAATCACCGCACGTGTTTTATATTCTTCAAACAAGCAATCAAATACATTCGGATTTTACGACTTCAATTGTCTGATAGAATTAGGATCAGTGTTTTTAGTGTTTGATCGTCACGCTTAAGGGCACATTCTAGAAATATAATACAAGAGTTGCTTAAGCACACAGGTCGCTCTAAGTGACAGAAAGTTGATGTAGTAAACAAAAGTATGCCCACAAATTGAAGTGAGTGATCAAATTTCAATTTTGTCTAAACGGTTATAGACAAAATTGACCTTTTATCACCCACTTTAATTTGTGAATCTATAACTTATTATATTTTTTTCGACAAGCGCGGGGAGCAACTTAACCACATCTTTCCAGCTTTAATTGTTTATTACCGTAAAAGTTCGAATAGAGTCCCATGATCTAATATAACCCCGTCTCTTTCTTTGGACGTCAAGATCCGACCATTTGTTGGGATGATATTCGGAAAACCTCTAATAAGCCCTCACCCCACCGAATCCATGTCGCGCTGTTTTGAAAGGAGAGCCAATGTAAGTTTTTTTCGACCAAATGTTAAGCTTTTTTGTGAATTCAATGCCAAAATTAACGATATGATCTGAGGTGTTTTTTTTTGTTTGATATATATATTTATATAACGCAGATTTACAGTTGAGAAGACGTTGAAAAATGACCAAAAGTGCAGTGGAATTTTTGGCCATTTTTCTAAGTCTTAACGTTTTTTCCTCTAATAACAACCCCCCACCCCTAAAAGTAACATGGTGATTCTAATAACCCATGCGGTTGTGTTACAGCTTTTACGGTATTACATTGCATTGCAACATGTAGAATCTAAACCTGAAATATGGACCACGAAAAAGCTTTATATCTTTCAATCAATTAAATCTTTATCTAGATTTTGAGAAATGACAGTTTAAGTATCATCCAGTGAAATTTTGTTGAAATTTAAAAGTTTTTTTCTTTAAAAACAGCACTACATTGAATTCAGGCATAAAACCGAATAACTTTGCAAATTTACCCAGCTTTGCACGAGCAAATACATTAAAAGCGGGGTATCATTTCATAATGTTTGCAAACGGGTTTGCATCCGGAAAGAAAACAGGTTTCAAGTATTCAAACCAGTATACCATGTACAATTATGAGCGACATTTATAAGAAAAAAACTGTTTTAGCCAACCAAAATATCTTTGCAGTGTTCTGAAAGAGGGCAGAAACAACCTCTAAAAGGGAGTTACATGTAGTTATATACGATATGTAAGAATTGTAAATCAAACAAACTACATGTGGGCCTGTGCTTGACATTTCCAACAATTTCCCGGTTAAGTGATGGAAATAACTTGTGCCGCTTAGACAACCCTTGAATAGGTGTTAAAATAGAACGCTTAGCAAAGAATCTGCGGTGCAAACGGTTTTCAAACTTTACCCTGCTTTGCACATGTACTTTCGTGCAAATTTGTGAATAATTTACAACCGGTTTGTACAGTGTTGTCATCCTGAACGCAAGACAGGTTTTGAATTGTAAGGATTTATTTCTTCTTCCAAATTGCAGTTGTATACGAAAAACTTTTTGCAAAAATATTTTTCGTACACAATCACATTTACAAAGAAGGAAAAAAAGTTTTCAATGACTACACAACTATGAAAAATGAAATCAATTTTCCTAGAAAATGTCGCAGGGCGTTTTATTACTTTTTAATTAGAAAATTAGTAAATTTTACTACTTGAGTAAGGCTCTAAGAGCACAGTTAAAATTAAAAAGAAATTACAACGCACTTTTTCATAGAACCTTTGAAATGTGAAATGTACACAATGGCAATAAAATATTTCTCACGGAAGTGTAAGAAAAGAAATTGTTTAAGCTTTCGAAAGATATATGTTATGTCGATTGACGCATCAGATCATTTGTTTGAATCGGGTTAAACATCGCTTTTAACAGTCTTCCAGGTATATTACGACAGCTGGATCACTTAAAGATGGATTCCTAGTATTTCTCGCACCATTACAATCATGGCATCCTTTCCTAGCCTCTTGTTGCTATCACACTTAGGTTATCTATTATTATTACATAAGATATGCGTTTTGGGTTGCTATAGTCATAAGTTAACGAACAATACCCAGGCGTTGACGGGAAAAGGCGTGGATTAATAAGTAAGTTCACGTGCCGTTAACGCCCGTCTTCTTTTATATAAATATTCTCGTGCTGGGCATATACTCTTTTTCAGTTTCTAACATACATATGATGCATAAATATAGATATTGATGATGTTCCCGCGTTCAATTATGTGACGTCATAAATTTACCAAGCAACGTCGGTATGAACAAAAGTGACAACGCAATGATTAACGCATTTTCCCGGCGCATTAAAAGGGCTTTGAGCTAGTTTTAAATCTTTCCTGTGTACCGTTTCAAAATCTCTGAATAAATACTATAGGCTTTCCTATTTTTAGGTTTTATTCAAGTTTTCGAGGGCGTTAACATTTGTAGAGACCTGACACATGGTTTATCGCCTGAGTGCTCGGGCGTTAGACCATTTTTTCGGGTATCTGACAACGTTAACGCCCTAAAAAACGTGAATTTACCCTATATTCACCCATTGTCGGGAGATGAATGTCGGAAAATATATGTGCCGCCACCGGGAGACGAATGTCGGAAACTATATGTGCCAGTTTATAGTTTAGCGTGAGAAAGTATGACTTTAATAATCAAAGTACTGAAAGTACTGATAAGTTGGAATGCGTTCAAGAGACGGTGACCTCAAGCAACTAACGAAGCTCACGCCTCCCGCCGACCACAGGTGATCACATAGTACGTCTCGTCTTTTTGCGGGCGTATATAAATCAATGTATTTCAACAACGAGAGACGCTTAAACCCCTGATTCGCTATACGGGCCTGCAACTGATGGAAGAAAAATGATAAAAATAGGGCCAAAATGGTCCTAAACCACTGTCCAGAATCCGATTTAGCCAGTTGCTCTCATCCAAGAAACTTTCTGGCAAAGTTTCATTTAAATTGGCCTAATTGTTGAAAAGAAACATAATTCGAAGAATAAACAGTGGTTCGATGGTTCAGGAGGAGATGTCGTTCCAAGATTTCTGGCTCAACATAAGCCCCGTCCTACCACGCCCATATTTGTGGATTATCAGAATTTAGCGAGAAATTTTTGAAGGTCACCCAGGGAATATTCTGTCAAGATTTTATTGAAATCGGCCCAGCGGTTTAGGAGAAGAAGAAGTTTTAAGAAAGTTGACGACACACGACAGTTGACGGACGTCGGAGTCAGGGTGATCCTAAAAGCTCCCCTTGAGCACGTAGTGATCAGGTGAGCTAAAAAGGAAGAAAATGATATGGACCATACGGCCGACTAATGGACGCAGAGGCGGACAATTGTACACTCAAAACAGAATCTATGTTATTTTTCAAATGACTTTCGTCATTGCAGGTCATTTGCTTCTCCGTTTAGCTAGCGGAAAGCAAAAGGTCAATGGACTGACAGACAGACATGATGAAATCGATATGTGCTCCTCTACTTCTGAGTAGGGGGTATAGTTAATAACCCCTTTATAGATAATAGTTAGTAAAATTGATAAAGTGAACGATTGTGGATTGATTTAGGAATGATGATGAATGAGTGAGCGGAGCGAGTTTTTATTGAAATTTAAGAAAGGGAATCCAATGTCGCTTATTTGTTCAGGATGAACAAAATTAGCGATATGTAAAACCTCCATTTAATGAATAAAAATGCATGAAAGTATAGCTTTATATTTCGCCAAGAACCAATCAGACGCTTTAAATTTCAATTGTCAGTGAAATCGCGATTTGGTTCTGAAATGCTTTATTCATTTTGATTGAACAAGTTGATCTTATTTATTGAGTAATTTTGAGAGTTTTGAATGGTTTGAGTGAGTGTTTGAAATGAATGAATGGAGCGCTGAGTGAGCGATTAAAAATGTTTTTGATTGAGATGAATGTTAATTTCACGATGTAACTAACTGTATGATAGTCTCTTAAACGTGTTGATGTGCAAAAATGTGAAGAAAACAAGTTGAACTAGAAGGTCTGTTTCAAATGGCAAGTTATTTTGGTGATGGAATGCAATTGGGCAAAGATATTCATAATTCCATTAAAGATGTGGTGGCCAGGATTTTATTTGATGAATTTTGGGCTTTGACAATGAAACATTCATGTAGATAACTGCAATATGACGGAAAACAAACGACAATATGTTGCAAAAATATTTACTAACTTTAAAAGTGTATCTTCACTTTAAGGAAAACTAAAGATTTTTATTTCGTAACTGTAGACTGAAACGTACAATATAACAATTTGTCATAAGTTAAATGTGTGATAAGGTCGTTCAGAAAGAGAAACTATACCTTTAAAAGAAGCTATAACATAATTCTACGTAAATAGGTCGCGACATTACCAAATAAGCAGATCACGTGATTGGCCTGTGCAATTGCCACAATACTGAGAAGCCAGGTCGCGACATTGCCAAATAAGCAGATCACGTGATTGGCTAGTGCTATTTTCAATAGCTGACCTAATTTGACTTGACTTATCACATGATTTCCAAATAAAGTAACGTAAACATGTCATACTAGTAAATTCGTACGCAAATTTCCATAAATATCGTTTAAATCATGAATAAGCGTGTTAATTATATACATGAAGTGATAGTTGTGTAATTGTACAGGATTATTTCATTTTGATGCAATAAACTGTATGTCTTTGTCAAGTTGAGATATACAAAATAGGCCGAAGTGTATTCACATCCTGTTCACGTGATGTGTGTTCTCAAAAAACCCGAAATGAATTTATCTTGTGTTCATTTTGCGGTTTTGTTAAATCTAAGTTGGAATTGCTCCGCATTCCAACTTAAAAACTATTAAAAGGGATAAAGAGAGATCAAACTTCCAAGTTGATTTAAGTTAATTTATTCTCGACTAGTTTCGGTTAAAAAAAAACCTTTTTCAAGGGAAACCATTTTGAACAATAACCAAAAATATTAATGATACCGTGGGCTTCATCTCTTCGGGTACTTTTAATGGTGGGCTACAATAATTTCGTAACTATACATGTGGCTTTGATCAAGCAAAGGTTGCGCCTACCAAACCGCATCGTCAAAGGGTACCAACGGAGACCCTATGGCGACTTTATAGTCTACAGAAGATCGAGCTAACAAATCGCGAGGTCTCCGTGTGGACATAGCGCGATTGCCTTACTATTGCCCTGAGATAGCCGCATATGCACCTCGATGATTCTTGTGATAGGGTAATGAAATACCATATGGGCACCGAACGATAATGTGAACACATGCGACGAGGAATTTAAAATTATACGTCTTCAATAATATCAGTCAAGAAATCGCGAGCTGCGATATCGTGGGCGTATTGGCAAAGATGAACCAACTAAGCACTTGTTTAACTCTCAAGTAAATTATGACTGATACATATGCAATGTTCTTGAATCACAACACTGATACATGGATAGGGTCGAATTAATCTAATAAAGAGACGTCGATGATAAAACAGGGGGTAAATATAAATGACAAGTCATAAAAATACATAGGGCAGACTAGGAAATCAAATTAGCTCTATCAGATACGTTATTTGTCATTTTTATACGCAGTGGGATCTAGGGTTTCTTGGGTACTTAGTTAAAAGTCTCTCGTAGTGTAGAAAATTAGAATAATACATAAATAGAACATTTTGTTTCTGGTTAAAACAATCTATCTTTAATTGAGTGTGCGTATGTCCGTTTACTTATCGTCGCTACTGAGGCATATGGCCATATGAGCGACGCCCCAAAAAGACGGTTAGTTGTTACGGGGATAGTGCAAGGATACATGACGAAACTACTGCTGAGATCCGTCATGGTTCTTAAACGTGCCCGATGTAAAGCAATGTCACACGGGGCCTCGGTTTAACGTCTCGTCCTAAAGACAGTTGGTTTGCTAGTAGGCTTATGCCAGCCCTGGAATTGAACCCACCATGTTCGTCAATTGTTTAAAGTTGGGTGTTCCACCGACTGAAATAATCGGGCTGACTTTCGATTGAGTGAACAACTAAGGCTTTCATAAAGCTTTTGTTGTTCACGCATTCAAAGACGACACTATAATATAGCAGTGCTATATTATAGTGTCGTCTTTTATTTCGTGAACAACAAACTAAGCAGGAATGCCTTCTCTATTTATGTCTGAACCGTCACGAAAAAAGAGGTCATCTGGAAACTCCGTACAACAAGAATTTCGGAAAAGAAAAATTGAGGTCAGAAGAGGTCAACCAGAGATCGCATTTGAATATGATTTGAACGGTAAGGTAGAATGAACATTTCAGATTCAGAATCATATCACATTCCAGCCGTTGCGTTATGACTGAAAACTTGTTAACAGCGGGGTTAAACTAACTTTAACTACGTAAAACAAACAAACTGGTCAGAATATGTGACTTGATCAGTCTGACCAGGGTCGAAATATTTTCGTATTTTGAGGCTGGTCCTTTTTCACGTGACGTTTTTTCTCTTAAAACTTTCGAAACTGGTCACATTTTTTTGCATCTGTTATAATGCTTACTTGCGTTCATATATTTAGATATGAGTCTGTGCGTGCGATTTCCAACAATTTTAAATATGCGCAATGCAAATACTCTGACCAGCCCGTGCATCCGCACAGTCTGTCCAGGGTGTTTACTATGCGTTTAGGCAATAGATATGGTCTCCAAGTACCTGTGGGTCATCAGGTAACTTTATTTTTACAGTATGTGGCTTTCTGCGCTTCTCAGTGTTTGCCCCTCACGAATATTTCAAATTGTTGGAAATATCACGCACTGGCTCATATTATACATGTTACTTGTAATCTGACCAGAAACTTAATGTAAGTTTGTGTCAATAAAGAATATGTCTATGTCTATGTCTATGCGTTCCCTTACTGCATTATTATCTCGCATTTCACTATCGTCCATGATGGCATGACTACACGATGTACGAGGCATTTACTTGAGGTGCATTTTATATAGTTTCAAGTATAAAAAAGTATAATCATAAAGATAATCAAATATTTGTCCATTGTAAATCTCATGATATGATCTGCATGTTACATCCTCAAGTAATGCAATGATTTTGTATACAGTTAAAAACATCGTGAAATTGATAGGGCGAATGATTTCGAAATGAAACTAAATGAGTGTGAAAATAATGTGAAGGTAGTGGACCCGTAAAAGTTCCGCAATGTGTCGGATGTTATGAAATTTAACAGTATTACCCGAGGTTTCCTAATGATTCCATTAGAAAAACTCGGATAAAAATTATGAAAGATCATTAGTTCCAAATTGTTGCGGAGCCATTACGGATCCACTATCTCAAAGGGGCTAATAAAATAACGCTAATTTCGTTCAAATTGTACGAAAAGAGTGGTTTTTATAACACCCGGTTAACAAAAAACACAGAACGATCAGGCGATTCCAATTTTAAGCCGAAATCAAAATTTGTGGAACGTTTTGAAGAAATTTTGCGTTTTGAGCGATTTATATATGTTTTTTTTTTTTTAACTTTTTGAGTAATTGGTAGGAATAGTATTGAATGGGGGGGGGGGGGGGCTGAGCGAGGGATTAAGGTACATTTTTAGTCAATTTCAAGATGTTTTTTACCGTAATTAAATAAAGTGTTTTAATATCATAGAAAACATTTTTAAATGGGAAATTGCAAGAACGGGCTCAGCACACAGCTGTTGTAAAGGCCTATAATATTAATAGCCACTTATAATAGCTTTGCACTGACCCCTTGAAATACAGCCTCTTTGCAATTATTTCTTTTGGGTTATTCTTTCCTTCCTTCTTTACATAATATCATACGCCATGGCGGCATTCTTGGAATGTGCGCTGTCGAGCTATCCAAGAGCGAGTATTAGTAGAGAAGAAGACTTAAACAAAAAGAAAAAAAATAAAGTAAGGCTTAAAATATAAAAGTCAGATGAATGTCATTTCAAAAATAGACAATGTCACATGATTTGCAACAATAATATTGTATTCCTACATCACCGCGAAATTCCACAAAAAATAAAGGCCTGGAAAATGTACTGCACTCCGGTATACCTGTTCATTACATGTATAAATTTAGATTGACATTATTATCATTCTATTTTTTTAGCAGTTTGGACCAAGCAGAAGTCAGCGTTTTGGAATATATACACGAATTCAAATTCCTTTATTGGTTTAAAAAAAGGGGTACACAGGAAGGTAGAATGATCATTAAAGATTCAGATAGTCTGCCTAAAGCAAAAAGTGTCGCTCCTGATCAGCCTGCACAGACCGCGCAGTCTGACCAGTACCGATACTTTTTCTATATGGCCCCTCTTTCGGATCTCACTGATTCATTTTTGACTTATCTTAAAGTAGTAGACCAATAATAGCTCCGCAACATTTCAGAGCTCATAATCATTTGACAATGTTAACCGAGGTTTCCTAATGAAGATCATTAGGAAACCTCGGTTAACAATGTTAAAGTTCATTACTCCTGACACGTTGCGGATCTTTTACGGGTCTACTACCTTAAACTTGTTATCCGTAATGTGGGTCATGGTAAAAATTGCCGCCGAAGAACCAACTAAAATAGTTAAGCTATCTTGATATAGGTTCGATTCAGTGCATGTGCATTCCAGATTTATAATGATTAATGACGATTTAAAACTGGCTTACCTCACAACTCGCTAATTGGTTAAACGCTCGGATAGAAAAGCAATGTACCTGTAGAATTTTAACGAGAGGCAGAACAAATCCGAACTTTACCGAGCAACCAGGCGCGGATTCAGCGTTTGGTCCCGAAAGGCGGGTCAACTTGAAAATTTAACTTTTGCTAATTTTTTACCCAATAAGCGGGGGAAATGTTGTAACTATAGCTTGTTCAAAGCAGTAGTTACGACTCTTTGCTCGCGCACTGACTTTTTTTTTCATCTTCAAGATTACTTTTTGACTACACTTTTGGCAAAATTACAGACGATAATTTGTTGCGTAAGTCAAAAATTAACATTGCTTCTAGATGAGTAACTAAATATGGAATTCTGCATCAAATAATTGGTATTGTCTTTTAAAGACGATTCCGATGAGATATTGCAAAGCAGAATCTAACAATGAATGAAAACAGCGATTTACGATTTTGACTAGCGATTCATTTTTGCGTCAGAAGTTAATTTAAAGGGACCCCTAGACCGGGAAGGGAATTACGTTGCTAAAAGAATGCATCAAGCTTCAACATCGGTTTTGCGGATATATTCCATAATTCATTTCAGGTACATGTATCATTTTAAGCGCGGAAACATATGTGACCCGCCAGGCGAAAGGGGACCATCCGAGAAATCTGTGAAATAAATATTTGAAAAAGAGATTGATTCTAGTACGGGACAACCAGATGTCGCGTTTCAAAAATTCTTTCACTGGAAGGTAGATTGAATATTCTAGATTCAGAAAATAAGCACATCGCGAAAAGTTTCGATCCTAGTCAGTCTGCGCGAACCGCGCAGTCTGACTAGAGTCGAGACTTTACGCACTGCCCAGATGGTCCCTTTTTGCGTGACGGGTTACATATATCTGCTCGAGGAGGACAGGTGTTCCATCCAGAAATCTTCCTTTTTCATCCCTCAGTTTTTTATTCCTCAGTATTCACATGATGTGACTACTGATTATATTCTTTTACTTTTATTTAGTTTTATTCCAACCAAGGGCCCACGAGGGACAGAAAATCAAAGGAGATGATCTCCATACAATGATTAAGTGTGACCACAATGAAAGAAATGAACAAAAAGCATCAAAAGAAGAAAAAGGCAACACATCATTAAATCCAAGGCGTGCGCTAGCTATATAAATTTAAGAGCCACTGACTCTATACCTGCCGAAGTCTAGGAGTGAAAACATTAAATAAGAAAATAATAATCATTACTAGCTAAATGCTAGACTGCTTCCATTGTGTCCCTAGCACCCCTACAAGAGATCCTCCTTTAAGGACACAATGGATACGATCAAATTCTTTTAGTTAAACCTGCAGTAATATTATCAAGATGAGATAACATAGATTTAAGGGGTCAACATGTCCCCTTCACACCGAATCTTAAAGGTTGAAATAGGATCTATGTTTTTGAGGATCTAAGCCCTGCTTAATAGGTCAAACACAAGCCTTAGACCAATCAACGATTATATAAAGCCGTAGTTACACTTTGCTCGCTCACCGAATGAATCTATACCAATTTGCTAATCTTCCGACTTGATACAGTTAACAACATCCTCAGATTGACAAGTTGATTAATTTTGGAATGATTTCGGAATGAATTTGAATGAGTGGGAGGAGCGACTTTTGAGTGATAATAAAGGGGGTAATCCAATATCGCTAATTTTGTTCAAAATGAACAAAATAAGCTTTATTTATTTCCTCCCTTTAATAAAAAGGGCTTTCAAATTCTATAAAAAGCTTCCTATTTCTTCAAGAAAAATCAGGCTCTCACAATTTCAATCATATCAGTTTTAATTTGAAAATAGTCGTTGATCTTATCTTTTTTAGTGATTTTAGAACGTTTTTAAATGGTTTTAATGAGTGTTTCGAATGAAAGTAATGAGCGTCGAATGATCGTTTTAGCATGGTTTCGATTGAGATGAATGTCAATTTCACGATGTTACTAACTGTAACCTTATCTCAGGGGTTTCCGTAAGAAATTTGCTTCCACTTGCCGGGTGGGCAAGTTACTTTCAAATCTTGCTTGCCCACAGTAAAATAACACTTGCTCTATAGAAAGTGAACAGTTTATTAACTAGAATATTTATTTTCCCGTTGGGCCAGCCTCTTTCAAAAATCACTTGCCCACAGGGATTTTCACTTGTCCCGGGCAAGTGGGCATACACTTAAGTAAACCCCATTCGGAACACCACTCGGCCAATCTCACGATCAACCACGGATGTACATAGACGGACTATTTCTAAAAATTACGGGAAAACCTTGGAAAATCTCGATGACGACAGTAAAAATGGAGTTAGCCCTCGAAACCGTGAATGAAAACATTCGACGTCGCCAACGCTACTCGTTTAAGTCGCTGACGTGAAACCATCGAATCCTATTCATGAAAATTTTCTTTAGATTCTTAAATAACGGATAAAAAAAATCTTAATTTTTGAGAATGAATCGTCATTCTCAAAAATTAAGATTTTTCAGCCGTTATTTACTGTAAAAGATATAAATCTACAGTGCTAGTTTTTCTTACACTGTTTCAGCCTAACAAAATGCACGATTTTGTTACATACCCATTCGCCTTACATACATCCGAGGTCTGTTGCAGATTACGGAAATGGCCGAGTGATGTCCCGAATGAAGTAAACCCCTACATATCTCATCCGAAAGCTTGTGAGAAGGGTCCGGACCCGATTCCTACCTCTGGATCAACACATGCATTTGGCTCCACGGGTCACGTGGTTGCAGTATTGTTGTTGTTGATGATGATAATATAAAAAACATTTTTATATAAGCTTACATAAACTGCCATTTAAAAAATAATTTAAAAAACTTACCTTGGAGAACTATCAAAAATTGAAGGTTCTTCATCATTAAAGAGTTCCTGGAAAATTTCGTTGGCACAAGGGAAAATCCAGAATTATACAGAAAATCCAACAAAAAGTATTTAATTCCACAAAAAATCTGAAATCACGCCGACGAATCTTCCAAAATCTGTAAAAGTTTTCAGTGAACTAATTTATAGGCTCTAAAATTCTCTTGAGAGAGTTTTCCATGTCGCAATTTTACATCGGATTTAATTAGCGTTAATTATGGCTTAAAACAACAAGTGCACACCGGGAATTCGAATCATCCGTTCACATGGGGTTTCAATTCTTGTCTGTGGACCTATTAAAAACGGAACATGATTTTTTTTATTGGATATTAACCATTGGATAATCAGAAATGATTGATATTTGGTAACTATCTACCGACATTAAATTCCGGAATTTGGCTGATTGATTGACTAATTGAAAATGTCACCTAAGAACAATTTTAGAAAGGGACCATAATTTAGAACGATCGAGAGAGACTGCTCAAGATTTAAAGAAAATTATATAAGATTTGAGACAAGAGAAAAAAGCAATCATAGTTTCGATTTTTAAAACGTTTGTAACTAAAATTGTATTTAGCGAATTTGATAACATTTTTTTACAGTGCTTATTTTTCACACAAACACAACATATTTTGAAAGAATAATAAGCCTAATTTCCGTGAAAATATTTTCTCACTCTCTACCTTTGTCCTTTGATATAAAATGGTTTTTAGAAAGTTCAAAAAGTAGTCGCATATTTCAGCCCTGCGTTCAGGATAAGACAGTGCAAACTGTTTGCAAATTATACCCCGCTTAGCACGCGCACTTGCGTGCAAAGCGGGGTATAATTTGCAAAAATGTTGCACCGTTTTGTTGTCCTGAACGCAGGGCTGAAATATGCGACTACTCGTCTTAACAAAAATAAGTTCATGAGAATCATAAGCTCAATCAAAAAGATAACTATCAAATATTTAAAAGAATGGTTTGAACTAAGCATTACAATATTTTTGTTTCATATAACAAATATCTAATTTAAGAAATGAAGATTTTTTTCTTGTTTCAAAGAGATGTGAATCATAAAACCTAAATGTGTGATAAGATTTTTCGTTTAATCATCAATTCAATATCATCACGAAACAAATGGTCTTGAGATAGCTATAAATAAATTTACTTTGCGAGCAATTATGCTAGTATACATAAAAATTAACTAACCCAAAATTGCACGAAGGTATGTCTTTTTCACGGCAAATCAGACTATTTGCTTGTAATAAGTGGTACTAAAACCGAATCCTTTACTATTATCAAAAACACAGCTAGGTGTTTAATGTCAATCCTTTCTTTAAATACCCAGCAGCCCGTTTAACTAAACTTCTTAAGAAAAAAAATAATCGTAACTCAAAACACAAATCGTACCTGGTTTTTTTTTTTTTTTTTTTTTGTTTTGTTTTTTGTTTTTTGATTTATTGATTGTTAGATTCTGTCTTGCAATATCTCATTGGAATCGTCCTTAGAAGACGATTCCAATGAGATGGTGCATGGCAGAATTCCATTTTTAGTTGCTTCTGCAGAAGCAAATTTAATTTTTGACTTAGGAAAAAAATGATCGTAAGATGTTTAGTAAAACAAGCCCCTGGTCATTATCGTGGCTATCTGTGATTTCACACGACACAGGTAAAAAACTTCATATTCGGCTTAAATATATACCTTTTTTTTATTCAACTGAACGAAAATCGTAATCGTATTGTCTCTTATATCTACTTAAAAGTGGATTCAAAATTATTTTCCATCAGAAATCAAGTTTGGCGAAATTTGTTGAAACATAACAAATTTAAGTTTCAGCTTTAAGCGAGTCATTCAAAGCAAATGCACGAAATGTTATAGGTCCTCGACATTGTTAAAAAGATTTTCGAACCAGGAAGAAAAATCGAGAATGTTTTGAATAAGTACGCAAGAAAACTTTGTATCTTTTTCCTGTACAAACATGTTCAATCTCTCGCTTACCTCAAAATTATCCATCAACTTATGTAAGTTTGAGTAAGTTTTCAGAAATATCATTTATATCCTACTGTATCTAACCTTTTATCCGAAGGATTATTCCCCGAACATATTGCCGTACTAAGTAAGCATCTACCGAATTTCTGTGTTGAACTATAAAAATCTCGTAGCTACAGCTTACGAGTTACAGTTACGAGGTTTGAGCAGATTGGCAGTGCGACGAGTCAACATGCGAATATAGACATTAGGTTTATATGATTTATACAGACTAGCCACGGTCAAAGCTGTTTGCATTTGACAGGCTTTCTGACAAGGACTGTCCTGCGTTTAGGATGACAAAACGGTGCCAACAGTTTGCGAATTATATCTTGCTTTGCACGTGCACTTGCGTGCAAGGCGGGGTATAATTAGCAAACTGTCTGCACCATTTTGTCATCCTGAACTTAGGGCTGGTCTTTAACTTTACTTCCTGTTTATATATGGTTCTTTTCGAGAAATTTACCGTGTTGGAACCATTGGGGTACCCATATACCGTATTTTCAAAGACTCATTTCTCGGCGTTTCCAGCACAGGCGATTGTTTAAAAATCACAAACAGAGATTTCTAATTTTGTGACGGGTAAAATTATATAAACAAACTATATCAAAGGAGAATTTATAGGACCGAAAGTAATGATAATGTCGGATGAGTGGGAAAATATTTAAATTGCCGAAGTGACAAATAACAACAACAACAAAAACAAAATAATAATAATGCCGATGGTACCGCAACAAAATAGATAAAGACTATCAAAATTTTCCAAAATGTTTACTTTCCTAAGGTTACCCCCTTAAATAAAGAAAAATATGCATGTATTACGTTCAGAGTTACTTTCATATTTGATTTACCTGCGGGTCATTTCGGCACTGGATAAAATCACACCTTAGAATCCCACCTAATACACAACACACGCACTTCTAAAAAATTTCCTTTTTCGATTTTCATGGATATCTTGTTATAAAAGAATTCATTATAACAATGTAGACGGAATAATTCTTCTCTCGTATTAATGCATTTAGAATAAAGTTATGTCCCATATGCTTTAGTCCGAAATAATCCGATATTTCCAATACATTACTTTTTCGTCAGCGAACATACGAACAGAATATCAAAACTCGCGCAATATTCTTTCGGGGAGCATTGGAACTATTTTCAATGCAGCCAATCAGATTGTCGGCTGGCGTGGAAGGATATTGATCTTCGATCGCCACGTGCGACTTTGTTTACATCCGTCCAATAATAAACAAATTGCTTCAAAGGGAGACAAACTTTGTAGAAATCACCATAAGGTAAGGTCATTGTCGTTAGGTTAATATTAAACTTACGCTAATTCGTATTGATAAGTTGAGCTGGAGAAAGAGAAAGAATATATTGACAACCTAAAAGTATCAGGATCCATCATGTTATGAGCCTGTTCGTGACATTTCCAACAGACGTTGGGTAACCTGGACAATCACGCGAAATCATTGGATTGTGAACAGAGCTGTAAGGTCCGTGGCCATCTATTTTGCGCAAAGTGAAGACACTGGTCAGGCTGTGCGGATGCACAGACTGACCAGTGTTTTAACGTTGCGCACATGAGAAATTGTTGGAAATGTCATGCACATACTCATATTTTGTTTGAGACAAGCCAATTTTAACCTAGACAAAAATTGAAATGTTATTAAGGTACTGGACCCGTATTAGTTCCGCAACAATTTGGAACTCGCGATCTTTCACAATGTCAACTGAGTTTTCCCTATGAAATCATTTTGAAATATTAGTTAACACTGTTAAAGTTCATTACTTCCGTAACGTTGCGAAACTATCACCAGACAATTACCTTAATGCGAGCCTTGTCGAGCTTAATTAGTTTTATGTTTTAGACGACATTAAGATCAGCATATATGGGACAAATTACTCGATTAACAGATTCTTCACGAAAAATAATACGCAAACACACATAGACACACACAAAGACACAGACACATTCATGCCGAGTTAACTCGAAATTGTCCGATGGGTTTAAAAGAACAAGAGGACCATGATGGTCCTAGATCGGTTACCGGAGTCCCTTTGATCTCTTTGGAGTGGGCCCAGAGAGCAAATATGACCCCAGGGGCATGGCATGAAAACATTGATAGATGTCCACTATATAATATTACAAACAAAATGTGAAAGATGTCTGCCTTTTGGTTTCAGATAAGATTTTTGGGATTTCCCACTTTGTATCTATGTTAAATAGGATTCACCCGTGCTGAGGCAAAATCTGCCCCCAGGGATATGTATGCACAAAATTGGTAAATGTACATTAATGCCGA
Organism: Fragum whitleyi; assembly: GCA_948146395.1. Lineage (NCBI taxonomy): Eukaryota > Metazoa > Mollusca > Bivalvia > Cardiida > Cardiidae > Fragum > Fragum whitleyi. The sequence goes on along the minus strand of OX411543.1, from coordinate 60,883,628 downwards.
TTTATAATGCAGAAATACTGGAAATATTTTCGAGTAAACATGAATTATTTTCATCTTTCATTGTTACAAAAACAATTCAGCCAGTAACATCCTGAATAGTATCTTTGTGAGATGTTTTACGAATGCCCTTCTAAATGTCTGTGATGGTGACAACTCTCAATTCTAATATTAGAACCACTTGTGTTGATGATCAATGATTAGAAATACGTTTTTACCCCTTTCAATATCTCCAAATGTGTTTTTTGTCGATTTTGATTGCGTTTTCACGAATAAACGCATCTTATCTGTAGCTCTGTGTAAAATGGGAAACGCACGGGCTTGATAAAGGTTAATTAGATTATGCTACCTACAGAATATGATGGTTTTTCCGCCATCTGGTTTCAGAGATTTTTTTAAAAAAAGATTTCGTGATTTGCTTCTATGTAAAACAGGATGCACCCTGGTAGAATCCAAATGTGACCTGAAGGTCTTGATATGAACAAACTTGGAAGAGGTCTAACAGAAACCTTCTGTTTTGGGAGAAAGTGATTTTTTTTTTCATTCTTTCAGATTCAATGTAAAAAGGGATATGCCCAGGTGGAGCCCAAATCTGACTCCAAGGTCATGTTTGAACAAACTTCATGAGGTCCATAGATGATGCTACATACCAAATATAAAGGCTCTCTGCCTTGTGGTTTCTGAGATATTGACTCTTTGATTCTATGTAAAAAGGGATGCGCGCGGTTGGAGCCGGAATATGACCCCAGGGTCTTGATATGAACAAACTTGGCAGAGGCCCACTAGATCATGCTAAAAACCAAATGAAAGCTGTCTGCCTTCTGGTTTCAGAGAACAATTTTTTAAGATTTTCTATTTTAACCTCTTTTTTGGCTATGGCAACAAGAGTTAAGGGTGGATTTCATTTATTTGAACAAACTTGGTAGAGCTTGACCCAAGGAACATCCCTGTTTCATCAAGATAGTCATACCGGTTAAGGAGAAGATGTTTAAAGAAATTGTGGACGACGGACATTGAACGATCACAATAGCTCACCTTGAGCGAGCTTAAAATGCATTCAAAACTGCCCATAATGAGGATCAATCAAAATTTCGAGAGCACGTTTTGAGAAAGGTCACAAAACAAGGACCACATCTGCCAAGTTTGGTTGAAATTGACCTAGTGGTAACAGATATTGAATGATTTCAGGGTCAAAGTAAGCTCTGCCCTGTCACGCTCATATTAGGGGATCAATTAAAATTTTAGTAAAAAGTTTTGAGATATGTCACCTAAGGAACATTTCTGCCAAGTTTGGTTTAAATCAGCCCATTGGTTAACGAGATGTTTAAAGATTTCAGGATCAAAATAAGGTCCACCGTCCTATGCGCATACTTGGGATCAATCAAAATTTCACCAACAAGTCTGTGACCATGACTAATGTGACCCAAAACAATAGGATACTTCCTTGAGCCATTGGCAACTATTGTTTAAAGTTTCGTGATTCTAGGTCAACCTATTCTTGAGGAAGAGTCTACAAATGGACGGACAGACAGGGCAAACCCATCATAATCTCCCTCAACTTTGTATAGGAGATATAAAAACTCACATTGAGTATGTGGCCAGATTCGTGGCATTTGAGATTTTTGAAGATTTAAAAGTGAACATTTTAAGTACCCTGCAAGCCCATACTTATGGCCTATCAAAATTCTGAGCAACTGCGTAGAAGGGTGTCTGTAGGATAATTCAAGACAAATTTTGTTTAAAATTGCCAATTGGTATGGGAGATCTTTTAATACTTTAAACTGAACATCCGCCCCAACCCAGCCAAATCTATATTAATTGACCACCCAAATTCCATGAACAACCAAGGTCATCAAAGGAAAATTCATGAAAAAATTTTTGTTTGAATTGGTCCATGGGTTAAAGGGAAGATTTTTTATACATCTTTCAATTGCTATTTTAACCAAGCCCTGCCACACCAATATCTATGGGCAAATAAAATTTTCATAAACTTAGAAGGGTCACTCTAGGAACATTCATGCCAAATTTCTTTGAAATTGGCTCATTTGTTTGGGAGATTTTTGAGATTTTAAACCAAGCCCTGGCATGTCCATAATGTATGGATAGATTACATATTTGTGGACTTGAGAGTCAGCCAAGGAACAATCATACCATAACTATGAACACGCAAACGATTGACAAAACGCCATGACAATAGTGAAGATATCTACCTGGTTGTCCTGGGACAACTACTGTCGAGCCCAATAATATTTGACCATAGCTCCGGACAAGCTAAATTTTACATTTGACTCGTGATCTTGACTCTAAAATTTCTGTCAAATTGCACATCTTCTTTTTGATGGAGAATAATTCTGCCAAGTTATTTTATTCCATATGTGTAAGAGCTATGCGCTAGACATGCAAAGTATTTAAACTTGACCTTGTGAAATTGATCTTGGAACTTTCTGAAAATTTCTTAAAGGTAATAGAGGACATTTGTGACAAATTACAGCTGTATTTTGAAAACAATCCATAAATATAGGAGCTATGCTTCTAAGGAGCTAATATTTGACATTTAACCTTGGACATAGATCTTGGAGCTATCTGAACATTTCATTGAAATAGAACATTCATGAAAGAGAACATTTGTGCCACATTTTGACATCCATCCATAAGCATAAAAGTAAATTTGGCTAATTGGTACAAACTGACTCGCTCATTGTATGTAGGCTTGACAAAAATGAAAAAACAAACACATGTTCACACTAATTCACTTTATTTAACTCATCGCTAGGCATGTTACATGCCAAACTATCACTTTTCCCCTCAATTTAGAGCATTTTCATGCTCTTTATTTGAGGAATTATACACATACAATTATTATTCACACCTTAACTGTGAATTACAACACAATATCTAAGAAAGTACTTTGTGCAATAGAAGGTTATTTCTATACTTTATTTGAATGACATTAAAGGGCCTCTATTTCATCCATCCTTTTTCCTGGGGCTGAACAAGCCAACATTGAAAACTGCCCTACATTCAGGATGACAAAACAGTGCAAACAGTTAGTGAATTATTCACGGCTTTGCATGCAAATGCGCATACAAAGCGGGGTATAATTGGCAAACATTTTGCACTGTTTTGTCATCCAGAAAGCAGAGCTGGTATTACTTGAATTAGAACTACCATTACATCATTTCTTATCCTCCATCTGCTATACTACTTTGGTAGTTCCAATTGTGGATGATGAATGTTAGAAAGGATATCTGCTGGCAAAGGATTTGAATCTATGACACACTGCGATTGAATATTGGGAGTCTGATGTGCTACGAAATGCGCTATAACTGTGGCTATAAACAGTATCAAACCCAGTTATTATTGGTCAAAAGAAGCACTGTCAAATGCTTTGAATTAACCACCAAAACTGATTTTAAACTTAGTTTCAAACAAATCGACAATTTTGAGGACATATTACCAAAATTTGTGAATATTTTTGTTCAATTATTAGGTAGAAAGCAGTCTTGGCTTAAGGATCGCAAAACAATGAAATCAGTTTTCCAATTATACCCTGCTTTGCATGTGCACTTGCATGCAAAGAGGGTACAATGGACAAACTGTTTGCACCATCTTGTAATCACGAATGCAGGACTTGCAAGGTAGTCTGATCTTAGTCTATACTGTCTACAACCCCTTTACATGCAGCAGTAATACAATGAGAAAATGTGAGAAGAGTTGAACCTAAGAACCAAACATTACAAAATGAAGTTGGAGTTATGATATTTTGAAATATGAAAATGTATGGGCAATATAACAAAATGTTTTCAAAACCCATGAAATATACAAATGAAAGGAAATTCTTCAAGAATATTGAAGAACTAAAAGAAATGAATAAATGTTTTTGTCTCCAATAAAGTTTCTCTATTTTTGTTCCCTGGTTAGAAAGCAGAGTGAATAAGTAATATTCATTTTTTCTTTAGCGCTTTTTGTTGGAAAAGGGCAATATAGGTAGATTTACACTTGGTAATCTCACTGCAACTGTGGCACTATCTGTCACATGACTTGGCAACAGTATGAACTGTTTCATTAATGTGCACTAAGCACTGAACTGTTGCCTGCTTGCAAAAATGACGCCATTATGTTGCACATGCAATAGACATGCAGAGTAACACACAGTTGTGAACTTTATCACAAACTGTCCTTCTCTTCTCTGTGTGTCTCTTTTCATAAAACATGTGTGAATGAAAATAAGATATATACTCAATATCAATTAGGTAATATTACAGTTATTGCACGATGTTTTGTATAACAGTGAAAACTATTGTTCAAGGATGTCATTCGAAACTGTTGTCCTATCCCTTCGGCTTAAGGCAACAGTTTAGAACATCAAGATCATCCTCTCCATCGCAGGACAATAGTTTTACTGTTGAATGAAACACCACGAAATAACTGTTAACTGTTTTGTGCCAAGCCATCAATACAGGTACTAACAACCGTCATGCAATCTTAAATTAATGACCATCAAGGTTCCCAACATATAAGTATTTCATGTAAAACAAATGAACAATTAACTTTAAAAGTTACCAAACATCATATTTTACATCTATCTTAATTCAATTGCTCGGTGCAAAACAGTTGTAACTACCAATAATAAAAAAGATACAAGTATTTTGTGCTGAGACACTGTGTCATCTAACAACTTTGAACTATGCTTTGATCCCCTTCTCTGTGTTAAGGATGAAAACGTTACCAAATGTTTTTGAAATGATACCTTATTTTGCATGCAAGTGCACATGCAAGGCTGGGTATCATCTCAAAATATTCGCAAAATATTTTTAAATCCTTAATGCAGGGCAGATACTTTTAAATGTATCAACATAGCAACTTAAATCAGAACAAATGCATCATTTCCAATTAACTCACAATACATGCTCTAAATATAGTTGTTTTTAAAGCCACAGTCTCAGATTTTGGTCTCATGACATAAGACCACGTGCAGGAGCGGTATATGAGTGGTATTCAAATTGGAATCCGAAATGTTGTGGGTCATAAATATTCATAAAGTTAGGCCTATATTTAGATCATCGCGTCACTATCATTTGCATTACCCAATATTGGAATGACAAATTCAAGCTGATCTTTGAGAATAACAGCCCAGTTTTTGTGAACATTGTCGTCTAAGATTATTGTCTTGAGTTTTGGATATGTTCTCGAACACAGACAGGGACTTTAAATCATCATTTTGAAACCACAATAATTTGACATATACATGAATGAAACATCGAAAATACTACAAAAAATGACATGATTTGATTATTTTCAAAATTCAATTTCTTAATGGGAAAATATTGAAAATCTTTTGCAAGCATAAAGAGAGTCTAAGGTTCTTTACTTAATCTGTTTGTTTTTTTTAATGGTCATTTGACAATCTGCAAATGTTATGGGTGCATGGGCAGGTAGCCTTAATACATTCCATATAAACTATGAAACTGATAAGATTTCACTTGCCAAGAAAAAACCAATAAAATCTTCCTTTTTACAGTGATTGATTGGTACAAAAAATTCACTTGAAAAGAAAGAATTTAAGTAAACCTAATTATTAAATATACAATTAAGATCTATGGATCTCCAATGATTTTCATTCCATCTTTTCTTCCTTTGAATCCTTTTTATCCTTCTTCTCTGAACCTGTAATATTGAATAGAAGTTTGTTATCGAGAGTACTTGAGATTAACAACAATTCTCTTAATTAAAGCGGAGAATAGTACTTAAGTATCTGGGTCCCGGGAAGGGCAACGTTCCTACCAGGGTCATGAATCATTACCTGTTATACCTTGGTTTATTTGACCCGAATTTGACCTCTGTGAAAAAATGCTTAAATAACAATTACCAACATATTCTATCAATTAACAAAATACATATTACATTCAATACCATCTAATATTTATTCCTATGAAAGCAAATGCAAAATAAAGTAAGAATTATCTGATTTTACAATCTAAATAGCAGGGATCTGATTCGGGTCAATAAATCTGCGCTATACCCCACTACTGTACAAGCACTATGTACCTTCTGGAATCAACTTCAGAAAAGAATTGAAGGACAGTCTTCAATTCTTTTCTGAAGTTGATTTCCACATGGTGCAACAGACTTGCATCAGATAGTTTTGAGTGCCTGGCTAACTATTTGGTATTTCATTAACCCGCAAAACCTGCCCTTCTCAAAACCATGTTTGAATTTATATGCTCAAACCCCCTATAGAGAAATACCAAATCTGCCTTTGTATTTTTTTGTTACCGTTAAATGAATTAATAGACAGTTAGCATCGGGTACTCAAGTACCTGCCGGTTACATGATCTCAGTAACCTGGGAACGAAATTTCTCAGCTCTACTCTCATCAATGTCAAGTTTAAATCGCTGTGACTTGAGAGCATAATACCAGGATCCACATTATCCTATCTTAGCTTCTAGCATAGCAACAGATATAAAAGATATTTTAGATTTCAAAATTGCAAGGTCACATGACTCACTATTGATTGATCAATTGATTTGGGTTTTACGCCACTTTCAACAGCCTTTGAGTTATATTATGGCAACTGGATCATCTAACAATGGATTCCTGGTATTTCTCACACAAATACTATTATAACACTTAACTAATAATTTTCAAGAGTAATCTCCCTTTTTCCTAGCATTTTGTAATTTCATGTCATTTATATGACACCCTTTTGGAAAAAAATAATATTTATAGGCCTGAAAATATTTTTAATCTGCTTACAAAAATTAGTTTCACAGGATATGAACTTAAGGGATTTCATCACCTTATTTTCCATTTTTTTTTTCTCTGAAGTTGGCTTATATACCAATGTCTTGCAAGCAACAAATTCTTCAGAAAATTTCAGATACTAGCATGTATGCAAATTGACACACATTAATTATTGGAACCTTCTAAAATAATGGAATCTCAAGGTTTTATCAGCAATTAAAACAACAGTTATCTTTTGACAAACTATTGTTTTATTGCTGGTAGATAAAGAGTTTTATCTTTCAAGTTTTGAATAATTTATGAGGGTTTAAACCATTTGGTAAGCATTTGAAGTAACTTTTTTCAGTTCTTTTATTAAGGCTTGTATTTTTTAATGGTTTTATAAGGCAAGCTATGCTGATCATTTTTTGCAAATTTGTCCACCCTTCAAGTTGAGGAAATGCACCTGCAAGTTTTGCAGCAATGTCAACCAAGGTTTCCATCATTTGGAAACCTTGTTTAACACTGTTAAAGTTAATGACTTTTGAAATATTGTGGACCTTATACAGGTCTACTACCTTAACTTACTTTTACCATCCTCAGACTCTACAGCACTGTCTGCTCGACGACGTTTGCGGGGATTAAATGGCCTCTTCTGGAACCTCTGAGCAGGTAGAGGATCCATACTCAACACTTTGTGGATCTGTCTAAATGCCATTAGACGTAGAGCATGCTGCAAAATATACAACAGATTTTTGTTACAAAACTATTACAATCAAACAGAAATCAGGGCCCAAGGTTATAAAACTTTTCTCAGGCTCAACTGAAAATTTTCTCTGTCTTTAGATTAAAATAAATGTATGAATATGAAAGAAAATATTAATTAGTTGTTATAAATTTATAACAACTTATTAATATTTATTTTTTATGTTAATACATTAAAATGAGTATTAAAACAGAGTTTATGGATATAATCTCAAATTGAAATTTGAGAAAATTTTAAATTGAATATGAGACAAGTTTTAAAACCTTGGGCCCTGGTGTGAATAAATATATATTGTCATCTTGAAATCTTTGATATATTTATCATGATTTTCAGTAACACTTTGTTTCATTATCATTCTTTTTTACCATTGGACATCACCTATTATCTTAAATATAAAGATTTATCTTATTTTAAGGTTACATTTTACCACTTTGAAAAATAAATTGTGGTATGTATTTAAATGAAATCAATCATTAAAGAGAAAAATTGAAGAAGAAAAGTGGGGAATAAGAAAATGCTGGATACCATGATAGTTTCCATGGTCTTATTTTTCTTTGTTAAAATGAGGTACAGTAATGGATAAACCATGGCTTTCCTGCATTTTTTATCCCAGTAAAACAACAAAATTTCACCTGAGAAACCAGTTACTCATGCCAATTAGGCAAACTCTTTATCTTTTAACTGCTAATGGACGGGAGACAAACATGCCTTGTATTTGATCAAAGAATGTAAAAAAATTGCAGAGTTAGGAATTGACTTTGACCCTTGAATACATCCCATCATACAATTGACTGAGCTATCCCAGGGGCCTGTTTTACTTAATATCTTTCGATCATTTTTTGCTATAGTCAAAAATTAAAGTTGCTTCTAGATAAGTAACTAAATATGGAATTCCGCCATGCATCGTCTCATTGGAATTGTCTTTTAAGGACAATTCCAATGAGATGTTGCAGGCAGAATCTAACAATCAATAAAAATACCAGTTAGAATATGTGATTTTGATTTACAACTATTTTTTCGTGAGAAGTTGAGTAAAACATGCCCAAGATCTGTAAATGTCCTAGAGAAACGTTGTACCTGTGCTGAAGCTGTGATATCTTCCCTCTCTTGATTACTGAGACCAGAAGCAGCATCAATAGGGTCCTTCTCACAGGGATCCAGTAGTCCAGGTCCTCCTAAAATATTAATTAAGACAGCATTAAATGCCTGGATCAGCTTTTTTTAAACTTATGACCTTGACCTTGTAACATGCCCTTGACCTTCTTATCTGTAATGTGTACCCTCAAGATCTTTCATCAAACCAAATATGAGCATTGTATCTAGGAAAACTATGTTAATAATAAGTTTCTTGGTTAAGTTTAGTAGACAGACAGACAGACAATAGTATCATCTATATGCCCCATAATTTTTGCCCCCTGGGCATAAAAATATGGTTTAACACTTCACATCCTCCTTACACCTGTTCGCAATTCCTGCATTTTCTGAGCTTACATTAAATTCCTAAAGTATTTATTGGTTTTATGAATTTTCAGGGTTTTAGTCTGACATCAACAAAATAGAGTCCAAAGGACTCTGTTATTGGGGTCCTTTCTTAAATTTTGGGAGTCCTAGCTTTAGGTATAGACCATTTATTTAAGACTTTAATCTTGCATTTTTAGCTTTAGAGTTTTTCAATGGCATAAGGTAAAGAAATTGGCCGAAGTATATTAATAATTTGGGCTCAACTTCAGTAAAAAAGATGGGCCATGGTTTTAAGTCTTATCAGAAAGACTGGAGAAGTGGGGGATCAAACCAGTGACTCGTGGCACTGTAGTCCATTGTGTTACCACTGAGCTAAACTCCCTCCTTATGTTTTTTCAACAAGAATGTCCTTTATTCCTATTTCTCCTTTATTTTGCAAGTTAGAAGCCCGATAGACAATTTTGTTTTAGTACATTTCCACTAACGATTAATCATAGAAGTTTCAACCTGTCTCTATTTTTGCTTAGACTCCTTGATTTCATAAGTTGAGAGTCTCTTTGACTCCTTATTCTGAGAAGTAAGTGTCAGACAAAACGAGATCATCTGGGTAACTTGTAACATTTGGATTGCTAGACTGTGTTTATTAATATTGAAACTTTTTGCACTTGGCTGATTTTCTGAATACAATATTTTGTTTATGATTTCTATGCAACATTCATGATGACTTCACTTATTAGGCTAAGTTCAGATAACACCAGATAGGGTAAAATAACGAAAGCAGGGTACAAGGTGTTTTTTTTCAAATTTCACTGGTGTGGCAGTGAGTTCATCAAGTGATAATCTACCATTAATCTCAATTAAACACTGAAAAGCATTCAAGAAAGTGAACACATACCAGGCAGAAGTACACCAGAAGCCACGCATTCAAACACTCTCCTTAATGCATCACCAGGATTGAGATTTCCTCCAGAACTACTAACACACTTCTCTACAAGTAACTCCATAGCCTGAAGTAAAAATAGATTTTGAAATGAACATTTTCTCAACATTTAGAGATACAGCCAACAGAAATGTCCTTGTCTTACATGTGTAGGGTCATATTCTAAATGATGCATCGTGATAATATTTAAACTCCGATTAAAGCAGTATTTCTTTAGTGCTATTTACAGCCCAATTTTGTCATTATGTAATAAAAAGAATATGTGATTAGATCTTGTTTGACAAAAGCTTTTCTTAATGGCGTTTAGAATTAAAATGGTATAGTGCTCACCTTAGAGAGCTTTTATCTTGCTATTCCTAGACTAAGTTAAAAATCAGCTTAGAAATTATATATCTCGAGGCACTACAGTTTAAAATTGTTTATAAAATAAGAGGTTACAAAGTGGACAATTATAGCAAGATAAGATTGCACAAATGTCCTTCCAAAGCTATAAAGAAGAAATGTTCTAGATTTAGAAAAAGATACTTGCTTCCATTTTATAAGTGGTTATGTATTCCGGCATTCCCATGGATATAATAAAATTGCAGTCAGTGCCTTAACAGAATTATACTTTCCAATATAAAATAGGGAATAGATTGGAAAGTATTGACAATCTATTTACTGCTTATAAACTGCTGATAAACTAACCCAATATAATTAACCCTTGACATGCTGGACCCGGAATATTCCTGCTTTGGCAGGAGCTAAAGACCAACATCAGCCTGCACATATGTGCAATCTGATGTTAGTCTACACCACCTGTTTCTCACTTTCAAACCAGAATTGTCAATAGATTTAGTTTTTCAAATAGAAATTGACCTACAGTTGGTACTTTCAGTGCTTTTTGCCCTTTGATTTTGATGATCATTTTTAGCCAAAATTTATTCAGCATGACAAGGGTTAATACTTTATACAGGTTTTAGGGATTTACAGCAAATTCAATCTCAAAAGATCAGACCTACCCATTCATTGAGTGGTGTCCAAGATGGAACTCTCTGACAGAGGTCTCTAAGGATTCTGATCACAATCACACAGGATTGAAGTCCATTGGCCCTAGCCTAGTGAAAACAATACATCCATGCTTTAAAAATGTAGATCTGTAGTTGACTAGCAGGAATCTGGATTTAATGGCATAGAATTAAGACTTTCTTACTTGAATGTTGCTAATCTCTCTAATCCTCCTTGCATTAAAACATGTTCAAAAATATTCATTTCTAATTTATGATTTTGAAAAACGAGATATATCCTCTAAAGCCATGGAATTTGAATAATCCAGATTCCTGAAAAAATGTAAATTACTCCTGCATTCAAGATGACAAAACCTTGCAAACTCTTTTGCAAATTATACCCACTTTGCATGTACATTTATATGCAAAGCAGGGTATAATTTGAAAACAGAATGCAACATTTTGTCATCCTGAACGCAGGTCTGGTAATTTCAATCAATTGTCATATTATATCTGGGCACAAAGTACATTTTGATTCAATACACCACACTGGTAGTGTACATCAAGTATAGGGGAGCTACTTCTAACTTTCCAGCCTCATGTATATACAATCAATGATCAATCTTCATGTACATGTCACTGGTCTTTGGTTTATTTCATGAATTCTTGCTTACTATTATTTGCTAATAATGTAATGTATTTATAAATTCTTCTCATGAAAATTTTAAATTTGAAAATTTTAAGTAATATCTACATTTTTATAACAGACTAAAAGTTATTTGTCTTAAGTTTGAGTACACATTAAAACAACAGTATTGCAGTAATTCATATGAATTTCAACAATATCAAAGACTTCTTTATTTCTTGTAGATGGATTATGGGTTATAACTTGATAATATCACAGCAAAACCTATGAATTTATCAAAATGATAGCCTCAGTGATTAGATGCCCTGTTTCTGTTAATATTTTTTACCAAGTATCATTAAGCCGGTCCAGTATATTGTCATAACATGTGGAATGACAAGTTTTGAGAGATTTTATACCATAATTTTAACAACAATTTTTTGTCCCATTTTGGCACCTAAAAAATAGTATGCAATTCATACAAGATTATTTATTGATCATCTTTCATTTCTTTTTGGCAAAGTAATTCAATGGTACTAAAATTCAGGTTTGAGACAAAGAAAGATTGCCTGAAAATAGCGATAAATTTGTGCAAGTACAACTAGGTTTAATAACTTACTAGTGCAAATGAACCAAAACTATAACCTTTATTTAAAAGTGGCAAATTAAATCCTTATATGCATGAAATTTGATGCTTTCCTATTTCATAAGGATAGAAGGTTTATGTATAAGAATCATGAAAGAACAAAGACCAAGTGACCTGACCCTCTCTTATCACACATTCAATCATCAAATATAACAAGATATGTGCAGAAATTCAGCTCTTGTATATCAAAACAAGGCTTTACCTTCTGCATAATTAGAATTTTATCTTTTTATTTCATTTTTTGCGTGTTTGATGATTAAAGGTCTTGGGTTAACAAGTTTTCTAGTGAAAATTTGTACAAAACTGTGATAAACGCATCTACATGTAATATCATAGCTTTGCAGAATTCTCAAAATACAATTTGAATCTAATCCATGGGTAAAACATGTATGTTTTTATTCGATACTACTTTTTCTAATCAAATCTATGATAAATCCTTAATTGGCAGTTAAATATTCTAATAATGTAGTAGGGGGTAAAAAGAAACTAAGGGATTCACTAGTTTGATGGACAAATGTTCAACTACATTGGAATGATAAAACCCTTTACCACTTTTGTTTTTATTCAATACATCTAATAAAGTTTAAACGCAGTCAATAAAAAGAAAAAGTATTGGACAAATATAGAATTTGTGCTGTTTATATGAGTCTACCATCAAATAGACATTTTTATTTGACTCCTGTTAGGCCTTTTTCAATATCTAGTTGTTTTATCCATGGATTAGCTCAAATAAAGTTCTCTGAATGAGCGTGTAAAATATGGACCCCTCAGTTAGTCTGTCTGACAACCAATTGGCCTCTTTCACATGGAAAAAGACATGTACATATCTTTTTTAAAATAATTATGTTACTAATAAAATTCAAAGTAAACCCTGCTCCCATTAAATTAAACAAATGTTTTTTCAGTTACTGAACTTCGCAACACTATCAACAACTACCCCAGGTTTATACCTTCAGAGAACTTTTACAAGTTGTCCCTAGCTATCTATCATAAAATGGCCACTCATCAGACTTCAGCCTTGAATTTCCATTAAAAAAGTACAATAATAAATGTACAATTATCCCAATTTTATCTTTCTATTTCAAACAAAGTGTTAATAAAAAAAAACAAGATGTGTTTGTGAAACACAAATGCCCCCGTAACGGCATTTTTTTTCAAAGTTTGACCTTGACAGATGACCTTGACCTTGTCACATGAGCTTGACTTTGGTACCAGCGGATGCGGATCATTAAGATCTATCATCATGCCAAGTATTAGCTTTGTATCTTGAATAGGCTTGAAGATATTGGCAAGGTTAAGTTTTCGGGTTAAAGTTTGACCTTGACAGATGGCCTTGACCTTGACTTTGGTACCAGCGGATGCAGATCATTGAGATCTATCATCATGCCAAATACTAGCTTTGTATCTTGAATAGGCTTGAAGATATTGGCAAGGTTAAGTTTTCGGGTTAAGTTTTCGGACGTTTGACCTTGACAGATGACCTTGACCTTGTCTTTGGTACCAGCGGATGTGAATCATTGAGATCTATCATCATGCCAAATATTAGCTTTGTATCTTGAATAGGCTTGAAAAAATTGGCAAGGTTAAGTTTTCGGACAGACGGACGGACAGACAGACAGACGGACACGAGTAAAACAATATGCCCCCGATCTATCGATGCGGGGGCATTAAAACAATTGACAAACAACAAGTGGCATATATAAAATGGAAGACTTATCCAGCTTCTGAAATAATTGTCAACATTTCTTTAATTTTAGAAGCTTGATCCTTATTTATGACTACTGTTTTGTTGGACACTTTATTGATAACATTTTATATGACCTACGACACGGGAGTGAAATAACCCTGTTGATTATTATTGATATTACACAGGTGTTATTACATTAGTGGAATAACCATGCAAATGAGCCAAGAAAGAATAGCAACTTCATTTTTTTTTTGTGAAAATGACGTCATAATGCATTTGATTATGTCAAATCGCAAAGAGCCCTTTTTGTATAGGGGAATAACTTGAAATGATTAATATCTGGTATTTCCCCGTTTTATCACAAAAATACAGGTCATATTATAAATAAAATATAGAATTTGTGCTCATCTAATAACCGTACAGTCTTGTATTTTCTGTTTATAGATGACTTCTTTAATTAATTTGGTATTCAATGAATAGTCATTGAATATCCTCTATACATTTTTCTTTAGTTCACCAAAATTTCTGTATACTAATATTATAATACTGCTTTCCTTTCATTTGCTGATAATGAAGATTAGTTTTCACTATAGTAATGAAGCTTATGTTCCTCATATTATCATGAAAATCTTGTTCATTTAAATGAGCAAAGTTTCAGAAAGATAAAAGGTTTATACATTTCTATTTAGAGATATTATGTGAGAGGGAAAACAGACGTAAGAACTGTGCTTGGCCATCAAATCATAGATAGACAACACCCCCTCCCCTCAACCCAAAATACAGCTCAAGATTGATCATTCATACAATTAGAATCAGATATCTTACCATACCAGTGTACATATAACAACTACATAATCATAAGGCTGCAAAGTAGTATAAAAGTAGATTCGAACCTGGAACCATTTAGCATGGCGGAGTGCTGCAAGTGCGTCTAGGCACTTATTCCTATCCAAAACATCTGGTGGGTCTTTCACGCTAACTGTCGTAGCCTCTGTTATACAACAAACAATGATGGATGCACTGATTGTAACAGTACCATAAATGGGTGTTTGACCATTAAGGAGAGGCCCCCTGAGAGATCGGGACTTATTCATTGACAAATATTAAAAGCCCATATGCCACTGCAATATCGTTGTCCAAGTGAAAGTTCTAATCTGATAAAGCATTAGGCTGTAGCACAAAAGCATGTTAATTTAACTATTTGTCAAATTATTTGGTGTGCTTTAATGTTTCATTACACATTTGCTTTTATTTTATCAGAGAAGAATGTTGACTAAAATAAATAACTACTTAAAACGTTCAGTTTAAATTCCTCATCTTGGAAAGCAATTTCAAAAATTATATAGTTCTAGCTTGATATCATATCACTTTTTTTTAAATGGAAAAGCAATTTACCTTCAAAGCTTAAATTTTTTTGTTAGTAACATTGTGAACATTTAATATCGATGACTTACTACACGATTGCTTTGATTGAAATATCATTTCACATAACATTTTCATACCATCATAGTTTAAATATTATCTTTGAATGTGTATTAATACACTCTTGAGAGTAATTTAAAAGACGGCAGATAAACACAACAACTAGTTTAGTCCCAATAGAGGGCCTCATCCATGGTCAAAAATCCATGTTCTTTCTTCGTTGACATCGCTAGTTAGAGAAGGCTTTCCTCGAAAAGCATGAAAAATTAATAAAATAGCAAAACAATTTTAAATAGTTTAAAGATAATGGTAGTTTCATATTTTCCCTTTCCTTGATATAGATGTATTTCTATAGCTATCTGGACAAGGGGTGAGTTGATTTAAGTTTGTTTCAATGGTGTTTTGGGGCGCTTGTAACAGTTTTTCAGTCATTATCACGATGGCTGAAGCACTTAAGTATGGACTCCTTTCATATCTTATTTCTATTACTACTGCGAGATCCTTACCAAGCCTCAAACTGCACATGCCACTTTGAATTATGATTTTCTACTCAATGGTGTCAGTTAAAGGTCAGTGAGAATGTTGGCATTCAAGGTCATACCTTGGAGCTCATTATCAAGAGTTTGACATGCTATGACAGCAGACGGTTAAATTTTGGAATAGTGTTATAATCCATATAAAGTTTTTAACTCTGATGCTCAAAAACATGTTTTGTGAAAAAGATCATTTTTTGTCACTGCACCCCTTACTCCAGAGATGACAAGAGACAAACAACACTTTTAATTATGTTGACTACTTTTGATATTAAATGAACATACCAAGGGTTCAGTGCAAGACTGTACTAAGTGTATATACATTGTATTTACACTAAAAACGTTCTTTCACTGAGCCTTCCAATTACAGTCCATGTAATCATAAGTCTGTCAAAATACTTTAATAGAAACTTTCAACAGTGTGATCAAAAGCTAAGTTTTTAGAATGACAAAGTTCCCATTCCATTATCAATATCTAGTGGCCAAAAATTAGTATCTGAAGCATCATTCAAGCAGCAGATACAATATTTTGGTCGCCGCAGACTACAACAATATGAATATACTAAATTAACCAATCTTCAAATACTCATCTGGCACGATTTGGTTTGGTGTAGGTTATGATTGCTTTTATTAAAGATCACTGTCTTATTTTAAAATCTGGTTTTTAAATACCCATTTAATCAAAATAAACATGGAAAGAACATGGATCAAACAGCAGCTGTTGAAGGTTGTCTTTTGCATTTTTATCAAAAGGAAAGGGATATAATTCATACATCAATGACTTCTTTCTCAATTTATGTTTGTTTCTTTCTTTTTTTCACGAAGAGCATGAAAAGCCTTCAAAAGGCGTAATGCATTCATCTCATTTCTTTGAATACATTAGCTGTTTGGGTGAGAGGAAGTATATTTAGTATTTGCTATTCTTCTTTCATTTTTATGAAATATATGATTATTTTTTTGTTTATTTTCATTTTCTCTATTGATGTCTTGTCAATGGTTTAAAAACTTTGTCTGCATATAAGCTATGGTCATACTTTCTTTGTGTGTACACTGAAGTCTAGAAGAATAAAGAAACTTGAAAATTTATTCAGCAGGTCAAATATAATTTCAAACTTCTCTATGCTAATGGATTGTAGTGTATTGTAACTAAAATGAAATATAGATATTAAATGAGTTTATAGTGATCATAATGCAATTTGCCAAAGCAAACAGGTTTTTCAATCCTTCCAAGTATGAAAAGAAAATCAATAGCTTTGAAAAAATTAAGATAACATTTTTGCTGGTAATTTGAAACACCAAATATCTGCATGACCGTAATGATTATAGGCACATACTTGCAAGACTGCCCTAACAATATATCAGGGGCTGGATGAAAAATCATGGCATATGTATATACAATGTATATACACATACCAAGTTATTTCTCTTACCCCTCGAATATATATATTTTGTTTGCATTCGTTAGATTTTGTAATTTTTGCTGAGTTATACAATGCAGCCAAAATTTTATTTCAAACACTAATTGAAAGAAGTATAACATTAAGTTAAGGAGTGTTGGTGTATAACTGCACACACTCGTACCTCCTTCAGCACCATCCCTCATGACTGGTGACGTCAGGGTTATCGTACAGGAGACGCGAGGCTCAACATCATTGGTGACGATGATCGCAGCTTCCTCCACACATCTCTTTACATCATACTTCTCTTCTGTCACAGTCTGGTTGGATAAAAATAATCAACGATTCAAAATGAAACTCATAGATTTATATTGATTCAGAGATACAGATAAAGGGGATATTTTGGATTTCAGAATTAAGTATTCAAATGACAATAACACAAACCTTATGGTGTAGGTAGTCATTGGAATTGTCTTGCCAAGACTATTTAAACAAGTTTGAACAACACAGGATTTCTTTGAAAAATTAGGATATTGGACTCGCTTTCCCCTCGATTTATTAGGATTTATATTCATACAGACTAATATTCATTTTAATTTGAATTATTTAGGCTTAATGCCTTAAACCTCTCATCGTGGGTATCAATCAATCTGACATTTCATTAAGACAATTCAAATGAATGACCAAAACATAGATCTACTTGAGAAACCCAAGAAATCTTAAATGAAATTATGTCATCCTATCTACCCCTCTGAAAATCATTAAATTTGAGGCACACAAAAAAGAACCATTGAATTGTATTTCTTTTTACTACAAATGGATAAAGGCATTTGCTTCTCCAATTTAACAATATGAAATCATGCATATCATGCATATGGTAAGTTCTTGATTTAGTGTATTCCATGATAGTCTGTTTGTTTAAATTAGGCTGTTTAGAACTACTTTTGGTAAACATTTCATATCAACCCTGTGTGTGCAATTCCTAGATTTTCTGTTTTATTAAAATTTTGGTGGGAAAAGAACAACTTGTTTCTTTTAAAATTGTACCAAATTTCCATTGTATTTGAACTCTTTGGATTTGAATCAGTCTAAATCTTTGATAAACAAGACAGAATATAGGTTATTGAATTTATATGGGAATATATTGTGTTGGACAAGTTCTTTTTGCAGAGTTGCCCGAGCTTGCAAGGGCTTCTACACCAAAAGAATGAGTCAGACAAAATATATTCCCATTTAAATTCAATAACCTTTTTATTGTATATTAAGATAAAACATGGGTGTGGAAATACTGACTTCTGAACTTGTCCCTGGACATGTAAAATATGATTCAAAATAAACTTGTCTGTTAGAAAAAGAAAATGAATTTTGAGAATACATTGTTTTAAGGGGAAAATGTTTGATTAATTTGCCCCTTGATTTTGTATCAAAAGACATTGTTTTCTATGTTTTATACAAATTTGAAGGCAAATTAATCTCTTATATTTTTTAGTGCCATTTCAAGATTTGTTCTGTTTATACTTGTAAACATACTGGAAAACTTTACATGTCTGGTACTATTTAAGCCCATGTCAAACAAGTCAAGGCATGTTAATTCCACACCCTGCCAAGATAACAAAGAGTACAACATTTACAGAGAGCTGTTTCGGCAGTCCATCAGCCACTCTTTCTAGCAGGGTCCTGGTAGGTTTCTCAGCACACAACACCACTAAGTGGACATTCAGGTCTCCGTGAAGTAGCAAACCCTTGGCCAGTACTCCAACTCTCATTACACCCTTCAACACACGGGGTGGAGCATTGGGGTCCTCCTTGTCACTGAAATAACAAGTGGGAATAAATCACTTGATCCATCAAACCAAACTGGCATCTTGTCTTTGCCAAAAAATAATAATTCAACTACACTTAGAAGAAGCAAATTTCTTTCCAAAATAATCACTCCTAAATTAGCAGATGCAGGTTTTACAGAATGGAATACCTAAATTCACGATTGATTATCTTGTTTGATAGAAATTCTAAGTAGTAAATTGGGATGCCTTTAGCTAAGGCCAATTATGAAAGACTATTATATAAATCAATCTCAAAAGTTACAACATATATTCAAGTTATCATGCAGATTCATTGGTTTTCATGGGGTTTGATACATTCTGCAACATCATTGCACTTTTATGTCAGAGGCTGATGCACTTACCCATGGTGTCCTGTAGTTTCTCACACAGGTACAACCACAACATTTCATCCAAACCACTACCTGCCCACCCTACTTAGGCATACCACTAGTCATACGCATATTTGTTGGAGGCAAATGACACATGTCAGATAGACTTTTTTTAAAATGTTTTTATAAAAGTTGACAGAGCCAGGGTTTGACCTTGCGACTCAATGATTGTTAGGCCCATGTCCTACCTGTACACTAGGCTAGTAAGGGATCATGAAGGAGAAATATCAAATTTAAAGGCCTAATCGATTGTACATAGACATAATTACCTATACTACATCAGAACTTATATTTGCTTAGACCAAGCTATTATTGAGACATACCCTGCATCTTCCTTTTCCTTGGCTGGTTCCTTGACCTCCTTCTTTACTGGTGTCTTCTTGGAGTCTTTTGTTGCTGGTGCCTTGCTGGTAGTGTCACTACAAGAAGAACAGAGGTGCGTTTTTTAGAGCAAGATGAAAAAAACCTCTCAAAAAGATTATTAAGACGTCATAAGAAACGATTTGCAGTATTTTGAGTGAAAATATTCGACATTGTCATGACTACTCGTTTTAAGCCAATGCAAAACTATCTTCGTTTCCTCATTAAGATATCTTAAGATTCTTAATGAGCCGCTTAAAATTCTTAATCTAAAAAACGCTACATCTTAAAAATCTTAATAAGATTCTTAAGAATATTAATCTAAGAAACGCATCTCGGATTGATGTTATCATGCAATGAAGCCTGTATCAACCTGATATCACCTGTCTGATAGCATAACATGATATCAGGCAGTATATTTTCTAAAAAACATTTTGCATAAAAATCCACCTGAATTTCTTCGATTTTAAAGGGTCTTTCATAATTAAGAGCTGAAAAATGATTGCATGATAAATACCATAACATGCCTTATAAGTCATCAATGTTATCTGATCTTGGCTGCGAAAAATTATCATGACTCGACAAAGCCTCGTCATGATCAATTCTCCCAACCTGGACCAGATTACATTGATATTTCAGATACTAACAAGTTATTCTATATTAAGTAGGAGTCTGGGTTTGAAACTAGCTGTGATCTGCCAGTTTTTAAAGTAATGAGACAATGTTCCCTCGTCTGAAAAAAAGTGGGGTCATTTAACATAACTCTTAATCTTGCTATTACAGTTATGGTACCAAGGGCAGGGTCTATGAGTAAGGAGTCCATTGGACTACCAGGCTATGAAATTAAAGAGTCCAAGCACAAAGTAACAAGTCTGAATTTCATAATGGGAAGCACTTTGTGGATAAGAAGAAGTTCATTACGACAAGCAATTTCTTCTTTTCCACAAGTTTCTCTTTCTAAGAAGATTTTCTTTTAAAATAAAACTATATATACAAGCAAATTTTATCTTCACCAATACAACCACAACAAAACATCTGAGCAACAATCTGCACATCCATTTGTCCATTTAACACAAATGCCCCCAAAACAGCAGTTATATGCGTATTGATTGGAGGAACCTTAACCCTTGTCATGCTGAATAATTTTTGGCTAAAAATTTATGTCAAAATCAAAGGGCAACAAGAGCCATGTCGGACATGGCCATCCCCCGCCGAAAAAGCTTTATAGTAAAACTGAAGCCTAATATATAAATTATTCTTTTGAACTTTAAAAAATTAACCCCCTAAAAAATCAAAGTGTCAAAAATAACAAAGGGCAATAGCTCCAAAATTATTCAAGCAACAGTTGTAGCTATTATGCATTGAACTTCTCCTCCGTGAGTTCTATTCACCCATAAAGTTTCAAGTTGATAGCTGTTATACTTTAGGAGATTTGCTCCGGACAAAATCTAAGTATCAAAAGTAACAAAGGGCAATAACTCCAAAATTATACAAGCAAGAGTTGTAGTTCTTGTGCAATGCACTTCTCCTCCATGAGATCTATCCATCCATAAAGTTTCAAGTTAATAGCTATTATACTTTAGGAGATATGCTCCGGACAAAATCTGAGTATTAAAATTAACAAAGGGCAATAACTCCAAAATTATGCAAGCTAGAGTTGTAGTTCTTGTGCACTGCACTTCTCCTCCATAAGATCTATCCACCCATGAAGTTTCAAGTTGATAGCTATTATACTTTAGGAGATATGCTCCGGACAAAATCTAAGTCTTAAAAATAACAAAGGGCAATAACTCCAAAAGTATGCAAGCAAGAGTTGTAGTTCTTGTGCAATGCACTTCTCCTCCATGAGACCTATCCACCCATAAAATTTCAAGTTGATAGCTATTATACTTTAGGAGATATGCTCCGGACAAAATCTAAGTATTTAAAATAACAAAGGGCAATAACTCCAAAATTATACAAGCAAGAGTTGTAGTTCTTGTGCACTGCACTTCTCCTCCATGAGATCTATCCACCCATAAAGTTTCAAGTTGATAGCTATTATATTTTGGGATATATGCTCGGGACGAAATCTAAGTATTAAAAATAACATAGGGCAATAATTCCAAAATTATGCAAGCAAGAGTTGTAGCTATTATGCATTGAACTTCTCCTCCGTGAGTTCTATTCACTCATAAAGTTTCAAGTTGATAGCTATTATTCTTTAGGAGATTTGCTCCGGACAAAATCTAAGTATCAAAAGTAACAAAGGGCAATAACTCCAAAATTATTCAAGCAAGAGTTGTAGCTATTATGCATTGAACTTCTCCTCCGTGAGTTCTATTCACCCATAAAGTTTCAAGTTGATAGCTGTTATACTTTAGGAGATTTGCTCCGGACAAAATCTAAGTATCAAAAGTAACAAAGGGCAATAACTCCAAAATTATACAAGCAAGAGTTGTAGTTCTTGTGCAATGCACTTCTCCTCCATGAGATCTATCCATCCATAAAGTTTCAAGTTAATAGCTATTATACTTTAGGAGATATGCTCTGGACAAAATCTGAGTATTAAAATTAACAAAGGGCAATAACTCCAAAATTATGCAAGCTAGAGTTGTAGTTCTTGTGCACTGCACTTCTCCTCCATGAGATCTATCCACCCATGAAGTTTCAAGTTGATAGCTATTATACTTTAGGAGATATGCTCCGGACAAAATCTAAGTATTAAAAATAACAAAGGGCAATAATTCCAAAATTATGCAAGCAAGAGTTGTAGTTCTTGTGCACTGCACTTCTCCTCCATGAGACCTATCCACCCATGAAGTTTCAAGTTGATGGCTATTATACTTTAGGAGATATGCTCCGGACAAAACCTAAGTCTTAAAAATAACAAAGGGCAATAACTCCAAAAGTATGCAAGCAAGAGTTGTAGTTCTTGTGCACTGCACTTCTCCTCCATGAGACCTATCCACCCATAAAATTTCAAGTTGATAGCTATTATACTTTAGGAGATATGCTCCGGACAAAATCTAAGTATTAAAAATAACAAAGGGCAATAACTCCAAAATTATGCAAGCAAGAGTTGTAGTTCTTGTGCACTGCACTTCTCCTCCATGAGATCTATCCACCCATAAAGTTTCAAGTTGATAGCTATTATATTTTGGGATATATGCTCCGGACAAAATCTAAGTATTAAAAATAACAAAGGGCAATGATTCCAAAATTATGCAAGCAAGAGTTGTAGCTATTATGCATTGAACTTCTCCTCCGTGAGTTCTATTCACCCATAAAGTTTCAAGTTGATAGCTATTATACTTTAGGAGATTTGCTCCGGACAAAATCTAAGTATCAAAAGTAACAAAGGGCAATAACTCCAAAATTATTCAAGCAACAGTTGTAGCTATTATGCATTGAACTTCTCCTCCGTGAGTTCTATTCACCCATAAAGTTTCAAGTTGATAGCTGTTATACTTTAGGAGATTTGCTCCGGACAAAATCTAAGTATCAAAAGTAACAAAGGGCAATAACTCCAAAATTATACAAGCAAGAGTTGTAGTTCTTGTGCAATGCACTTCTCCTCCATGAGATCTATCCATCCATAAAGTTTCAAGTTAATAGCTATTATACGTTAGGAGATATGCTCCGGACAAAATCTGAGTATTAAAATTAACAAAGGGCAATAACTCCAAAATTATGCAAGCTAGAGTTGTAGTTCTTGTGCACTGCACTTCTCCTCCATGAGATCTATCCACCCATGAAGTTTCAAGTTGATAGCTATTATACTTTAGGAGATATGCTCCGGACAAAATCTAAGTATTAAAAATAACAAAGGGCAATAATTCCAAAATTATGCAAGCAAGAGTTGTAGTTCTTGTGCACTGCACTTCTCCTCCATGAGACCTATCCACCCATGAAGTTTCAAGTTGATAGCTATTATACTTTAGGAGATAAGCTCCGGACAAAACCCAAGTCTTGAAAATAAGAAAGGGCAATAACTCCAAAAGTATGCAAGCAAGAGTTGTAGTTCTTGTGCACTGCACTTCTCCTCCATGAGACCTATCCACCCATAAAATTTCAAGTTGATAGCTATTACACTTTAGGAGATATGCTCCGGACAATATCTAAGTATTAAAAATAACAAAGGGCAATAACTCCAAAATTATGCAAGCAAGAGTTGTAGTTCTTGTGCACTGCACTTCTCCTCCATGAGATCTATTTACCCATAAAGTTTCAAGTTGATAGCTATTATACTTTAGGAGATATGCTCTGGACAAGTTTAGTAATGGAACCTCGGAATGACGGAATGACAGAATGACTGAATGACGGACGGAGGGTATTACTATATCCCCTCGCCGAAAACGGTGGGGGATAAAAAGCACTGAAAGTACCAACTGTAGGCCAAATTTTATTTTAACAACTAAATCTATCGACAATTTTGGTTTGAAAGTGAGAAACAAGTGGTGTAGACTATCAGACTGCACCTGCCAAAGCAGTAATATTCCGGGTTCAGCATGACAAGAGTTAAGCCAAATAAGAGCATCTAAACTTGCATAGTGTTGAAGTTGGAGGAAACTTTTTAGCTTTAAGCTTTAACCCTTTCCTGTTTTACAAAATTTTGGACCTGTCCAAATTCAAAGGTTTTGCAGACGAAAATTTAAAGTCGATTTGATTTGAAAAATAACCATCCAGTAGGGTAGAAAATAGTGGGGAAAAAGAAGAAATTGCTTGTCAGAAGCAATCTCTTCTTTTTACACAATACTTTCTCAATCATAAAATCACAGGCAGGTAAAAAGCAGGGATTAAACAGCAAAGGGTTAAGCAGACAGAAAGACAGCCAGACAGACAATGGTTAAACAATACACTTTAGATATTTTGATGCAGGGCATAAAACTATGTCTCCTTTTCTTTGTATCATTATCATACTCAAAACAAGAGCAACACTGGGCATGTTGCATTATACGCCCGAAGCTCAGAAATAAATGGGTGAGTTATGGACCAGACACAAATTTGCAAACTGATTCAAACAAAGGGCAATAACTAAAAATTTATAATTGGTAGGGTTAAGGTTATTACGCTCTGCACATCCTGGCTGAGATCTATACACCTGTGAAGTTTCAAGACCATAGGCCTTATAGTTTCAAAGTTACGGACCAGACACGATTTTGCTAACTGAATCAAACAAAGGGCAATAACTCAAAAATTACAAATGCCAGAGTTGTGGTTCTTGCACTCTGCAAACCCTAGCTTTGAGATCTATACACCTGTGAAGTTTCAAGACCATAGGCCTTATAGTTTTAAAGTTATGGACCGGACACAAATTTGCTAACGGACAGACAGACAATGCAGACGTTAACATAATACGACCCTTCGGGCATATTATAAAAATATATTGAAATGCTCAAATTCCTCTGTACATATTACTATCTTGTCACTTTTTTCATTACCTTTAGGCTTTGGTTCGGAATTAAAGTATATATGTTTTATACTTTACATCCAACAGGCAAATTGCTGTTTACATATGTCCAATTTTTAGTATGAATCTTTGACAATGTTTCATTCATATTTCTTTACTAATTTTATTGTTATGAAAGCCAAGATGCATCCAGTCACAAATACAACATCCATAATACCATAAGATATCTCACCATACGGACCTTTCAGCCACTTGATCGGAGACAAGTTTCAGTGCCTTTTCACAGGCTGACACAATATTCTGAACTTGCTGTAGTTCCTGTTCATTGGGATAGATGGATGCATGTTTAGCCATCACATGTCGGTCATCTGAGGAGTCTGGCTTTCTCATGCCCTACAAATAGACAAGATGATTCATTAGGATTTAATAATAGTGAACTTTATGGCAGAAAAATAGGTCCATTATACTAATGTCTTAAGAAAAAAACAAAAAAAAACAAGATGTGTTTGTGAAACACGAATGCCCCCGTAACGGCATTTTTTTTCAAAGTTTGACCTTGACAGATGACCTTGACCTTGTCACATGACCTTGACTTTAGTACCAGCGGATGCAGATCATTGAGATCTATCATCATGCCAAATATTAGCTTTGTATCTTGAATAGGCTTCAAGATATTGGCAAGGTTAAGTTTTCGGGCTAAGTTTTTTCAAAGTTTGACCTTGACAGATGACCTTGATCTTGTCACATGACCTTGACTTTGGTACCAGCGGATGCGGATCATTGAGATCTAGCATCATGCCAAATATTAGCTTTGTATCTTGAATAGGCTTGAAGATATTGGCAAGGTTAAGTTTTCGCATTAAGTTTTTTCAAAGTTTGACCTTGACAGATGACCTTGACCTTGTCACATGACCTTGACTTTGGTACCAGCGGATGCGGATCATCGAGATCTATCATCATGCCAAATATTAGCTTTGTTTCTTGAATAGGCTTGAAGATATTAGCAAGGTTAAGTTTTCGGGTTAAGTTTTCGGACAGATGGACGGACAGACAGACAGACGGACATGAGTAAAACAATATGCCCCCAATCTCTTGATACAGGGGCATAAAAAACAGTTCTAAGTCTAAATCATAAATTGTACCTGGTGTTTTCATTCATTGTTAGATTCTGCCTTGAAATATCTTATAAGAATCATCTTTAAAAGACAATTCCAATGAGCTGATGCATGGCAGAACCCCTTATTTTGTTAGTTTCTACTGTAGAAGCGTTTTTAATTTTAGACTTGCACAAAAAAATGATTGTAAGTTGTTTTGATAAACAGGCCAATTGTGTATAGTGTGTAAAGTAAAGTTCTCTAGTCAGACAGCACTGACTAAGCAGGTTGATAATGATCAAACTGTTTTCACTTGCCTGTTTTTTTAATCTAGAATAATAACTCTAGCTCCATGTGAAAGATTTTGGTGTGCTCTCTCTGGTTGATCCCTAGAACTAATCTCCTTTTCCATTGCCTTATCCATGCCGAATTGACATGTTTACTGGAAATTAAATGCCTTTTTCGCCAGTATATTTGATGACATGGCCATTTGTGAATCAATGAGCAAGATGCCTATCTCATATGAGCTCAAGATTACAGATTTTACTTGACTTCATCTAGAATAACATATGTATGTCCCATCTGTCCAGATGGGGGCATCTCATGTCCTCCCATCCTCCGTCTCTCATAGAACTCAATCTTCTGATGGATAGAGAGATAGATAGACAGAGACAGGGATGGCGAATGATGTCGACCACCTATTATTATAGTATAGCTACATAATGATAACTTACAGGTCCCATCTGTCCAGGTCTGGGTGGGGGCATGCCATTTCCTCCCATCCTCTGTCTCTCATAGAACTCCATCTTCTGATGGATAGAGAGATAGACAGACTAACAGACATGGAAGGTGAATGATATACAGCCACATATACCTACATAATGATAACTTACAGGTCCCATCTGTCCAGGTCTTGGTGGGGGCATGCCATGTCTACCCATCCTCCGTCTCTCATAGAACTCAATCTTCTGATGGATAGAGAGATAGATAGACAGAGACAGGGATGGCGAATGATGTCGACCACCTATTATTATAGTGTAGCTTCATAATGATAACTTACAGGTCCCATCTGTCCAGGTCTGGGTGGGGGCATGCCATGTCTACCCATCCTCTGTCTCTCATAGAACTCCATCTCTTGATGATATCTTCTCATCTCCTCCCAGTAAAACTCCTCTTCCATCCTACAATATTTCAAATATTTCATACCCTTGCACAAAGACTTTTGTACCAGTTAGAGGTATCAAAAGGGGGAGGGGGTAATGCAAGTCTATATTTCATATTTCCTAATGAAACCCAATGTAGTTGGTACACATTTGAATCCCCTCTGAGATGATTCTATTGATAACCAACAACATAGGGTTTGAGAGAGAATTATTTGATCATTTAAATCTTAAGTCCCAAATACCCCTCTATCTGTAGCTCTGTTGTTTCAAGTTGGAAGCTGTTGCAATTAACAATTTTAAATTGATGCAATTTTATAAACTTTTCTTTTTTTTCTTTTTCAATTTCTTACCTCTGCTCTTGCTCCTTTCTTCTCCAGAATTCCTCTTTCTGTGCCTGACGTTTGAGTTTCTCTTCTTGAATCTTCCTCACACGAATACTTGGCTTAATCTCAACTTGTAGACTAGGATCAACCTTTTTCTGTAATAAATGAGAAATCTTGTTAAAACTTTGTACATTAATTCCGTATGAAATTATTCAAACAGTTTATATGAAATTGACCTAGAAAGAATTCTTATGAAAGACTTTAAAATAAAAGATTAGGAGTCTGGCGTCACAGATCAATTTTACTTTGGAAATGATATAGGCAAAAATGGTTTTCAATTCTCACTCGTACTTGTAAGTCTATAATTAACAAGAGCTGTCACTGTAAGATGACAATGCCCCCGACACCGCTTTGATAGTAATAAGGAAGTTATGGCCAATGTTAAAGTTTTTGGACGGAATGACGGACGGACGGACGGACAGACGGACGGACAGACGGACGGACAGACGGACGGACGGACAAGTCAAATTTATTATGCCTCCCTATCGGGGGCATAATAAAAAGCTTTACTGCCTTTGAAAGACAGTGACAAACCTTTTGAGTAATGTACTTTTGAATAACACACTCTTTATAGAGGGGTCAGTGAAAAACTTTTGCAAGTACCTATACATTTATAGGCATTTACCTGTGTTGCCCTGACCCCACGGCACTAACCCCTCAATATTAATTTCAAACAAATTTGTTTGTAAGATTGGGTTTAATGCTGCTTTAATCAATCTTTCAGTCGGTCATATTTCAGATGCTGGAGCACGTAACATTGGATTCCAGGTATTTCTTGTAACAACACTACCATTCATCCATGTACATGCAGTTTGACCTTCTGTATTCCAGATAAGATCTTGGCCAGGGATATCTTTTGCCAACCCATTTTTACGCTAAAAACCTTTTTTTTTTTCTAGAAATATAAAGAATACTAAGAACATCTAAGTACAACATTCTGGTAAATCTCTTAATCTAGTGTTTTGGGAAAAAAAGTCTGCCATTTGTCTTAATTCTCAATCAATCATTGCTTAACCCTTGTCATGCTGAATAAAAAACCTTGCCAATATAATAAAATCAAAGTGCTGAAAGCTTTGATTTCCTAATTAGGAGTCAGTATTTGATTATGAAAATATGATTTTGAAACTGCTCTAGTTTGAAAAGGAAAATCAGATGGTATGGACTAAGATCAGACTGCACATATGTGCAGACTGATCTTTGTCCATACCTCCTGCCAAAGCAGGAAGATTCTGGGATCAGCTCAACAAGGGTTAAATATTTTATACTTTTTTATCTTGACTCTCAC
The DNA here is from genome assembly GCA_948146395.1 of Fragum whitleyi. Classification (NCBI taxonomy): domain Eukaryota; kingdom Metazoa; phylum Mollusca; class Bivalvia; order Cardiida; family Cardiidae; genus Fragum; species Fragum whitleyi. Next base: position 60,854,555 of record OX411543.1, on the reverse strand, counting down.
CTTATATTGCAGTCTGTGCCTCCTGCCTTTCATATGCATATCCTTGGCATTAGGATCGTTGAATTTGCACTCACACAGCTTACAGTTGAAGCTGACAATCTTTCCAGTGGCATCATTCTTGATTTCTTCTATGTATTCATGTCCTGAGTATAAAGCAAAAAGTTTGTTTCTTTGAATGGAGTTTTACGCTGCTTTCAACATTTTAACAGTTATATTGCGGAGGCTGGAGCACCTAACAATGGATTCCTAGTATTTCTCTCACCAGTACAACCATCACATCCTTTCCTAGCCTCCAGCTACTATCTCGCATGGGTCTACGAATATAAACCAATTGGTGAGAGGCAAATGGTTGTAAACAATGACTGCAGCCATCAGGGATTGAACCCGGGACCTCCAGATTGACAGTCGGACGCGCTACCAACTGCCCTATGATGGCGGCCCTTTAAGGCAAAAAGAAGTGTTAGAAAAATTTATTACATGTAAGTTGCAATCCCATTAATTCAAAATGCAAGTAGCACTGACCCTGGTTAGGCTTTATTTATGGTTAACCTTTTGTTGGTTACATAATTAAGTCACAAGATAATTGATTTTTTCCAAATGGGCCACAAAGTCATGTGGCCACATAATTTAGCTAAAAACTTAAAGTTTAAGTTGAGCCAACATTGAATAATTTTTGTACAACTCCTTTTACAAATATCAAACATCATGCACATGTATATTTTTAACTTCAAATTTCTAATAAATCTTTTAAGTTTGAGGCTTGAGCAACACAATTCAAATCTTAGTTGTATTGTAGTAGTAGAAAATCATTAGGAAACCTTGGTAAACACTGTTAAAGTTCATTACTTCAGAAACATCATTAAACTATCAAGGGTCCACTACCTTAAAAATTCTGTTAAAAAAAAATATAAAATCAAATATAATTTTATCTTACCAACAGGGGTGACATCTTTCTCTCCTAAAATATTAAGTCCAGTATCATCAGAATCTGAAATAATTTAGTTGAACAATTCAAGGCAATTCTCTGAGGTTTTACAGTACAGTGGTTCTGCAAGGGGAACTCAAACCAACAGGTGCCTGTTTTTAAACTCCTTGACCTTAACTTGTTATGGAAAAGCTGCCTAACTATCAATAAATGACCCTTTGCATGACATTTCCAACAATTTGACATCTTCATGAGGTTTAAATATTTAGCAGCCCAGACAATTACTTAGTGTAATTAAAGGATTGCCTAACTGTCTACAGATAGTTAAATACCTTATCTATCTTCAAATGGCATAGTGAAGACTCTGGTCAGACTGTCCGGATGCACAAACTGGCCAGCGTCTTTGCTTTGCCCACATTCGATATTGTTGGAAATGTCTCACGCATGCTCAAATATCTGTATGGGATTCCATCTGAGCTTTATTTATATAAAGACAATTGCACATTCACCAATCAAGTCATAGTTGCAAGTAATTCCTAAATACCTCAGGGGATCCATCAAGGCTTTTCCCAAGTTCTTTGGGAAAAGGCCCCTAGCATTCATTTGGGAAAAAATATCGACAAAATTGTATAACTGTTTGGGTTATTTCTTGCTTATAATGTTTGAATTTTCTTTTAAAAAGCTTGTTCCTAAAATTCTTAAAGTTAATAAAACACATATTCATTCTCCCAAGTTACAAATATGTCAGAAGTAAGTTGTTTGGTTAAATCCATTTCATTGAATTGGGAATTTTTCTCCAAATTGGGAAAAATTTTGGGGCCTTTTCAATGGGGAATGGGGCCTTTATTGGGCCCCTGAGAGATAGAAGAAAAAGCCCTGTCCATGCAGTTTATCTGTCTAGGTCGGGCTGCACTAATTCAACTAAAATCAGACAACCCAAACCAAAATCCTGAGCTAGAATAGAAAGGAACCTATTTAGATTTAATTCTCTGTTTGCCATATTTTCTACTTTGATTTTCATTTTGAACTTTAACTTCAGGGTAGGGGTTCATTTACTTTCACCTTTCACCTTATTAATCGATTACTTAAGGAATTAAAGTTAGAATCGTTGTTTTCTACCCTCTAGAATGAACTATTATCTGAAAACAGATTTGAATCAATTTTTAATTGATTGATTGAATGGCCGCTTTCTACATTTTTCCAGTTATATAGCGGCAGCTGGAGCACCTAACAATGGTTTCCTGGTATTTCTCTCACCAGTACAACCATTACATCCTTTCCTAGCCTCTAGCTTCTATCTCACATAGGTCTATGATTATCAATCCATTGGTGAGAGACAAAAAGTCGGAAAGAATGAGTGTCGCTGTTGGGGATCGAAGAATCAGATTTTAACAAGATGTGTTTGTGAAACACGAATGCCCCCGTAACGGCATTTTTTTTCAAAGTTTGACCTTGACAGATGACCTTGACCTTGTCACATGACCTTGACTTTGGTACCAGCGGATGCGGATCATTAAGATCTATTATCATGCCAAATATTAGCTTTGTTTCATGAATGGGCTTGAAGATATTGGCAAGGTTAAGTTTTCGGGTTAAGTTTTTGGACATTAGACCTTGACAGATGACCTTGACCTTGTCACATGACCTTGACTTTGGTACCAGCGGATGCGGATCATTGAGATCTATCCTCATGCCAAATATAAGCTTTGTATCTTGAATAGGCTTGAAGATATTGGCAAGGTTAAGTTTTCAGACAGAGGGACGGACAGACGGACGGACGGACAGACAGACAGACGGACATGAGTAAAACAATATGTCCAGACGGACATGAGTAAAACAATATGTCCCCGATCTATCGATGCGGGGGCATAAAAATACCTAGTGAGTCCATAGTTCCAGAAGTACTGGTGTCCATTTTATCCACCTTGACCTCTTCCATCTTAATGCCAGTGGTCTTCAGCTGATTGCCTCCTATAAAATACAGCAATAGTTTTTCTTAATCTTTTCCCCATTTTTGTTTTAAACTATTGCAAAATGCAAAAAATTATCTACATGATTTATGTGGACCTTTGTTGCTTTTTGTTGACATCATTGTTTCTGTTGTTTTTAACAGTAAATACTTATTGAAAAAGAAATAAACCTCGACAGAGAATACAAAGTGCATATAAAAGATGAAAGAAAACATGACTTACATAAATGTGACCTGTCACACAAGAAGGGACCATCTGGGAAGTGTGTAAAGAGTTGACCCTAGTCAGACTGCGTGGACTGCGCAGGCTGGCTAGGGTCGGAAGATTTTGCATCATGCTTATTTTCTGAATCTAGAATGATCAAGCTACCATCCAGTGAAAGAAGTTTTGAAATGCGACTTCTGGCTGAGCTATGGTTGATCAAATCTCTTTTTTTTTAATTAATTACTTTTACAGAATTCCCAGAATGTCCCTTTTTGCATCATAAATGCATTTAAGGACAGCAGAAATACATGGGTCTAACACTTACCAACAAAAGTAATTTTGGGTGTTGGTAGAACCTTCTTGATGGCAGGTTCAGCCGTCACTGTGGGCTTGTTGACGGAGCTTGTAGTTTTAGCCACTGAAGATACAGCTGTGGTAGACTTGGCCTCCGCAGAACTGGCAGCCACCACTACTGGGTTGGTGGATGGAATAGGCTTTCCTAGTTTAGTATGCAGCTTCAATACCTTTAAAGTTAAAGGATAAGAACTTTTTAAATGCCACTACAACATTATTCCACACACAACGGTGGCTCAGCACTAAAAAGTTGTAACTGCTTGTAAGTTACAACTGTTTTGTGCTGAACCAACAATATATGAACCAGAATGTTAAATGTTTCAGTACAGTTATCTGAGCTGGTAAGCCAACCTAAATTAATCATCATAATTTCATAACGGGGAAAAAGACTTACAATTTTAATCTAGGGACCAAGACTGTCAAATTTCAATATTTAACTAGAACTGTCGCAAAGCGGACTAATACCCCCCACAAGCGCTTTGTCAGAATGTAAGTGCTATTCGTGCAGGATGTGTTTGCAACTAATATTGAGGTCATATGTAGCATTTGCATGAAGTTTCATGATTCTAGGTTGCTTGGTTTTTGAGTTAAGAGTCCAGAAATGAAAATTGAACAAAAATTGACTGTGACCTTAACCTTTGACCTATATGACCAAAAAACAATAGGGCACTTCCTTGGATCATAAGCAACATTTGCATAAAGTTTCATGCATATAAGTCACTTGGTTCTCGAGTTAGAGTCCAGAAAGGAAAATTGAACAAAAATTTAGTGATCTTGACCTTTGACCTATGTAACCCAAAAACAATAGGGCACTTCCTTGGGTCATTAGGAACATTTGTATAAAGTTTCATGATTGTAGGCCACTTGGTTCTTGAGTTAGAGTCCAGAAACGAAAATTGAACAAAGGCTGAATGCGACCTTGACCTTTGACCTATATGACCCAACAAGAGGGCCATAAAGGCCCTTAATCGCTCACCTGAATGAACTGTCTAAAATTTTCAAAAGAAGAATGAGAAATAGAATGATGAATGACTGAGCTAAACAAAGCTGTTGCTTCTATACAACTTGAGAATCCGTTTTTTACAATTTTAAGGTTGACTAACAAGGATTTTCATAATTGATTTCGTGACCTATTTTTTAACCCCAGATGACCCAATTTCGATCTCATCCGAGATTTCATCTAGACAATCAATCTGACCAAATTTCAGGTTGATCTGGCCTGTAGAGTGCAAACAAGGTTTTTCTTAGATTTGACCCCGTGACCTAGTTTTTGACCCCAGATGACCCAATTTCAAATTTGTTCCGAGATTTCATCAAGACAATCATTCTGACCAATATTCAGGTTGATCAGGCAAAAAATGTGGCCTCTAGAGTGCATACAAGGTTTTTCTTAGATTTGACCCTGTGACCTAGTTTTTGACCCCAGTTGACCCAATTTTGAACTCATTTGAGATTTCATCAAGACAATCATTCTGACCAAAATTCAGGTTGAACGGGCAAAAAATGTGGCCTCTAGTGTGCATACAAGGTTTTTCTTAGATTTGACCCCGTGACCTAGTTTTGAACCCAGTTGACCAAATTTCAAACTCGTCCGAGATTTCATCAAGACAATCATTCTGACTAAAATTCAGGTTGAACGGGCAATAAATGTGGCCTCTAGAGTGCATACAAGGTTTTTCTTAGATTTGACCCTGTGACCTAGTTTTTGACCCCAGTTGACCCAATATCAAACTCATCCAAGATTTTATCAAGACAATCATTCTGACCAAAATTCAGGTTGAACGGGCAAAAAATGTGGCCTCTAGTGTGCATACAAGGTTTTTCTTAGATTTGACCCCGTGACCTAGTTTTGAACCCAGTTGACCAAATTTCAAACTCGTCCGAGATTTCATCAAGACAATCATTCTGACTAAAATTCAGGTTGAACGGGCAAAAAATGTGGCCTCTAGAGTGCATACAAGGTTTTTCTTAGATTTGACCCTGTGACCAAGTTTTTGACCCCAGTTGACCCAATATCAAACTCATCCAAGATTTTATCAAGACAATCATTCTGACCAATTTTCAGGTTGATCGGGCAAACAAGATGGCCATAGTGGCCCTTAATCCCTCACCTGAATTAACAATCTTAAAATGTTTTTCTAAGATTTGACCCCATGACCTAGTTTTTGACTCCACTTGACCCAATTCCAAACTTGTCCGAGATTTCATCAAGATAATCATTCTGACCAATTTTCAGGTTGATTGGGCAAAGAATATGGCCTCTAGAGTGTCCACAAGGTTTTTCTAAGATTTGACCCCGTAACCTAGTTTTTGACCCCACTTGACCCAATTTCAAACTCTTCCGAGATTTCATCAAGATAATCATTCTGACCAATTTTCAGGTTGATCAGGCAAAAAATGTGGCCTCTAGAATGCATACAAGGTTTTTCTTAGATTTGACCCCGTGACCTAGTTTTTGACCCCAGTTGACCCAATTTCGAACTTGTCTGAGATTTAATCAAGATAATCATTCGGACCAATTTTCAGGTTGATTGGGCAAAAAATATGGCCTCTAGAGTGTCCACAAGATTTTTCTAGGATTTGACCCCGTGACCTAGTTTTTTACCCCACTTGACCCAATTTCGAACTTGTCCGAGATTTCATCAAGATAATCATTCTGACCAATTTGCAGGTTGATTGGGCAAAAAATATGGCCTCTAGAGCGTCACAAGGTTTTTCTAAGATTTGACCCTGTGACCTAGTTTTTGAACCCACTTGACCCAATTTTGAACTTGTCCAACATTTTATCAAGATAATCATTCTGACCAATTTTCAGGTCGATTGGGCTAAAAATATGGCCTCTAGAGTGTCCACAAGGTAAATGTTGACGACGCACGACGGACATCAAGTAACCCCAAAAGCTCACCTTGAGCACTTTGTAATCAGGTGAGCTAAAAATGTGGCCTCTAGAGTGCATACAAGATTTTTCTTAGATTTGACCCTGTGACCTAGTTTTTGACCCCAGTTGACCCAATTTTGAACTCATTTGAGATTTCATCAAGACAATCATTCTGACCAAAATTCAGGTTGAACGTGCAAAAAATGTGGCCTCTAGTGTGCATACAAGGTTTTTCTTAGATTTGACCCCGTGACCTAGTTTTGAACCCAGTTGACCAAATTTCAAACTCGTCCGAGATTTCATCAAGACAATCATTCTGACTAAAATTCAGGTTGAACGGGCAAAAAATGTGGCCTCTAGAGTGCATACAAGGTTTTTCTTAGATTTGACCCTGTGACCTAGTTTTTGACCCCAATTGACCCAATATCAAACTCATCCAAGATTTTATCAAGACAATCATTCTGACCAATTTTCAGGTTGATCGGGCAAACAAGATGGCCATAGTGGCCCTTAATCCCTCACCTGAATTAACAATCTTAAAATGTTTTTCTAAGATTTGACCCCATGACCTAGTTTTTGACTCCACTTGACCCAATTTCAAACTCTTCCGAGATTTCATCAAGATAATCATTCTGACCAATTTTCAGGTTGATCAGGCAAAAAATGTGGCCTCTAGAATGCATACAAGGTTTTTCTTAGATTTGACCCCGTGACCTAGTTTTTGACCCCAGTTGACCCAATTTCGAACTTGTCCGAGATTTAATCAAGATAATCATTCGGACCAATTTTCAGGTTGATTGGGCAAAAAATATGGCCTCTAGAGTGTCCACAAGATTTTTCTAGGATTTGACCCCGTGACCTAGTTTTTGACCCCACTTGACCCAATTTCGAACTTGTCCGAGATTTCATCAAGATAATCATTCTGACCAATTTGCAGGTTGATTGGGCAAAAAATATGGCCTCTAGAGCGTCACAAGGTTTTTCTAAGATTTGACCCTGTGACCTAGTTTTTGAACCCACTTGACCCAATTTTGAACTTGTCCAACATGTTATCAAGATAATCATTCTGACCAATTTTCAGGTCGATTGGGCTAAAAATATGGCCTCTAGAGTGTCCACAAGGTAAATGTTGACGACGCACGACGGACATCAAGTAACCCCAAAAGCTCACCTTGAGCACTTTGTAATCAGGTGAGCTAAAAATGTGGCCTCTAGAGTGCATACAAGATTTTTCTTAGATTTGACCCTGTGACCTAGTTTTTGACCCCAGTTGACCCAATATCAAACTCGTCCGAGATTTTATTAAGACAATCATTCTGACCAATATTCAGGTTGATGAGGCAAAAAATGTTGCCTCTAGAGGGCATACAAGATTTTTCTTAGATTTGACCCCGTGACCTAGTTTTTGACCCCAGTTGACCCAATATCAAACTCGTCCGAGATTTCATCAAGATAATCATTCTGACCAAAATTCAGGTTGATCAGGCAAAAAATGTGGCCTCTAGAATGCATACAAGGTTTTTCTTAGATTTGACCCCGTGACCTAGTTTTTGACCCCAGTTGACCCAATTTCGAACTCGTCCGAGATTTCATCAAGACAATCATTCTGACCAAATTTCAGGTTGATCGGGCAAAAAATGTGGCCTCTAGAGTGCATACAAGGCAAATGTTGACGACAGACATCGCACGAAGGACGACGGACATCCACCTAACCACAATAGCTCACCTTGAGCACTTCGTGCTCAGGTGAGCTAAAAACAATAGGGCACTGCCTTGGGTCATTTTATCAGGACAAGACTAATGTTGTCAAATAATCAGTATATTAATATGCATGTACACAAGAATAGTACTAAACCCTTAATCCTTGTCATGCTGATCCTCCCAGAATATTCCTGCTTTGGCAGGAGGTATTGATAAACATCAGCCTGCAAATATGTGCAGTCTGATCTTAGTCTATACAAACTGATTTTCCTTTCTAAACCAGAAACGCTTTAAAATTATATTTTTTAAAAATCCAATCCACTCACAATTAGGAAATACAGAGCTTTCAGCACTTTGATTTATATATTATTATGTCAAGGTTTTTTATTCAGCATGACAAGGGTTTAATTAAGCCACCCCTACCATGAATGTCCAGTTTTATACAAGTTCTTATTACCTCTTGTCATGCTGAACCCGGAAATTCCTGCTTTGGCAGGAGCTATAGACAAACATCAGCCGGCACATTTGTGCAGTCTGATGTTAGTCTACACCATCTGCTTTCACTTTCAAACAAGAATTGTCAATAGATATAGTTTTTCAAGTAAAAATTGACCTACAGTTGGTACTTTCAGTGCTTATTTGCCCTTTCATTTTGATGAAAATTTTTAGCCAAAATTTATTTAGCATGACAGGGGTTAGATTACCTTTTGATGTTTCGCCCCTCTAATATGGGCAGCGTAAGCATCAGTCCCAGTACATGTGACATCACAAAGTTCACATCGCAGCTGATTCTGGCCCGACCTCGATGCGGAGGAACTACTGGTACTGGAAGTAGTCTTGGCAGCAGCTTCTTTCTTCTTGTGTTTCTGTCCTTCTAAATGTTCACGGTAAGTCTGAAACATGAAAACCACAATGTTTTGATATTGCCTGATAATCTATCCCCCATTATTTCTATCAGATGATGGTCCAGCAAATTTAAAGAAAAGAACTACTCATGTAGCATGTGAACCAAGGCATCCTTCATGAAATACTTCCGGTTCCACTGGCTAGTCAGGTAAAATTATGCTGGTCTGATACATTGTACATAAATACAGGATTGGCTGACCGGAAAATTTTAACCACATCTACTATGTGTTCCTTTTTAGGTCTGTTAGAAATTACTTTGGTCTGGTAAAAATTGAAAGTTTACCAGACCTACTGTCCTTTAAATAATTTGGATATTCGTGAAGTCTGCCAGGGGTGTGAAAATACAAGATTTTCTCACTTGCCCTTTGACAACTTGGTGGCCATATTTCACCTCTCCAAATTTCAGTTATTCTCCCTTTAATCAAATGTACTTTTGCTGTTAGGAAAACAATTCCCTTTTTCATGCCACAGTGTTTAGAAAAGATCAAGATGAATGAGCAATTTTTCCATTTCTCTTATGTGTTTTCATATTTATAATGAATATTGACAAGTAATTTGGCCTGAACAAGAAACCCCTTTAAATGGTCTATAATTTTGTTCTTGATCCAAGATCCACTTGTCCCTGGACAAGTTCCCCAAGGAAAATGTACTTGTCTGAAAGGTTACATACCAAAGTCAGTCATGGAAAGACCACAGCCCAAATGTGAGATATACAGGCTTGTCCTACCTTCAAACCTTGAAATATTCACGTAAAAAGGGGTATCATTTTTGAGCATTTACAAGACAGGATGATTTCAACTAGTATCCCAACATAGATAATGTGCCATTTTCTTTTTAAATAATCTACCCCAACAAGAGCACCGCCTACAGGTGCCTACGCTCGGCTGTTGAGTGCTGGATGGTGGGAAAAAATCTCAGTCGAAAAAGGGCATTATTTGTTCAAAATGCATCTAGAGTTATCCCCCTTGATATTATAGGTTGCTTTTTTAATGGTGAACATGTGTGCCAAGTTTTGAGTAAATGCTTTCAGTAGAACCAGAGATATCACAAAATGTCAAAGTTTTCGCACGACGACAACGACGACACGAAGGCTATAGCAATACCTCAGGTTTTCTCCGAAAACAGCATAGCTAAAAACCAAAATACACTCAAAATTGTTTTAAGCCACCACTACAGGGACCACCAAAATGCGGTCATTTAAAAAAATGGCCACTTAATACACATTTTGTTCATGAATAAGAAACATAATTTTTTACTGAATGTGCATATCATTGCATAATCCTATGTTGTTATAACTCAATAGAATGGTCTCATTGAGACGATTCTGTGGAGTGATAACAACATGGGATTCATTTTCAATAATTTTTAGACCAACAATACCTACTTTTTAGATAGGGAAATTTGAAAAACGGTTGTTTAATAAGATAATAAGATTGGTCTCTTAATAATTGATGTGGTTGCTAGAGCAAGATTGACTGTACTCCACTCCATACCTGTGGTCCAGCACAGCTAATCTTGCACACATCACAGTAATGTAGTTGTGGTGTCTTCGGAATCTTAGGCTTGTTGATGATTGTCTTCCCTACAGTAGGGGTAGCCGTCTTCTTGATTGCAGACCAAGTTCCACCGGCTTTAGCTGCTTGCTGTTGCTGGTAGTAGTTAGTGGCTGCTGAATACAGGGCAGCATCATAACCTGTGAATACAAGAATGGTAAATGTGGCAGCATCATAACCTGTGAATACAAGAATGGTAAATGTGTAACTCTAAAAGGCAAGAAAAAATGAAGTTATCACCATTGAAGTAAAGAGAAACACTCATCAAATTTGCAGAATCCAACTGAGAGAATTTTTATAGCCTCTAAATTATCTCTTTATCCAAGTCACCCAAAAGTTTGGTATGTCTAATCTAATCTAACATTTGAGCCTGTGACATTTCCAACAATTTGACGTGTGCGTAAATAACAAACATTGAGCAGCATAGATAGCCACAAAATGTAATTAGAAATTGTTTGAATGTCTCTAGATACTTTGAGACCTTATCTAACTACAAAACGCAAAGTTAAGACTCTGGTCAGACTGTGCAGATGCACAGACTGGGCAGAGTCTTTGCTTGGCGCACATTTGAAATTGTTGGAAATGTCAACCACAGGCTCTTTTTAATTTAGAATCTTACAAATATGATAAAAAGTCTCCATATTCTGCTCAAAATTAAATTACAATCTATACTTAATATTTCTTACTTGATTTAAAGGTGTTTGTTTGCTGATCTTCGTTACTTTGTAAGAACCCTTTGGAATTTTGACTTGGAAAGAGCTCATACTGTCCTGCAATGAAAAGTGTTACATGTCTTGTAGATAGTTTCATAGTCATTAAGATTTGGGCCTGTGTTGTCAATTTTTATAACAATATCACAATTGAATAAAGCATGACTGTTAAAGCTGCTCTTTCACAGTTTTTATAGAAAAAATACAAAACTTGTTCTTAGATTTGGAAATGTGTGTATTTTAAGACTTTTAAGAATGGCCCAAAGCATTGGCACTAAAAATAACATATTTCAATAATTTTGTAACTTATTTTTTCGAAGTTGTAAGATCAGTAAGGGATCCAGTCTATTTGTTCCTAGTCTATATATTACAAAATCGTTATTTTCCGTGAATAATCTTTTATTTTTGCTTGTATTGATATGAATTTTCCAGCTGTCAAATACTTTAACCTTAATCTTTGATTGAATAAGACAAACATGCCGATTTACAAGCGAAAATAGTTGGCTCGAAATTGGAGAATATATTTTTTAGCGTTAGTAGTCACTTTATTTGTCAGAATGAATTTAACCTAAATTCGGATATATCGGTCATTCTTTCAATGCATTACCAGATTGAATCTTATTATTTTAAAGGCTTCAACATAATGAGGTAGTTTATTCCGATTGATTTTACAACAAGAGCTGTCACTGTAAGATGACAATGCCCCCGACACCGCTTTGATTTAGAAGTTATGGCCAATGTTAAAGTTTTTGGACGGAATGACGGACGGACGGACAGACGGACGGACGGACGGACGGACAAGTCAAATTTATTATGCCTCCCTATCGGGGGCATAAAAATGCTAAAATTCACATTTTCCCAATCTGTGCAAGAGCAGCTTTAAGAAGGCTAAGGCTTATACTGAATAGACTATGCAGCTTCACAAGCTAATCAGAGTATTCCTTAGTTCTCATGTAAAGATTTTGATAATTACTTATGAAAAAAAATGCAACCGCACATGTTTCTGACCAATCAAATAAGCTTTGCTACATTTGCTTTACAGAAGCCTAGTTAAATCAAGGTATTGATGAAAGGGCATAAGATATTATTTTTCTCAAGCATAAGAACAGTCAAACCTGTCATAGCGACCACCTATATTCAGCAAGCAACCTGTATTAAGCAAGCGGCCACCAAGTTCCCAAATGAACCAATTGCACTGAAATTAACGTGTATAAAGCAAGCACCTGTCATAAGCAAGCACTTTTTGAATGTCCCATGGGTGCTTGCTTAAGACAGGTTTGACTGTAGTACATTACTTTTCAGGCTCATCTTTGTTTCTGCAAGCTTACCTCTTGAAAAGGGACATTATTATTTGTAGCCAGGGAACTGGTAAATAGATTGTACCTGAATAACTGGATGTAGAAGTGGTGGTCGCTGTTGGTTGACTCTGGAATGATGCAGAGTTGTATGAACTTGGAGCATTACTTCCACCGGCTGAATACACATAGCTTGTCTGTGCTGACGACACTTGAACAGCCTGAACTTTAGGTACAGCCGCTTGTCTCTGGGCCGCATAACTGGTGCCAGTAGAGTAAGATGGCTTCACCACAACTGTAGAAAGACAGCCATTATCAGAGAGGTACAGATGAGAGGGAACAGTCAGTCAAATATTTATGTTTTAATTAAACCCTATGTTATGGGTATTCATTTGAATGATCTCATCAAGAGATTCCAATGAGTACCAACCAACATTAAAATAATGCTATTATTATTGAATTACTTTGATCCAATATTTAAAATACCCCCTCTATCAACACTTTTATAGAACTCCAGACAGCGAGCGTGTCCTATATTTTGAACTTTCATTATGTGTTGCTTCCATTGAGACCAACAACAGAGGTTTCAATGATTTTTACCAGCATTTTTCAGAATTTCACTCAGTTGGAGTGATTTATATTAGGAACTTATTGACATTCATTTTTTTGTCTGTAAAACTCTATGTTTTAGAACCTCAAATAGAATATTTGGTTTCAAAGTTATCCACATGTCAGGTACCGTTTTGAAAGAACCAACATATAGAATGCCCTCTGGCACTTTACTCATTATGTAACACTTGTGTGTACATATTCCTCAGGATCCAGAGACACTGTCACTGTGCAACCCTGTGCAGGAATTTCCATGAACTCCTCAAGTATCATTTTGGGGTGAGAAGTTGAGAGATTCTCTCATTTTTCTGCCAGAAATCTCATTGAAACTAGCTTAATGAAAGAAAGATCTTAAAGCAAAATGCAATTTAGTGAGGAATTTTTAAAATTTCGATAAAAATCTTAATTTCTCATTAGATTTAGCCAAATGAGATATTTTTGGACATGATATTCCGGAACCAGAATGATCCTTAACTACTATTTTGTAGAATTTACTTGCCCTCTTTTTGGAAATACCTACTCCTCCCATATTAGTTTCACATAGGTCTACGATTTTAAACCCATTAGTGGGAGACAAATCTGTCCAGATTTGAATGTGTTTCATATATGGCAAAATGACCCCTATTTTTGAAAGTGCAGGGAAATCCCTGCCTTTGTATAGACATATTTTTCTACCTGCAGGTTGTTGATACTGTGTTTCACCTGTTGTATAGGCCGTAGCTGCTTGGGCAGGCTGATAGTATGTCTTCTGTTCATAGGTGGCAGCAGGCTTTAATGAAAATCAAATACAATGTAAGAGTTAAATATAATGAAAGTCATAAACATTTACAATATAAAGCTTTTTTGTACGGGAAGCTAAAATTGATTTTCAATGCATTTTCCCCTAATTCCTGGCCCCGTACCCCTTCCCCTACCCATTAAAAATACTCTGGACAGTTGGTTTTGGTTCCAAGTGTGATAATCAACTAAGAAATTTCACTCAGTATTGATAAATCAGTTACTAACAAAATGAAAGCCATTGTATATTGTTTTCGAATTTGACATCAGTTTGATGGCTCAGTGTTAAACAGTTGTAACTGCCTATATGTTTATAGGCTGTTACTGCTGTTTGAAAATGAGCCATGAAGTTGGTAGAAAATTATGTAGAAAGTGTCTTAAGAGCATAAGTTTTTAATAAACTTTCACATTCTCTTCTTAAAAGGACAATACTGGGAGTGCTGTATTAATTTCTAAGAAAACGATTGTACAACTGATCATTAGTTGATTTACTCATCCAACTAAAAACTGATTATTGATTGTGAATTGAAACTAATTGGCCAACACTAGTTGAACATATTCCAATTATAACATACCGTCACAGCAACTTGAGTCCTAGCGTATGCATACTGTGGGGCTGCATGCTGTGTTTGATATGCATCATACGAGTGTCCAGCTCTAGGTGCCGTGGCATAGGCAGCTGCCTGTGGGGTGGCTGCAACAAAGGCAGTCTGGACTGCTGGATATGCCGGGGCAGCCTGAGGAGCATTAGCAGCAGGATAGACATAGTGAGCCATCGTCTATACCTGGAGTGAAAAGAATGACAAACTAACCATTTCCTTATAACTGAATGAAGGTTAAATAATTTCCTTATAACTGAATGAAGGTTGAATACTTTTGTATCAGAAATAAAAATACAAAATAAATTACCGAAAATAAGGTTTTGGCATTAAATGAGATTGAGGCCAAGTTATATGTTGGGCAGAGTTGCTGATGGGCCGAGTTGACCAGTCACCATGTAGAAGGACGGGCAAAATCATTATTTTAAATTCAAAAATTCTGAAAAACATAACTGGCTATGGTATTATACTGGTTGCCCCCTTTATCGCGGACCTAGTGCATCATTGTACAGTTGCAAATAATCGGAAGAGATTACCATTGATTGAATATTTCTACCAGTTAAATCAACCACTTTAATATTAAAATACTCTATAAAATGCTTCTAACGCTGCTTTCTTAATTCCACATCGACATATTTTTTCATATCCATTTGAAAGTAGGTCAGTTCTTAGTAGTTCCCATATTACGGCTGAATTGCGATTGAAACCACAGTAGTCACCTTAAATGCTGGGTAGTAACAGAATAGAACAAAATTTTTTAAATTTACTTTTTTTCTGCCAAAAAGAAAACTTAAAATCTCTTTGCCAATTTAGAATTTCAAAAAATACAACAGTTCACATATTTACAGTAATGATTGTGAAAATTATTTTTTTTCATGAAGAATGAGAGAGGCAATGAGGGCACCTGAATTCATTGCCCCTTCTAATCACCCAAACATCTGTGCAGAACTGTAGGTGTGTCCAATGACTACAGAAGTCGCATTTTGCCTACTTTACAACAGGGTCCAAAGAATTCAGAAAAAGGCAATCATCCTCCAGGGCAATTGACTTGAAAAAGTAACTCGTCCTGGTTTGCCTGTCACTCGCCCTGGGGATCATTGAAGACAATCTTTTGTATCTGGAAACGTCATCTTGAAGTGCAGACGAAAAGAAAGTACAATTTTTCATGACATTCAAAAATAATCAATTCCAGGTAATAAATGTCGGTAAAATAATCAGGACAAGTAAAATATCTCATTTGTAAATATACAATACCATGGATTTTTCGGGTAAAATTCAATGATTGGCTATATGCCACAAAAGAAGTAGTAGATATGAACAAATCAGGGCAGACATTGCGAAAGACATCAGACCGCGGACATTGTTCGATATTTTTGACTTCGGTCTGATTGAAAATTCGATACTGTCGGTCCATATGTCCGACATATTTTGACCATTTTGCCTTTTTTCAATACCTCGCGTTTGCATAATTATGGAAGCTTATAACCGAAATATTTGTCATTCTGTTTGCGAGAAAATTGATAAACAACAAAGTACAAAGGGACAGTACTATTCTATCGTGTTTTCGCCGATTATTTCCCTTGATTTGTAAACCGGAATGTGGTTGGCTGAAACAGGTATTGATTAGCCAATCGGAATACATATTACATTTACTGTCGTAGTATAATGGCTTCCCTTAAATACTTCGAGGGAGCAAAGCCTGGTAAAAAAAGGAAAACAGAGGACAAAGACAAATCCCAAAGGAACATTGAATACGAAAGCAAACGACCCCCGCGTAAATTCAGTGAAAAGTGGCTGGTGGGTAGACACACTATTATGTGTACAAATCAGTTTCATTTATTAATCGATAATTGAATCGAAAGCGTTTTCTGATTCAATTTGTTTACCGATTCTGACTTTTTTCCAATTTTACAACACTACTCTTTAGAACAAAATGTAATGTACTTGCATCTTGGCTGCAGGTTTTTTGATATAAACTGAAATATTGTGATCCATAAAAGGAAATCACAAATGTGTCTATACTATAGTGAAAATCATCTTCTTTCCCATTTTGTTATTTTTCCTTGTTTTTTTCGGTCTGACAGATTTGTTTTCGGTCTGACAGATTTTTCAAGCCTGTCAGACCGAATGTCTGACAGTTTTTTTGAGCTTTCGCAATGTCTGTCAGGGGAAAATTTATTTCTATTTTTTATATTTTCCTTGATCGTGAGATTGATTTGTATTTACGATGTTCGGGTACCAGGTTATATCATGTGAAACCCGAAGTTTTACTTTTAGAAATCAAAGTACATGACTGTTTACAGGTCAAGTTGTCGCGAACTTCTACCACCGCGAACTTTTTCGAAGCATCTTTTTTATTTTATCTACTTTTATCCTGACATTAAAGACATAATGATTCAATGCTGTTCATTCTTCACTCGTCTGGGAGGACGACTGCCTTTGAATTTCCACTCGTCCTCCGGGATTTCTTACTCGTAAAGACGAGCGGACGAGTGGATTCTTTGGACCCTGTACAAATACATTTGATTGGCATTGATGGGCTAAAGCCCATAGAACTCAACCATGACTGCACCATTTTTTGGGTCTAATTAGATTGACCCTTTCTGATCCCATATCAATTTACATATTTGGTAATCATGTGACATGCTGGTGTGCTTTAGAGCTGTAACGATACACTCGAATATTCGGTGAACCGAATATCTTATTCTCGGCAAATACGTATCGTATTCGTCTGTCTCAGAACCGAATATTGGCGAATACAAAATGTGACATGCACGGAAGGTGTTTAATTGTGGCCATTCAATGCAAAAATGTCAATCAGAGATTTATTTTGCAAGTTTTTAACCTGTATAACCCTATCAATTATGAATTTTATTAGAAAATTTGATAAATGATAGCTAAATATTTAACTCTAGATACCACTACAATTAGCGAGTAGATATTGTCGTGGTCGTAGATGATCCGCCATGCATGCATGCACTGGTTTACAGTCTGACAAGCGGGTTATTTAATTATTGTGGAAAAAGCATTGCATTTTGTAAAAAAAAAACAAAAAAACATTAGAATCTTCATCAATAAATCAAAACTGGCTGTATTCTTTCCAAAATCCGTTTAGAAATTGTTAACTAAACTCTTGGCAAAAACTAGCTCCGAGCAGAAAAGTAGGCTAGATTTGTCTATCATCAACATTATTCTGAGATCGGCAGTGAGTGACTTTACATGCACCCGATTTCTTAGAGATGCACAAAATAAACCCACTAATTATAGTAAGGATTTCCAATGAAAAACAGTAATTCTTATCAGGAAGAAAGTTGGTAAGAAAAAAATTATTGTTACTTTCGCATAGTATTTGTCAGACATATTAATGCATTTCAGGAGAAAAAAAAGATGGCTGATTGCGGGTCTCTAGGCTATGCTCGGATGCAAATCCTGACCGGAAGGAGTTTATGAAGTTGATCTTGTTAACCCTGTTTGAGTGTAACTGTTTGTACACCGTTTAAGTGACAGAAATTAGCTGTTCACTGAGCCTTGTTTGAGCGTAAGGGCCTTTTCGCAACATGTAATAGATTCTTTCTATCTTAAACAATCCCAACACGAAGATGTGATTGGCTACATGTGTAGTCCTCGGTGGCTTTGGTATTAAAGCCATGGGTGTTAGGGATTCTAAGCACAAATTGGCTATGACAGGGAGAAGAAAGAGAACAGAGTTTGAATGAGAAACATTGAATGCACATTTTGGCCATTGATTGGCATTGCGAAAAAGGATCTATGCTTTCTCTATGGAGAAGGAGTAAGTGTTTCATCTGTCTGCCAATGCACACGATAGTTACCATCTGTCTCCAACTGATTGATGGTCTTCATATCCAATATGACAAAGGTTGTCATAAGTGTATGATTTGTCTTACTTCACATTTCTTGAAGTGTAAGTGTGCTTCCGGTACTGGTTGGGTGCTCGCTTTGTGAAGAGAACGATCAAGTCTCGAGTCTTGGTAAAAGGTAAAGACAAGAAGAAAAGATTGGCTGCACAAGACTTGAGATATGTTCGTTGATTGACTGGCCTTCTGGAGAGATGTTTTTCTCGTTGTTGGACATGCTTTGTCCTGTGAGGTTCAAGACAAGCATGTCTTACAAGACATGCTTTGTTCTTGTTTGTCCTCGGAGATCTGCTTCTGTGGCTGATGATGCAAGATTTGCTCTGTAATTATTTAAGCAAACAAGTCTGCAGAAGACTAAATGCTTTTACTTTGCTAGAGAATAAAAAATGCTGAATGCTAGCATCTAGAGTCTGTTAGCAAGCGAGTCTGATAGGAGACATGCTTCTTTTGTAGCTTGTTAGGGAAGAGCTGCTTCATCTGCTATATTACTTTCCCCTGGGAATAAGTCGAGTGATCAAGTCTATGGTGACTTGCTTTTAGTTTCCTTGAGTAGAGAGAGATGCTGCTTGCACTGTCAACCTTCTATCCCTGACCGGTTTCGTTCAAATTAGAACTCATCAGAGGGTAGGTACAAGCTTTAGTTAGCTTGTTGAGGATGAATGTTTCCTCAATTTGGATGGATAGAGAGACGGGGAACGTCTATATATACTCTATTGTGCCGGTGGGTGCCGGCGTTGCTATAGTTTCACAGGATATTGGTGCCGGCTGGTGCCGGTAAGGAGCTTATGCAGCTTCCTTAATATTCTGTGGTGCCGGTGGGTGCCGGCATTACTATAATTAATGCATTTCAGTTAACTCCCTTTAAAAAAATCTAATATACTTTTTATAAATTTTTATAAGTTCTAATTCACTTCTAACGTAAAAATAATGTTAGAAAATTAATAATTATAAAAGATTTTAAGTATGTAATGTACTAAGAATCAATTATTTTACATAAAAAGTTAAATTTTTATTACAACAACTTTAATTCAAAATTATCTATGGATTATATTTAAAGGGCATTAAACCTCTGAGTGTAATCAATAATAGTCGTATTGCAGAGAGCCTGCAGACTTAACATGGTGAAATATTGTGTCTATCAATGAATTCAGACACTTGCATAAGCCAGGTCTGCCAACTAGTCAACCTAGCCGTGACTCTATAGTAGCGTTATAATACGAAAACATTATAATTTATAATAGTGAAATCAAGTTAAAAAGTCAAAACTGTAAACAATAAGCTCAGTTTAGCTAAGGACAGGCTGAAATTCATAGGAGTTTCTTAGATCATCCACAAAGATTGATACAGATACAGCCTACAAATACATCTTCTTTAATCAAATTGAAAGAAAATTAGCCAATTAAAAACAATACATTTGTTAAAAGAAACACAATTGAATATAGGTTGACAACAGTTTTAGGATAGGATTTTATCTTTTTCTATTTATGTTTCAATTACAAAATGTAGCTATTTCAAGTGTGTAAAAAGGAAGGTTTCTAAATAGACATTTTGTTTTACTTTTGTTTCGTATTTCAATACAAATGATGCAAAAAAGGGACTTTTTTGTGATAATCAAATGAATTGCCTTTTTGCTGGGTTTTGTGAGTCTGAGGCCCCTAAATAATAACTAGGACTCAAAACTATCTGACTGGAGTCCCTCGAACCGGAAAGGAATTGATGACTGTTTTTAACAGTCCTCAATTATTTTCAGAGGCTTATCCCAAAGGTATACATCTTTCTTACACACTGTGAAGCTTACCGCTAATCCAAAGAATAATTTAATATTAACACAAAACATGAAGATAGCTGAAGCACAGGGACTCCTAAACCTTTAGCAAGGACACCTGTGTGTTTACAGACATGTGATATCTCCCGATCTCGGTGTATTCTCCCGATATTTTACCCTTCCTCCCGCTCTCCAGATCGGGAGACCATTTCTCCCGACCTGAAGAAATTTGAGCCTGAAAAAAAATCGGGGAGCCAAAAATGCAAAATCTCCGGTCTGAAGGCTCGAATTGCGAGGGAGAAAGCCAATATCGGGTAAAGCGTTGTTTATCTGTCTGGAAGTGTCATCGTTTATCGTCGTCGGGTAGATCAACCATTGCCGACAAACGGGTGCTTCTGTACCTATCACCCTTCACACTGTATACGAAATGAATTATGACGATCAGCAATATTGGCCTTTCTTAGAAACAAGGTCTAATCCAGGTGAAACGTCGTGACCCGATATTACTTGAAAACAAAAAATGGAGTGTGAGTTAAGCTGTGATTAGATTTTTATCACCTATTTTGAAAAATTAAAATAGCTGTAAACACAGTAATTTTCCGCCGTATTTTAATATCCTATTCCAAGAAGACGTTAAAAATTTCCACTGTACGCGATAAGCGTCATGAAGGAAAAGGTCGAACATGATATGCAGAGCGACGCGTCACGCGACCTTGGTAAAATAAGGCGGCATCGCAGAAAAACCCTTGTGTCGTAACGCATGTAACGCGTGATTGAGTAAAACAAGAAGCGGTCATGCTTTAATTTTGACGCATATATATATATTTAGTAAATCCACGTATGTTTTATGATCAATTTATTAAAGAAATAAAAAGTGAAAACTGCCTCATGCGTTCTCGAATTGTAATTCAAATTTAATATTTGATATTGAAATTAAAGAAACATCGGACATTCATTTCTTAAATGCCACGGCGATTTCACCGGATCCTCGCTAGGGTCGTTTGAGAGTTTACACACAATTTATAAATTTGCGACCGTCTTTGAAATTGGAAGCGAATGGTCTAATCAAGTCATTTGTCAACACAAATGTTGCAGATTTGAGAATAGAAAATTGTCGACTGGCTCGATCTTTACTGCTTACAGAGAGCTTCTCATAAAGCTATTCAACATGGATTAATTTGCCGAGAGGTAGCTCTTCACATTCCGACTTCTATCGTGTTTGTCTTTAACGTTCGCGAACTCGGAATATACTGTCCGTAATTTCATCTTTTATCGTCATTATGCTATCAAAAACATTCATTTTTAGCGTAGTTCAATAGCAATTAGTGCCGATTACGATTAATTGATCTGTCTCTTCGTCCATCCATGCATCCATCCGTCAACAAGTATAAAAATCACATAATCTAGTCATCGGATTTCATACACAATCTCCAGAGACGATCCTTAGGACAAGGCCTTTCAAAATATTTCACAGAGTATTGTAAATCATGAAGAACTCTGGGGCCTGTTTCATCAAAACATTTAAGACGTATTTTTGTCTTACCTATGACTTACTACATATTTAGCTAAAAATCATGTATCACTAATCTATCAATACATATTGTAAGTGATTGTTGTTGTTACTGGGTCGGAAGTCATCAGTAAGACAAAAATATGTCCTAAATGG
Source organism: Fragum whitleyi (assembly GCA_948146395.1). NCBI lineage: Eukaryota > Metazoa > Mollusca > Bivalvia > Cardiida > Cardiidae > Fragum > Fragum whitleyi. The sequence continues at coordinate 60,832,768 of OX411543.1, read as the reverse complement.
TTTAATGAAACTGGCCCCTGGTTGCCATGGCAACCATGACGTGAAAAAATGTCTCCAATTACAAGGCCTTAAATTTCATACTTTACAAAAAGCTGTATTGCATACATACGGTATTACCTAATTCTTTACTATCAAACCACTTGAAGTTCTCTCCAATAAAAATAAGCCTTGTGTTTTGGGCTTAAAGATTACTCAAAGAAATAAAGAAAAACTTTAACAATTTCCTCCTAAATTGTAAGGCTAACATCTTTTAAATTTGGTAAGATATTATTTTCTACTGATTATCTACTAAAAAAAAAACCTATATTGTGGGATCCTGAACTTTGCATAGAAATAAAAAATAGATTTGTAACATCTATTTCTCTTAAATTATGAGACTGAATTCTGTAGCATTGCAATACTATCCTCTTTCAAAATACTTTAAATGATAAACTTCTGTTAGTAAAAAAAACAACAGCCTTTTATGGAAGGTGTTATAATCAATTTTCGGTGTATATGTGGATTGCGAAACCCCTCTTTTTTAGCCATAATGCGCGTTAAGCAAAATCTCCCTATTTGAGACCCAATCTCCCTATGAAAAGGTCTTAATCTCCCTATGAGAGCCCATGGAAATATCACATGTATGTGTTTAGTAATCGAGTCCTTTGGACCCCATTTTGTTGATGGCATACTAAAACTCTGTCCTTAAATGATAAAAGAATGTGAAATAAGCAATTTTGTTTTGATTTATGAAAACATTATATTCGTGAATTAATATTCATATTCATGACCCTGTATCGTGATGTGTATTCGTATTCGTCACTCAGTGTATCGTTACAGCCCTAGTGTGCTTGAAGGTTGTTTCCCATGTCCTGGAAAATCAGACGACAACCTATGGCCCTTTGGAATGTAAATAATAGATTTTTGAATAGGTTTCAGGGCACGGAAATGCACATTGACGAGTGGATTAAATTGGTTTATTATTTATTGATTTTGCTCACAAAGTCATAATTTTAAACATCAATATTCTAGATATTTCGGCTATCTTTTAGCCGAGATTTAGTGTTGATGTTTGCCTCCAAAATTTGACTGAGTAAACAAAACCTAGGTGGTGCAGCTTTGTGGATGTGACGCAAAATGTAAAATCTGCGATAAAGTGGTATCCGCAATTAAAATGAGAATCCAGTATAGTGGGAAAATATTTGACAAGAAAGATTTGTGTTTCACTAATTCATCTTTGAGATTTTTGACAAAATGTTTTCCATATAGCAGTCAACTTGACTATAACGAAGTGGAGAGCACGCCTTCTCAGCCTGAACTTGATCATACATCATCATTTCTGATTCCCAAAGCCCCTTTTGTCAATTTTCAAAGTGGGCCTTTTTCGACTAGTCCTTTATGACCCTAAACCATCGGCATCATCACCATCGATTGCAGTTAGACCAAATTTTAGTCCCTCGACCAAGAGCACCAACGAAATTTTTAGCTCTCTGCCAAAGATACAGATATTGCTGATGGTAGTGACCACCTGTCAATAAATTTTCCGGGTCGACCACGCGTCTTTTTCCTTTTCAACAGGACAATGGCGGCTCAACACTCGCCGGTTGAGGCCGACGTGAACAAATGGGCTAAGAAATCAATTGTTCGTCGAAATATTACGTAAATGTGAAATTGGGGACTAACACCATACAACAAGGCGATTTTATACCTGATTGAAAGCTTTTTATTCGAGTTACAGGGGATTATTAACCTTCCAGACAGCGTGACCTTTTTCGGAAAGCAAAGCTATCCCGGATGACAATAGTGCCGTGTGCAAAAATGTTTCTACCGGTACACTCGATTGCCTTACCCAGAGTACTCCTAAGTCGTACAACTGATTAAGAAGTTTGCCATATGGTTATACAATCGGAGTAATCAACCGAACCAGAAAAAAAGAATGATAAAAATACATAAAGCTTTAGATTTAATGGGCTCTATAGTATTCATACGCAAACCCCCTTGTGATCGATTCCCAAATCGTTTCATTAGAGCAGATAAATCAAGATGGTTTTAGACTAGAAAATTAGACTGATCTGTCTTGAAATATCTATCTATCTTTATCTTATAACTATACAAATATCTGTGTGATAACAACCCATATGATATTTTTTATGATATCACATGGATATTTTTAGAACAATGACATAATACGGTTACTTTTTGAAAGTTGCATTTCAGTTAGAAACATCAACGAAAACAAGACAAATATAGGTCTCGGCAGAGCCTCGACAATGATCAATCCTCCCAACCTCGTGTATATATATACTGCCTTACTCCCCTTTCGGGTATTACTGGCAGGTGTGCGTCTGTGCTGGAATAAAAACTGTTAGTCATTGGTTAGGGTGCCAAATTTTAAAGTATTGTGAGTGTTAGATTAAAAGATCTGCAGTCAAACAATTTTGGTTATTCAGGCCGCGACGACTCACTATCTAAAAAGAATCAAGACTCTACTTGAACGCGGCAATATCTGAGGTTGCTGTACAATTGAATTTGGTATGCTGTTCCATAGTATCACTGTGTAGGGGAAAAAAAAGAATATTTTAAGTAGGAAGAATTTGTGTGGATCTGTCTAAAAGATTTGTGTGTGGTACGTCGGGTGATCCTAACTGGTCTATCAAGATTGGTATGGATACTGCAACAAAACTATTCACAATTTTATAAAACATGGGGACTCTGGTGATGCCTCGTCTATACCGAAGAGTTCGCCAGCCAAGCTCCTTCTGCATACAGGTGACACTGTCATAATAAGAAAAAATATTTTGAACCCATCTTGCTGCTCTACGTTGTACTTTTTCTACTTTGTTAATATAGGATGTTGTGTGAGGACTCCAAACAGTTGATGCCGCGGTATTCTACCTGGGGTCTAACTAAAGTGTTTCTCTGATCTTCTTATTTTTTGTCTGGATGTTTCTGCGGAGAAAACATAAAGTTTTATTTGCACTGGGTAATAAATTGTCAATATGCTTGTTCCAGGAAAGATCTTCAGATATAGTAAGTCCTAGGTATTTGGCATTGTCCACAGTCTCTAGCACTTGTCCCTGTAGCTAGTAATCAAAAGAAATCTTTTTCTTCTTTTTAGTAATATTTAGGACAATGCATTTGCTAGAGTTCCAATTTTTTTTCTCCCACTGCATTAACCTGTCTAGATCTTCTTGCAGGGTGAAACAGTCTTGCTTGTTACCTATACGGCTAAGTAAACGGCAGTGTCATCTATAAACAAACGCTAATATATAAGAGAAACAGAAGAGGACAAAGCACCGATCCCTGAGGTAGTCCCGACGTGACTGGTACTTCTGATGAGCATCCACCTTCTAAGACTACTTTCTGTGTTCTGTCTATAAGAAATGATTTAATCCACAAAAGGGTAGCATTGTTAACTCCATGTTCCTGCAATTTATACAAAAGTTTTAGGTAGCTAACTTTATCAAAAGTCTTGCTGAAGTCTAACAAAACGAGATCAGTTTGTTTTCCTTCAGTAAGGTTTCTGGTAAGATGGTCGGTCAGTTGCAGTATCTGGGTTTCACATGAGCGCCGTTCTCTGAGGCCATGCTTTAAATTCTAAAGAATATTATTATTTGTCAAAATGTTTAGTTAGATTTGATGCTACAATATGTTCAAGAACTTTACACAATTAACATGTTAAGGATATAGTCCTGTAATTTGCAGGATCTTCTTTGATTCCTTTCTTAAAGAGAGGTGTCATAGTCCGTGGGCCAGGAGGGGTCACCGTGCACCCCCCTAAGGGCTCTCCGAGAGTGGTTTTGAAATGTTTCAAGGGACCTCTCTGAGTGGGAATCACGATGTTAACAGCTGGTAATTTGGGTCCCGACTGCCATTCTGAGTGGTTTTCTAGATGGCAGCCAAGAATAAATTCATTTTACCTTTCATACACTAAAGAGGGATTTTGTTGATTCTAAATGATTTTTGAGAGTCTAAAACATGTATATTTTGCATTCTGGTAAAACCCTTGATTACTTAAAATGATTGTTAAGATCCCAATTTCCGAAATGGGAGATGGCAGCCAGTTCTAGATAAGATTTTTGCTATTTTTTCGATGAATGCAATGAGATAAAAGTGTTCACCATGTAATTACACCATAGAACATACTGCAAAGTGCAATGATATTGTTGATATGACCTTCCCAAGTTCAAATCAAGCTGTTAACAGTCAATATTATGGGTCCTGACTGCCTTTCTCAGTGTTTTTCTAAATGGTAGCCACTAAACAAACAAATCAAACAGGAGACACTAAATGGATATCACTTGATTTCAAATCATATTTAAGGACCAAAACGTGTATTTTTTACGTTCTTGGTACAATATCTATTAAACAATGTTAAATTGGATATCCAAACATCCTCTATTAGAGATGGCAGCCAGTTTAAGATAAGAATTATGTTATTTTTGCTGTAATCTGTGAAAGATGATGGGTGACCGTGTACTTTGCCGATCAATCCTCTCTGATTGTACCACAAAATTGTTACTTCAACATTCCAAAGGTTGAATCAAGTTGTTTACAGTAGATGTTTTGAGTCCCAACTGCTTATTTGGGATGTTTTTTCTAGATGGCAGCCAATGCAAATACAAGTAAATAAATTGGAACAACTTATAAATGAGCAACCTATGTTTTTTATTATCTTTAATGACAAAAACATAGATATTTAGTGTTCGTGCTACATGCTAAAATAGCTAATGTCTTTTTGAATATCAATCATCCTGAATGGTAGATGGCAGCTAGTTATGGTAATGTAATTTGCCTGGTATTTTTTTTTCTTTTTTTTTCAGTTCATCATCATCATAAAACTTATCTCTGATAGGACAAAGGAAAAGTTTAACCGATATTACTCAGTGAGAAGCAAAAAAGTATCAATCGATGTTTTTTGTGTTCCGACTGCCTTTCCGAATGTTTTTTCTAGATGGCAGCGAAGAAAAAGTATAGATTATATAAGAATCCCTTTGCTAACATTGGTCTATTTTTTATCTTATTTTCAGGACAAAATCACCTAAGTATAGCGCAGCTCTTATTATTTCTTCGATTTAGTGTCTAATCTTAACACCAAACATACTGAAATGAAGATGACAGCCAATGTTAAATACGTAATTTTGCTTACTTAACTGTAATAGTCTCTGAAAATAGTTGGGTGGGCATGTCACTCCTGTGGAAGGGGGGGGGGGGGGTGTATCAAGTTGTTCATCATATATCCATGATATCAATATTTTCTCTCTTTCGTCCCATTTGACGGATAAGGGTAGTTTTAAATTGTCTCAGAAAAAATACATGATAAAATGAAATCTGAAATATGACATGGCAGTCAGGTCATAATTTGAATTCATCTTATTTTTGTAAAAACATCTTTATGTGTACATGTTTCTGTCGAAGAAGGATGCATATTGGTACCATTTTCTTTATCTGTCAGTCCGTGTGTTTACACATAGGTTAGTTCATTTCTTATTTCGATTAAGAACATTGTGGATTGACAAGGGATAGTAGCATAAGCGAATTTTGAATGATTTGAATGTTTTCATTTTTATCGAACTTGAGCATAATTATACAATATAATGACATATTGTTCTATTAGATGATATGTTTGTCTTCAGGACCAATCAGAAGCTTCCAAATCCACTTAAGCTAATGGTATTATTGAATGATTGGAAGATTTTGAATGATTTCGGAGCGGTTAAAATTGGTCGATTCAACATTTTTTTTAAATGATTTTGGGGCATAATAGTTAGTGCTTCAAAAATGCCTTAAATTGAACGCTGATTAAATGATTAATAATGGTTTTGACTAGACTTAGTGTCAAGTACACAATGTTTTTACCGATTTTTTTTTACTTCAGTTATAGACATACTTTCTTGAAACTTTCACACAATATAACAAAACTCCTTTTGTTGATGATTGCTGATATAATGTCGAGTAACGGAAAAGGGGGACTTGATGTAAAATTTCTTGTCTACGCATTCGTCTTGCATTTATTTATGGGTTTGCGTGAATCTTTCTAAGAATGTTCCTCATCGTTTGACTATGTGTGGTTATCAACTCCGTTGGATGACATCATTCCAAATCACGAAAAAGCTGCACAATTAGCAATTGTCTTGTAAATGTTACCCCTTCTACATCAGTGCATGGATTTCATCGAACTAATGATGGATTTGTAAGAAGGTTTCACATAATGTTCCTGATCATTGGACAATCATAGCACATACATGTCCATGCTATATAGTCACTGTCTTTAAGGGTGTTTTTTGATGACACTTTCGAAGTATACTTCATAATATGAATATGAGCATACATTAAACGTTTGTCCATATATAATGCTGCGTCACAAAAAAAGAGTCATTCGTTCTAAGAATGTTCTGGTGAGGCTTTTATTTTGTCAAACAGGACACATGTTTTTTATTTAAAACAGATAAATCCAGGTTTACATTTCAATACAATGATAAAGATATATTTTGTAAAAGTTAATATAGGAAAACTTCCATATGGTCAAATGGCGGCCAAGTTTTTTTTTTTAAAAAAAATTAAAACAATTAATGCTAGGTAAAACGTCGTAAACAAATTGATATATGAATTTCTAAATGTATCAGCCATGTAGGGATTAGCACTGCTGAGCCCTTCAAGAATTTAAGATAAATTGAAATAAGCAAAACTGGTGAATTGTTTCGGATTCTTTTACATTTCTTTAATTTGGCGGACATTTTCGGTCGCAATTTGAGAGTATTCCTATATCGAACTAAATAAATATGGCATATTCGTATAAATGTCTGGCTGTCATCTCGCTTTGAGAATTTCGGGAACATCAAATTAGCCCTAGATATCCAAGAAGAAAATTTCAAAAAATCAAATATGTTTCCCTTTCAGTTTGAAAACGTTTATTAGAAGGTGAAACCAAATATTAATATAAATACATGATTTTACCGCGGAGGGTCTTGTGAACAATTAATTTGATATTTTTTTTCAGACCCCCCCCCCCCCCACACACACACCCGAATTAAATTCATGTTTAAAATTCAGTTTTTTTTTTATTTCAATTTCGACATTTATTGATAGAACGGTAGCTTAAACGCTTAATATAGGTGTCTGGTCCTAAAAATGAGTTAAAATGTGTAACAATGTTTGCACAGGGATTCTAATGTAATTCAAGCATCTTCATGGCTGCCATGTAGAAAATGCCCGTAAAGGCAGTCGGGACACAAATTATGGATTGAAAGATTTTTGAATCTCACTCAGTGAGGTCGGTGAAACATTCCTTTGCACTCTAAGAAAGGGTTTTAGGATGGTTCGTCTCCTCTAGTCTTATGCTCTGCAGCAAAAATTGGTAAATTCCGTATTCAAGATTAGCTGCCATCTACCATTCAGGATGTTTGATCTTCAAATAGAATTTAGTTTTTTTCAGTTTGTAGCTAGAACACCAAATATATTTATGTTTTTGGCCCTTAAAGATCAAAAATAGAGTTTGCTCATATACAAGTTGTTCCGATTTATTTACTTGTATTTGCATTGGCTGCCATGTAGACACATCAAAAGGCTGTCGGGACCCAAAATATCGACTATAAACAACTTGATTCAGCCTTGGGAATGTTGCATTAACAATTTCATAGCACAATCAGAGGGGATTTTGGTTAAGTACATGGTGACCTTTCATCTTTCATAAAATGCAACAGTAAATAGCAAAATTTCTATCTTAAACTGGCTGCCATCTCTCATAAAGGATGTTTGGATATCCAAATTATCTTTAACTAATTGTTATCGTACTAAGAACGCAAAATATACATCTTTTTGTCTTTAGATATGATGCAAAATCAAAGGGTGCCTATAAAAGCCTCCTGGTTAATTTGTATTTTTAGTGGCTGCTATTTAGAAAAACACCGAGAAAGGCAGTCAGGACCCAAAATATCGACTGTTAACAACTTGATTTGAACTCGGGAAGGTCATATCAACAATATCATAGCACTTTGTATTATGATATATTGTGTAGAACATGGTGAATACTTTTATCTCATTGCATTCATAGAAAAAATAGCAAAAATCTTATCTAGAACTGGCTGCCATCTCCCATTTCGGAAATTGGGATCTTTACAATCATATTAAGTAATCAAGGGTTTTACCAGAACGCAAAATATACATGTTTTAGACTCTCAAAAAATATTTAAAATGATCAAAATCCCTCTATAGTGTACCAAAGGTAAAATGAATTTATTCCTGGCTGCCATCTAGAAAACCACTCGGAATGGCAGTCGGGACCCAAATTACCAGCTGTTAACATCGTGATTCTCACTCAGGTAGGTCCTATGAACATTTCCATACCACTCTCGGAGAGCCCTTAGGGGGGTGCACGGTGACCCCTTCTGGCCCACGAATTATCACATATGCCATATACCTGGGGGAGGGTGCCTGTATCAAGGGATTTCTGAAAGAGAATTTGCAAGATAGGAGAAATTTGATAACATAAGTATTTTAGTACTAGAGGTTTGATGTTGTTAGGTCCTACTGCTTTGTCTGGTTTCAAGATGGATATTAGTTTTTGTACTCCACCAGTACGTCTGGCATGACTTAATAATTACTGAAAGAGGAGGAAAACATATTTTGTCTTATGGATGAAAGGCAGGACTGAGCCTGAGAAATTAGGCAAAGCCTAGAAGAACGGACGAAAGAAGTTTTTTTAAGGAAAAAATAAGATAAAAAGTACATGTTTTTCCTATTACCTGACCGATTCCATCTTTTTAGTGCCGACACTAAACGCTTTTTACCTTTTTTGTGACTTGGTCTTGACACAACACCAAATATGGCTCTTAGTGCTAAGTTTTTTTTCAACATGTATTGTCAAAGGTATTCACAAAAAATCATGAAATTATACAGTGGCAGATTTTATTGACCCGTGTCAGGATATTTTTCTTATTTTATACTCTTGTCTATACTCATTTACATTGTTCCTCCTGCATTTAGCACTGCCTGTTATTAAGACAATATCTTAACGAATTTATAGTCTAATTCATATGCTATTCTCTTTGGAAACACCTTTATTTGTTGGAACGGGAAAAATGGGTAGGGTGAGAGGACAGATAGGAAACGCTTGTATTCTTTTTTGGTCTAATGATATTTATATTAATGAGGCTCAAGTGGTATCTTAACTTGAAAAGATTAAAAAATGAAAGACTTTGTCCTTATCCATCTCATTCTTTTCAAATAATTATTAAACATTTCCCATTTTTTTATACATCCTTCGAGAGACGGGACATCGTATATGAATTTTTTGTGGCGTCCAACGGACAGGCAGTGTCCATTTCTTTGTCCGGAGCATAACTCTGTCACCTTATATCCGATTTACTTGAGACTTAGCAGTTATGTTCCTCTCATGATTACGTTGCGCGGTGCACAAGAACCACAAAAAACTATCTTACTTTTTAGTTATTTCATTTTGTTGTTTTCCATAGTTGGACATCTGGCAGTGTAACGGGTGTATCTGGTTACAATTTGTCACCTTCTGTGAAGTTAATTTGTTAGCCGTAGTTTCAGAGCACCAACGTTTCAAAATTCCTCTAACCTTCATGTAAGTTACTAAACAAACAGTGAAATTCTCCTGATTAGATTTAATGACATAAGAATTTTGAAGAAAAAATTTTATATTTTTGTGACCATTTTTCGCGAATTTCTTTCTTTTTCTCCCTCTTTTTTGAATCGTTAGTGGCGGTACTTTTATACATACAAGCTTGATATAAGTAAGTCATTTGAAAACATGTCAAAATAAGAATTGATTTTCAAAATTGCAATGAAATCGCTATGAGTAACACTATCTTTGAAAAAAAAGAAAGAGAATATCTAGAAAAAGCAACATTTTTTTCTACCAACACTTTGACTTTCATAACTAATTTACTACCCGGTAGAGTTTGGACGAGTTCTCGAGTACCCTGTTATCAGGTCGGGTAACGTTTCTAGCTGAGTCCTGAATCATCATCTGTTACTTGACTATTTTATAAGCACTGTGTCCTATTAGGCGACCAACTCTAGAAAAAGAAAAACAAGCTGTTTAACAGTCTTCACCTGCGTGTCTTAATCCTTATCATGCTGAACCCGGAATATTACTGCTTTGGCAGGAGCTATAGACAAACATCACCCTGCACATTTGTGCAGTCTGATGTTAGTCTACACCACCCGTTTCTCACTTTCAAACCAGAATGGTCAATAGACTTAGTTTTTTTTTCAAATAAAAATTGACCTACAATTGGTTCTTTCAGTGCTTTTTGCCCTTTGATTTTGAGGAAAAAATTTTAGCCAAAATTTATTCAGCATGACAAGGGTTAAAACCATGCAGGAATCTGTATGTTCGAACAATTGTGGATCCACCTTTGTATTAATTTAATAAAATAAACATTGTAAGTAATCAACCCAAAATCAATGGCACTCGAGTATCCGAGAGTTACTCGAGATCTCGGCTAACCTGATACAAACTTTCTGCTCGTCCAAACTCTAATACACAGTACATTTATTTTTAATTCCTGTCTATTTGAAAAATGTTTTGTTGCAACATTTGAATTGAGTATATGGTTTTCTTGGAACAAGCAACTTATCCCTATTCTTTCTAGATATCTAAGACTGTACTGCTCTTAGTCTACATTCAACAATAGATTCAAATTTTCAGAACAATTAAGATAAAGTAAACTTACTGATGAGAGAAATACCAGGAATCCACTGTTAGGTGCTCCAGCCGCCGCGATATAACTGAAAAAATGTTGAAAGCGGCGTAAAACTCCATTCAATTAATCAATAAATTTAATTTTGTACGTTTTGTACGTACAACCCACAATAGTCGACTGAAACAAAAGATGCATATTCGCCATGCGTGCAACATGAAACCATACACGAAATGTTTAAAAAATAGTATCTATCTGTTTAAACTGGTACCCTTGCAAAGGCAAAAACTTACAAGCGGGGTCCGGTCTCTACAAAGCGAGAAAAATCGTGGGGCCGTTTTACTAAACATCTTACGATCATTTTTTGCGTAAGTCAAAAATTTAAGTTGCTTCCACGGTAGTAACTAATTACTGTATGGAATTCTGACATGCATAATCTCATTGGAATCGTCTTCCAAAGACGGTTACAATGGGATATTGCAAGGCAAAATCTAACAATGAAAGAAAACACCAGCCCTGCGTTCAGGATGAAAACATTAGCAAAGCGCTTTTGAAATGATACCTCGCTTTGCACGTATGACTATGTACACGTGCAAAGCGGGGTATCATCTCAAAGCGCTCGCGAAACGCCTTCACACCTGAATACAGGGCTGGTACGGTTTGTGATTTTTGAATACGATTAATTTTTTCGTTACAAATTCTAACGAGTCCCTGTTTCTGCGCATGGTAGATATTATTGACGAGTTAATTAACTGGTTACAGGTTAACCTGTCCTGCGTTCAGGATGACAAAACGGTGCAAACTGTTTGCAAATTATACCCAGCTTTGCACATGAAAATTTTTATGCACTTTTTCATTCTTTTTTTTTTTTTGTGTGTGTGTGTGTGTGTGTGAAAGCAACCTGTTACAGACCAAACTGTTTTCCATTGAGTAGTGAAAACTTTATTTTCAACCCAAGGAAGTAACCTATTTATTGCAAATAAGGCTGTGCGTGACATTTCCAACAATTTTAGAGCACCGGACTTCAAAACCATTGAAGTTCGACGGCGTGGGTTCAAACCCGGGCTGGCACACTAACAAACTAATTGTCTTGTGGATGAGACTTTAAAGGCCCCGTGAGACGGTGCTTTAGACCGAGCACGTTAAAGAACCATGGCGGATCTCAGCAGTAGTTTCGTTATGTATCCATGCACTTTTCCCCGTAACAACTAACCGTCTTCTGGGGGCGTCGCTCATATGGACATGTGCTACGGTAGCGACGATAAATAAACGGAAATACACACATTTCAAACAATTTGAAATGTGGGGGAGGTGCAAACATTGAGCAGCTTAGACAGCCACCTACTGTAAATATAATGTTACCTGATTGTGTACAAGTACTTTGAGACCTTATTTATCTACTAAACGCATAGTGAAGATTCTGGTCAGACTGTGCGGATGCACAGGCTGGTCAGAGTCTTTGCTATTTACATATATTGTTGGAAATCTCTCATACAGGCTCAAATGTCTTCTTTCTTTCATTGTCTTTTCCTTATTTATACACCAGAAAATAAAACTAATAAAACTATATTGCTAAATATGTAATAATAATAAAAATCACTTTAGAAAAAAAAGAATTCGGTAAAATCTCAAAAGATTACTACGAACTAGCGTTTTCCGGGGGTCGAACCATTCACTACTGATAGCAACAAAAACCGGACTGTTGATTGATGAACGGCCTTGCTGTTTAGCCCTCACAGCTAATCCGCTGCTTAATGCTTGTGTCGACAAAATTATAATTAGTGCAAACCACTAAAAATGTTACATATATTCTTCATTTTATTACGAAAATATAAATTTTCAAGAATAACAATTTGAATGTTCTGTATTTTTTCGCTTATATATGATAATAATAATTGAGCATTATTAATTTAATTTTCCCTTCTATGGATGTATTGATAGCAATTGAGTTCTATTTGAGCAAGCTTATCTTTTTTAAAATCTTATTTGATATTCATTACTAAAAAGCATTAAAAAGACATATAACTTTCAAATAAAAACCAAGCTTTTTCCGAAGTGTCAGTGCTGTTAAGCTACTCAGAGTACCTTCATAGATACGTGAATGTACTAATTTTCGAGTGAGTGCCCGGTGGGCATTCCTCTATCTTTCTCTCTCTCTATCCCTCTACAATATAATATCGAATTCCTGTCACACTAGAACGGAACAACTTTTAAAAAACTTAAGGCAGTGGAACCCTAACAATTCTGCAACATTTCGGAAATTATAACCTTTCACAATGTTGACCGAGATCGCCTAATGAAAATCATTCGGAAGCCTCGGTTTAAATTTTAAGGTTCATAACTTCCAAAACGTTCCGGAACAATTACAGGTGCACTATCTTAAAAACAGCGCTGGTACTATTTGGACTTCGAGAACAGTGCAGTTCTACCAGTATCAAAATATCAGTCAGTCTTTTTTATTATTGGTATGTAGAACTCGTTTTTACTACTTTCTGGCTCTGCTGCTTCCAAATTGAGCATGTATGTTCCATTGAATTGCTTTTGTCCCGTTTTAGTGTGACATGGTAACGTAAGCAAGAAATGTAAATATGAGAGAGTGGGAGAGAGAGAAAGTAAGAGAAAAATTAGAAGAGAGAGAGAAAATGAAAGGGAGTGAGCGAGTGCATTGGAGAGAGAGGATGATAGAGAAGAGAGAGAGAGTGGGGGGAGAGAGTGTGAGTGAGAAAAGAGAGAAGAGAATATTGGAGAGTTGGAGTGAGGAAAGAGAGGAGAGAAAGATTGGAGGAGAGAGATGTGTGTGTGAGAGAGAGATAGAGTTGGTGTAGGGAGAGTGTGGTAGAGGGTTAGAGAGAAAGTGGGAATGAGGATAGATAGGAGAAAAAGAGTGGGAAAGAGAGAGGGTGGTAGAGAGAGAGTGTGTGTGGGGGGGAGAGAAAATTGATTGTGAGAGAGTGTAGAGGGAAAGAGTGGAGAATTAAAGAGTGAAGATGATGAGACAAGAGTGTGAGAGTGAGTAGCCATAGATGGTGTTTTTTCGCTTCATTAGATTGGTTTAGTTTTCGTTGAGTGATCAAAAAAGCTATATTCACTTGTGGTATGAGAGAAAATGGATAGGGTCGATTTTTTTTTACATATACCGACTGTAATAAAAAAGGTGTCACCAAAATTTTGAAAGAACTTTTTTTCTGTTGTCAGAAGACAATGATTTTATCTATAAATTTGAATTATAGTCTAAACTCCACACATCCTGCCATCACAATCTCTCTGCACAAACATGTGCTTCCCATGGTAAGTTTGAAGTTAGATTTTACTCGTGCGCCCCGTGCGACTTGGTTTTTCGAAACCTGTATAGTTCCGCAAGTTTATGTGAGTATCGAGAAACCGTTATTGCCTATCATTTTCAAGGTAGAATTGATCTTTGACGCCTCACTGTAAATTGTACAACTGTACACGTGGCTTCGTTAGTCAAATCACAGCTCGAAATTCATCAAAGAAGTATGAAAATATTCATAGCCAAGGCTAAATAATGAAAACCACACAGGCATTTTGTGCATGCTGGAAATGGGCAGTTCCCAAGATCATGTCAACAGACGTTTTAACGTATCAAGATCTACGATAGTGCGTTTGGTTAGACGTGTGAACGGCACAGGAAGTCTTCAGGACAGACGTAGATCTGGTAGGCCTCGCTCAACATCTGTACGTCAAGATAACTTATACGTCAACGGCACCTTCGTGACTGTTTTTAACGGCTACATCGACATCTGCAGCCGTTGTTGGTAATCACGGTAGGAATATTAGTGCAAACACAGTAGGACGCCGGTTACGTGAACGTGGGGTTGTGCGCAGGAGGCCGTATCGTGGCATGATACTTTCACCACGTCATCGTCAACAACGTCGCGAATGGGATCAAAATAACATCGGACGGCGATGGCGGACAGTTGTGTTCAGTGACGAGTCAAGGTTTAATCTTTCACATGCCGAATGACGCGTTCGGGTTTAACGACGTCGAACGTTATGTGTTTAATTGTGTTTTAGAGCATAACCACTTCGGTGGTGGCGGGGTTATGATGTGGGCCGCCATTAACCATACATTCAAAACGGACCTGGTTGTTGCTCAAGGCAATTTGAATGCCAGGGGGTACATAAACCAAGTTTTACAGCCTGTTGTCCAACCCCTGTTTCGCCGACAACCTAAACTCACTTTTATGCATGATAGCGCACGACCTCACACGGCGCGTATCACCGCAAACTTTCTCCAAGCCAATAATATTGACGTTCTGCCATGGCAAGCCAACTCACCGGACTGCAATCCAATCGAGCACATGTTGGATATCCTAGGACGTCGTTTACGTCAACGTTAGCCACAGCCTCAAACGGTGCAACAGCTGACTGACGCTCTTCATCAGGAGTGGGCTCGCATCCCGAGGTACCTTCTGCGTAACCTGTGTGGCTCAATGAGACGTAGGCTGCAGGCTGTGATTGCTATTCATGGTGGACATACTCGTTACTGACACCTTTAAGGCAGTGGTCATTTCTAATCTTGAATAAAATGTGATGAATGTTTTTGTTTTAGCCTAAAACCTTACTTCACCTTTACACAACATCCCGATCAGTATCTTCCGTCAAAAACAACCAGTGCTTGTACTTAATCTCCCGCATTGAACCACAGCTGAATGCAGGTGAGGCGTTAGTTATGACAGTCAGTCTATAACGGTCCTCAGTCGGCGAGCAAACTATCGTTATTACAGCTATAACCCTAAATAAATGTTACTTTGGTTCAGATGTTCAGACACGATATTATTTGTGGAAATTCCGAGGTGAGGGTACGGACGCTCTGGTTTCCACCGCTGGATCCGTTCATGGTAACTGTTATGTGGACGGAGCCTTGCTTCTTTTGTACTTTCTTCATGGAGGCCGCCACCATAGCGCAGTTGGTAAGGCATAAGACTTCCAATCTGGAAGTCGTGGGTTCGATCCCCGGTGGCGGCAAATATCCTTTCCGACGTTAGTCTCTCACTAATGGGTTGATATAATCGTAAACCTATGTGAGATAGCAGTCGGAGGCTAGGAAAGGGTGTAATGGTAGTACAGGCGAAAGAAATACCAGGAATCCATTGTTAGGTGCTCCGGCCGCCGCGATGTTACTGCGAAATTGTTGAAAGTGGCGTAAAACCCAATTCAAATCAAAACTTTCTTCATGCTATTCGATACTGTGTGACTTTTTCTGCAAGTCAGGCGATTAGTAATATGGAACCAGCTACAAATTGTCGGAGACGAAACATTCCTTAACCCTTTAGATCATGCTTTTTACGTGCCTGTGATTTTATGATTGAGAAAACAATGTGAAAAAAGAAGAAACTGCTTCTGTCAAGCAATTTCTTCTTTTTCCACACTATTTTCTACCCTACTGAATGGTTATTTTTCAAATTAAATCCACTTTAAATTTTCGTCTGCAAAACCTTTGAATTTGGACAGGTCCAAAATTTTGTAAAACAGGAAAGGGGTTTAAAACAGTTGAATCCTGAAAGCAAGCCCTGCGTTCAGGATGAAAACATTAATTTTACGAACCGATTTAGAAATCGGGTATCATCTTTTGCACGTGGAACTAAGTGGTAGAAAGCGAAAAGGGATGACTTATGATACTGATACTCTTGACATACGTGAATCGGACATACGTCTATATTCCGG
The DNA here is from genome assembly GCA_948146395.1 of Fragum whitleyi. Taxonomy (NCBI): domain Eukaryota; kingdom Metazoa; phylum Mollusca; class Bivalvia; order Cardiida; family Cardiidae; genus Fragum; species Fragum whitleyi. Next base: position 60,816,431 of record OX411543.1, on the reverse strand, counting down.
CGAAATCGCCCGTACCGGCGATTACAATAGCGCACGTGTATGTTTGTCAGATAGAAGTTATGACCAGACATTTTCGCACTGTCAATTTGTATTGAATAAAAAAAAAAACACAAAAAAAAACCATCGAATTACCCTCAAAAACTATTTTCACAAAATTCACAGAACGGTGTTGAAAAGAGACAATTTCAGTTGTGAAAATCACTTATTTGGGATGAAATTTGCCCCGGAGTATCATAAAGACTTTTGAATGCTGATATAGAGAATAACATGTTAGTGTCTAAAAATATCAATGTTATTTGGTCGATGTTGGGAGAATTTATCATGACGGGACTTTGTCGAGTCATTATAATTTCTAACAGCCGAGACCTGATAACATTGATATTTTAAGACACTTACATGTTATTCCATCTATCATGCAATCATTTTTCAGCGCATAAGTATGAAAAACCCTTAAAAATCAAAGAATTTCAGGTTAATGTGTATGCAAATTGTTTCTTAAAATAGACTGTTTGATATCATGTTATGTTATCAGACAGGTGATATCAGGTCAATACATACTTAATTGCATGATAAAATGAAATCTCACCCAAAAACTGTATCATTTCATGCTTTTCTGTGGTTTATCAAGAAATAACGGTAGATTGTCATTTTGATAAACTCGCCGCCTAACCAGTGCAATTATCAAAAATTATGCCCCGCTTTCGTTCATATCTCCCTCCTTTTCGTCATCTAGGCAGAGCCCAAAGAGTGACGTCACCGTGAGCCTTGCAGAGCAATCACGTGCTTTTGACGAGCGTTAAGAAAATTTGTCCTAAAGTTACCACATTTTGTCATTTTTTTGCATTTAAGAAGCGGAATTATCATTTGTTTTCGAGTAAGATCGATTGATTTATCATTTTGTGAACAACTAAAGCTATAGTTTCGGGAAAATTTAGCTTTTGTTGTTAACAAAACGAAATATCATCCGATCGAACACTGAAACAAACGAATATCCTCTATGCCTTATTGCACAACCGTTTCAATGTGACGTCACTTGTGTCGTGTCGAAGCTCGTTTTGCCAGAAAATCTTATTTTTTTTTACCATGAATCACTGCAACCCCAGCATCTTCGCTAGCGAAGGGTGATGCCCACTACGTGTTCTATTCACGTGAATAGAACACGTAGTGGGCATCACCCTTGGCTAGCGAAGATGCAACCGCAGCAACTGTTTGTCTTTCGAATTTAACACCAACGAAATACCGTTTACAGACCACAGGCACTTGGATTCAGGATTTTATGAAAAACTTACAATTATCAGTATAATAAATGATACACAAGGTAGTGCATTAGCCATTTACTAAGGGAACGGATGTTTTTAACAAGCAATTTGGTTCTCGATTCTCACGAGTAAACACGTCCTGTGACGGAAGCCAAAGATGCTTGTAAATAACATCCGTTCTCTTAAACATGACGGCTGCACTACCTTGTGGATTATTTATTATAGTGATATACTTGTTGTTACAAGATCCTGCATCAAAGTGCCTGTGTTACAGACTTACAGATCCTTAGTTACTCTTAAACTCGTGTCCTTCAAATTTAATGGATTCCACGAAATCACATCGATTCTATTACAAATGGCACTTTTTTCAATATAAATAATACATATTTGTTCGACAGAAAGGAAATATATTCTTAACTCCAAAAGAAGCGTCCACAGAATATGAATTGAAATAAAAGTAAACCCTTGTACAAATAGGTAGAACAGTCGTATAAACATATGTACGGGAGAAAATACACTGAAACGAACTTCTAAACGGCCACCTTGCATTTGCCACAGTTTAACATATTTGTAGTCAGTTAATGAAGTATCTTTTATTTCCATATGATAGGCCGTTCAATTAAACGTATTCAAAAAAAAGAATGGATTCGAATTTTTGTCCTTGGTGTCTGTAGCAAACGGTCAAACACAAGAACCCACCAATTCGAAAGTCACAAAAGTTGCATATTTTCGAAGAATTTCAAATTTTCGGTCTAAGAAATACGCGAAATTTATTCCTAAAAGTTACAAATTTCAATGACTATTGTGTGTCAGATCCCAAATCACTGAAGAAAATAACATTGTGATTCTTTTGTTTCTCTCACAAGCAAAAAACGTTAAAATTACCCCACCCACCAATGTTAATTTTGAAATCAGGGGTACTCTTGGATTCCCGTCAAATTCGCTGCTTTCCTCACATTATTTGTGGTCGAAGATAATTGAAGATTCTCCCTTAATGATTTTTCTAATACAATTCGCCTCTTTCGCATTTCAGATACCAAAGAAAATATAACTTTTTCAGCAAAAATCGAGTGGCCGTTTAGAAGTTCGTTTCAGTGTAATGATGATACTCCAAACCATTGTTAAATAGTTGCGCCTTGCTTGACACCACTATCCAAAAAAAAAAAAATCACAAGCGTACAAATGATTTTTCCATCATGAATTGAGTACCCATTTGGCAAGTGAACTCATTTTGTCTGATAGATCGTTCGCAGCTCACTCACATTGCATGATTGGAGAGTGGGTGGGGTAAGCATTAATCCTGTAATCAGCGTGAAAAATTGCCTTAGGAGGATAAAATCTGGAAATTAATGCTTCAGGATGCTTGCCGAGTTACAGTTGATTCGACAATTATTAAACGTGCTTTCAAATCGCAAATTTCTTTTTAAAATAATGGTTTATAATGGCTATACTGAGCGTTTTACATGAGCCATCATGTCAACAAGATATGTTAATTGATTGTGTGCTAATGATAAACAGATCGTCCGCTATGGTCAAACAACAATACGACTTGATGTCGCTATCTTGTCAGTGCAGTAACTTGCAAATACTAAAACGCATGGTTAGTTGCACCAGGTTTTGAAATCCAATTGAAAAATTGCTAAAAGCAGTTTAAACGTTTTTAAAACCACACTTCATGATCTAGGAAGAGTTTCAAGTTTGTATTGATAGTACATCGCCAACTTTATTGGCTTGCATCCCTAGACCCTATTTTTGTCGATGACGTTCTGACGTAACTTTTGACGTCAGCGAAATAGATGTTTTGAAACGATTAATTGCTATCTGTAATAATCTCTCTTAATGCACATTAAAGATTTTGAACAAACCTTTTTGCATCAGACCAGCAAGGGAAGGGGATACGTTTACTTAGAAGGCATTTTTACGGAAAGGAACATGGAATCCAAAAGTCAAAAACCCGTACTATGAAAAGGTAGTCAGTTTTGACAGGAATAAAAATAAACAATGCAAGTAAGTTATAAACGCTTAAGGTTTTAAGAGAACAAGTATTTGTGGACGTAACTTTTGGAGTTAAGTATAGAAAATTCAATTTGTAAAGTTTTCATTTTTGCTATTTGATATAAGAATCTATATAAAGGAATATAGATACAGACAGAAAATGTTCGAAACTAAATACTACGATTTTTTTTGGCACCACGAGAAAAAATTCTTGGTGGAACAACGATTCTCTGTAACCCTTCAAGTGAAGAGAATGTTATTTTGGGATGTGGTCTCAAAATGATTTTTCCGAGTATTTCCTTCTCTTGGATTTTAAAGCTGAGTATAGTCTGCCTTAGTACAAAAAGCGTATTACCAGCCCTACGTTCAGGATGAAGAAACGGTGAAAACTGTTTCCAAGATAAACCCCGCTTTGCATGCGTATTTGCATGCAAAGCGAGGTATAAATTTGAAACAGTTTGCCACATTTTGTTATCCTGAACGCAGGGCATTTAGGCCTACTGATAGTCATTTATATCCGTTCTGAGACGAGTATATGAAACGGCTCTGAAAAAGATAAAGTAAAGTCAGAAGATAGACTATATAGACTATGGGCTACTGGGACCCCTGTTCCCCCCCCCCCCACCCCCAGGGGGAATTTTGTACACTATGATTTTCTGAAAGGTACATGTATAAGCAACATTTTAAGACATGTTAGCACTCTGGCGAGTGGGGCTTTTGTAAGATACGTTACTTTGAAATCACCCACCCTAAATCCTTATTAGATGCTACATTTTCTCCCATTTTGTGAAATTCTTTGGGCAGATTGCGATTTTTAGTACTATCTCATCCATGATTCTTGAGTATGGGTGATAAAACATCCACAGAATCCTGTATGATTCAAGAAAATACGCGAAATATACGTTACAATTACAAAATTGTTTCTCAATATTCGCCTATATAAAGATATTGGCATTTGGGCGCCAAAAATATTCAAAGTCAAGACTTGTTGACAAGATTCACAAGGTAATATGATGAATTCATATTTACATAGTTTATCTTGGCCTGCATATTACTTGTTTTAAGCGTAGAAATGAAAAGAGATTTGGGCACATGTCCTTTCAAACCCTTTATACAATGTAATTTCACATGCCGTTCATAAACAGAAAAAAGGAGAATGGCAGCTGCAATTTACTACTCTGATCATGCATAATAAAACAAGAATATCATTTATAACTGATATCCTTATAACAAAAAAAGCTTTATGTCTCTGACTTTTGACGTCAGCGAAATTTAAATGTTTTGAAACGATTAATTGCTATTTGTAATAATCTCTCTTAATGCACATTAAAGATTTTGAACAAACCTCTGTGCATCAGATCAGCAAGGTAAGGGGGTACGTTTACTTAGAAGGCATTTTTACGGAAAGGAACATGGAATCCAAAAGTCAAAAACCCGTACTATGAAAAGGTAGTCAGTTTTGACAAGGAATAAAAATAAACAATGCAAGTAAGTTATAAACGCTTAAGGTTTTAAGAGAACAAGTAATTGTGGACGTAACATTTGGAGTTAAGTATAGAAAATTCAATTTGTAAAGTTTTCATTTTTGCTATTTAATATTAGAATCAATATAAAGGAATATAGAAAGAGACAGAAAATGTTCGAAACTCTACGATTTTTGGGCACCAAGAGAAAAACATCTTAGTGGAACAACGTCTCTCTGTGACCTTTCAAGTACAGAGAATGTTATTGCTGGATGTGGTCTGATAATGATTTTTCCGAGTATATGCTTCTCTTGGATTTTAAAGCTGAGTGTAGTCTGCCTTAGTACTAAAGGCGTATTACAAGCCCTACGTTCAGGATGACGAGACGGTGCGAACTGTTTCCAAGTTATACCCCGCTTTGCATGCATATTTGCATGCAAAGCGGGGGTATAATTTGGAAACAGTTTGCCACATTTCGTTATCCTAAACGCAGGGCATATAGGCCTACTGATAGTCATCCGTTCTGAGACGAATATATGAAACGGCTCTGAAAAAGATATGGTAAAGTCAGAAGATAGACCATACATTAATCGAATTGTAGGCATCAAAATAAGTATGATATTCTTTTAATTTGATTTATCACAAATGTGTTATTAAAGTAAGAGCAATAGCAAACTTTTAAATGTGAAACCAAAGCATCGTGACTATACATATATTCAAGTTGCAGTTACGAGGTTTGGGCTGCCGTCTAATTGTGTGTTAAACGCATTTTATACATAGGAGAAATAACGTTTATAGAAGTAAAATGCAACTTTGATTTTGAATATATAATGGAACCGATTGTACCTATCAGTAGTTCATATTGAAGAACGTCTGAAATTTTTAAACGAGTCAACACGAGTCAAATATTAAGAATTCCTTTGCCCCATGTTATCTCTACCTCTGAATGGGGGCGGGGGAGGGGGGGGGGGGTCTGGTTTTTTTTAATGAATTAATTGTAAATCTCCTTTTGTTTCTTATTCACTTACAATATACATGTAATACAAAATACAAAGACGGTTAAGCGAAAGAATGAAATTACAAAGACGTGTACTAAACAGCAGTGAAATATAAATGAATGCTATTCAAGGACCTGTCCTAATAACAATAGAATTGACAATGGACTCCGAGTTTTACAACACAATAAGAGAACCCCCCCCCCCCCCCCCACACACACACACAAAAAAGAAAATACTTAAAAACCTCTTTGGTTTCAAAAACACATTGTTGTTAAATCTCAGTAGAACCGCCTTGAGATGATTCTGGTGAGTTGTAACACAATTATGATTCATTTTTTAATAATTTTTTAGACCAACTATTTATACCATTTAAGATATTTTGATTTATAGAAAGGGTTTTTTTTTTTGCTAATAAAAGATGGTCGCTTAATAGACTACCGTATAGTCGCTCTAGCAAAATTGTTTGTAGATATTTATTTTAGATTAGCTGTACGGTTTACCGTTAAACTCCCTTAATACCCGCCCTGCCATGCCAATAAAGAATTTGCTATATCAACTTGTAACTATAAAAAAACCATATTGTACTATTGGAAAGGAGAGATCTAAAAAAAAAACACACAATAAGAGAACCCCCCCCCCCACACACACACACACAAAAAAAGAAAATACTTAAAAACCTCTTTGGTGTAACAGTTTTTTCTAGAAACCTTGAGAAATTGCGAGAAAATGTCTGTTTCAAGAAATGTCTTCGTTTTTCTCGATGTTTTTACATCATTTTCCATTTATTTATTTGGTTTGAACACTCTTTTGATAAACGTTTGCGAATTCCCTGAAGTTGAATTCGTCTAAAACTTTTCAGTTTGAAGTGTCTGGGATAGACATCTGAAATTGCTAAGGTACAACATTTAGGCATGATTCCTGGATAAGGGTTCAAAGGCATATTGATGCAAATGGAATAAGATGGAATATTTCTCATGGATCCAATCGAAAAGAAGTAAAAGACAAAAAGTAAAATAACCTTATATAAAGCATCGATGACCAATAGAGTATATAAACAGCACTATTCGAGAAAATTCAAAATTCGATTCACTTTATTAATACAGTTCGATTCCACGTAGCCCGATCTCTTATCAAGAATAATTCATAGATTGACAAGACTTGGTTAGTGTTCATAGGTCTATTTTGTCTATAACTATATAGACAAAATTGACTTTTAATAATTTAGTCAAACCTGATCTTCTTTAAATAAATAAATTTCATTTTCATAATTTCAGAACAAACATGCTCAAAATTAAAAATTGTGATAAAAAGGGATCAGGGTAAGTCGTTTTGAAACATATTTGTTTCACCTACGAATTTTTCGTACAAGAAAAAACGATTCTCGATTCAGGTTTTAACCGTAATGCTTAAACTTCTTCTTTGAATTCAAAGAGGTATGAAACTAAAACTCTTACCATACAGTATGAATATACGAAACGGAGACTAACATAGGTAAATCCATTAACAGGTTTTAAGTTCCAAATCTCTATGAATTGAAAAATATTCTCTAAATATTTTACTAATTTTGAAAGATAATATGGAGAATTTACACATAAATATATAATACATACTTAGTGTATTATATAAAAAAATATCTAACGAGGTTAGGAGAATTGAAAATTGTCGAGGCTCTGCCGAGACAATTATCAATTATCACAACCGAGTTTGATATTTTTTCATACAATACACTAAGTATATATAATATTTATCTTATAACCTTTACTTGTCTTGTTTTCTTCGACATTTATAACTGAAATGCAAGTTTCTAAAATTAACCGCATTATACCATTGTTCTAAAAATAACTATGTGATATCATTAAAAATATCACACGGCATGTTATCACACGGATATTTGTATACTTATAAGATAAAAAAAAACATACAAAGTTGTTGCATATTCAAAAATTTTGTTCCATGGGATTGTGTGAATACTATTTTTGGCCAACTAGAAAGCTGTTTTTGAAAAACATCATGTACAAAATTTAATATATATGTTTTTGACAAACACAAATTATATATTACGTGACATGTATAAAATGATAACCACGGAATAAATACCGACTATCGCTTAACAAGAATAAAACTAATACGGATCAAAAAGAATTTCTGGATTCTCCTTAAGATCTGCATAATTATATGTTGTCTTTCTGTAACAACGTTGATCATCCGTAGGAACATAATCTGTTAATTTGAGTCCCTTTGTCAGATCGTCTTTATCCATCTGGTCGATTCTGACAGAGTCACTTGAACCCATTGCGGGGTCTTCATCGAAGTAATTATGTGGTAAGAGAAAGAACTCGAGCCCCTGTCCGACTGTTGGGGTAACTGGTAGGTCTTCCGTATGGGGTATATGCTGGAGCCCCAGGGTCACCCAGGAAACAAGGTCCTGAAAGTTTGTAAGAAAACTATCAATCTCATTAAAATCAGATCCACCATATCTCATTAAAATCGGATCCACCATATTTCATTAAAATCAGATCCACCATATTGCCTTCCACTGCGCCCCTGCCTACGTAACGGAGAGATAAACTGAAACCAACTTCTAATCGGTCACTGCATGTTTTCCACTTTTCGACACATTTACAATAAAAGAATTTAATAGAACATTACGTTCATGCAAAGGCAAATCCATCTCGAGGATTTTGGTGAAAGAATAGTGTAAAAAAACCGACAGAACGATCTTAGCAGACAAAAGAAGACACCAACCCTACTTTGAAAAAGTCACAAAAACCGCAAAATGCAGGGAATTTTCAAAATTTCACTCGGAGAAATACCGTTATGTTGTTGAGAAATGATTATGCTTTCGATGCCTTAAAGGTAGCTGAATAGAAATAAGTAAAGAAAACATTATTTTAGACGTTCATTTGCGTATGTGAGGTGAATTTGTTAAATTTACCCCACCCACCAATGTTAATTTTGAATTTGAGGGTACCCGTGTTCTCATGCAAGTTAAATTGCTTTCCCTGGAAATTTCTTTTATGCGTTTTGATTTTGCTATCTACAAAGTGCATGGGCTATCGGAAATCATCAAACACTTGCATCTTTAGCATTATTAAGCATTACTTTTCGTGCTTTATTTGAGTGACCGATTAGAAGTTGGTTTAAGTTTAGCGTGGTGGTTTCGTAGAGATGATTTTAATGAGATTGTAAGACTATAAATTTCACATTATGAGAAAATCACGGAATAGATAGATCGCCGTCCCAGTCCCAATCGGGAGTCTCCTGTGTTATTTACGGAATAGACCTCTGGAATAATAAGGGCGCAGACATGAAAAGACGTCATTTCGCACGTTGGTTCATGTGACGTCACAAACAGTACTGAGGATAGCGTTGCGAAAAAAAAATCCACGAAAGACTTTATTTGGACACAATACAATTTGAAAACAAAACGCAGTGTTTTACTGCGTTTTGTTTTCAAATAATGCTTTGGCACAAAGATCTCAATAGACGATCGGAAAGAATGAAAGGATTTTTTTTCAAGCTCATTGACCAAAGTACCTACTAAAGCCGAATAACCTTAAAAATGACCAAAAATTAATACACTTGCGTCCGAGGTATTTTCCAGTTTACGAAAAGTCCGAGCGTTGTTCCGAATGTCCCTGGCTTTTTGACCTCCGTGATGTAACACCCCTACTGCACATTACATAATGTCATTTGAATGAAAATGCACACGCGTGAACTCAAAAGTTCGCTGCTTTCAACAATGTTATTTTTTATCATATTGTTTTTGAATATTGAAATAAAAGATGTTCACACATCTACCATTTAAAATTTGTTATTCTATTATGGCACGTGACTTTATGTCTATACAAAGCATGCAGTCGAATCGTGGTTAAATCGGCGCCAATCGTCGAAAAAAGTTTTGAGTGGCTGTCCCCATTCCACCCCAGTACAAATCTTTATTGATGTCACATTAGGTAAAATATGTTGACAAGACAACCTGACCCCCCCCCCCCCAAAAAAAAAAAAAAAAAGTTAAAAAAAAAGTCAATTTTATCCATATTACGAAAATGTTTAAAGACTGTCAAATAATACCCTTGGGGTATTAAACTTTACATGACTCTCAAATTAACTTGGGCAAATTATATATATTTTATTGATGACGTAGTTCATGACGTAGTTTAAAATTATGACGAGTACTGTTTACACTACTTTAATTTATCCGGATGGGTTAATTGGACTTTTCTCGACTGATGAGTATTTTAAGAGACAGAAATTTTGAACCTAGTCGTAATTGTATGTTCACCTTGTGATAAATAGCTAGGATGACATTGAATTGGTGTTTGCTCTTAATTTCACAACAAGGAAATCGTGAAAATAAAGTGGAGATGGGCGATCGACAAGAAAATACATCGCATTTGTTTTTAACTCTTAAGGTATGTGAACTACGTTTGATTGTTTATTTGATTATTAAGTATTCTTTCTTATTTCGACATTTGAAGTCCTTAGCCATTAGTATTCAGGCTTTCTCCACCCCTTACCTACGCACCCACTAAAATTCACTTCATGCTGGAAAAAATGAATTCCTGACCCACTTGAAATCTTGGATTGAAGATAACATGATAGATACATTTTTTTGTATGTTAATATTGACGAAAACGAATTAAGAATAATTATGATTGTAATTTTGTTAATTTTTCTTATTTAAATTTATGACCAAATTTAAAAGAAACGAGAGCTTATTATTGCTTACCGTTATTGCTTACTTTGGTGAAAAAGAATAGCGTGAATTATCAAATGAAACTAAATCAGCAGCTGTTGTAGACTTGGTATCTCCGCGTTTATTTCCCATGGAATAGGGACAAGCTAGTCATGATAAAATTATAATAACAAATTCAAACCGTTATTTATTGAAAATTTAACCACGCTTCTGAGTTCTAAGGCCTAATGTATAATCCACTCGAGCTAAAGCTCTCGTGGATAATTTATTGAGCCTTAGAACTCAGAAGCATGTTAAATTTTCAATAAACAACGGTAGGAATTTGGTATTCAATAAGTATCAAATTTGGGGTGAGCCGACCACCCCTACCGGGCGTGTCTTTTAAAGCTGTATTTCTGAACATGAACATATTAAAGCCGGAAAACCTTTATCAATCTGTTGTAAATTATGTATGTTGTCAACGCAAGAGTTTTACTTTAATCGGACGCTGGTTTTTTGAATGATTGGAAAAAAATCACTGGAACTACCCTCGCATAATTGTGACCCGTCACGCGAATAGGGACCCGGACTATATGGAAACTTTGTAAAATAGGTATTTGAAAAAGAGATTGGATCTATTACAGGTCAACCAGAGGTCGCAATTACAATATTCTTTAAGAGGAAGATAACTGATTATTCTCGACTCAGAAAATTAGAAAAGTGAGACAAGTTTCGCAGTTTTACTGCGGTCGACACTTTACGCACTACCTAGATGGCCCTTTTCGCGTGAGGGGTCACAGAGATTATACATCCGTGGTTGGACTACATAATCGCGAACTATTTCAAGTTTATAAGAGGAGAGCAGTACTTAAAGCTTAGACTGACTCGGTGGCCAAGTGGTAAAGCTGCTCAACCCAAGACTACAGGTCCATGGTTCGACCAACACTGTTGCTGTAGTGCGTTTAATGGCAAAACAGTTAATAGCCAGCCCAAGCTGCAGCTTAGATTGCAATGGGTGTAAGCCGCTGTCGTGTACGTGACAAATAAGCAATAGAAATGAGTGTTAGAGCGCGACTTTATGAGCTTTAGCATTTTATATCGTAAAAGATATTTTACGGTTGTATAAACTAAAGAAGTACTTGTGACTTTTATGCCATCCGCCGACGATTTGCTTGGCATATAGGACGTCTTATTAAAGTTAACTGGGCACGTGCACCCGAATGACATTAAATAGAATCGTCAAATTGACGCTCATTCCATTTTTTAGCTCGACTATTCATAGAAAAGGGGGAGGTCACCTGGACGTCGTTGTCGGCGTAATGCTTTGGTTAAGTTTTTACGTGCAAGTGTTTAAAATCTCTGTTTCTATTAAAGCTATTGCTTTGAAACTTTGCACATGCTTCTGTGACAATATTATCAGCCTCTAGACAAGGAAATATTACTCTTATATTGAATTTAGTGGAATTTTAACCCTTTTCGGATTTAGAAATCTTGGTTTAGTTTTTACGTGCAAATGTTGTATATCAGTTATATCTCTATTTCTTCTGAAGCTAATGCTTGGAATCTATATCTGAAATATTTCTGTTTCTACTTAAGCTATTGCTTGGAAGCTTTGAATATGTTTCTGTGGCTATAATATCAGCCTCTAGACAAAGATTCATTACTCTGATATTGAATTAAGTGGAATTTTAACCCTTTCAGACTTAGGAACTCCTGCTTAAGTTTTTACGTGCAAATGTTGTATATCAGTTATATCTCTATTTCTTCCTAAGATATTGATTGGAAACTTTGCACATGCTCCTTTGACCATAAAATAAGCCTCTAGACAAAGTTTCAATACTCTGATATTGAATTTAGTGGAATTTGAATCCTTTTTGGACTTAAAAAATCTTGTTTTAGTTTTTAGGTGCAAGTATTCTATATCAGTATTAATTCTATTTCTACTTAAGCTTTTGCTTGGAAACTTTGCACATGCTTCTTTGACCATAATATCAGCCCCAAGACAAAGATTCTTTTCTCTTGACTCTCATTTAATTGAGTTCCCAATGTCGATATTGATTTGCTGTTACTATCCAGCACTAGGAATAGTCGAGCTTCGCTATCCTCCGACAGCTGTTGTAAACAATCCGAAATCATAACAACATTATTCACCTTGTCAATTTCACGTTTTTCTTCGCTCCACCAACTTTTGTACCGCATATATCGAGTGTTAAGCGCAAGAGTGTACTAAGTGTATGTATACATTGTATATATCATCCATAATTTTTCCCCTGGCAGGGCGGAGCCTAAGTAACGGGTCGATGCACTTAAGGTTAAGGTAAACCAGCCTTTATTCATTATTGTTTACTTCTTAAGATTGTCGACAAAATTAACTTGAGACCGTAAAGCGTAGGTTGGTAACCAAACCAACGTAACTTCAGCTTGTCTAAGCTGAAGTTACGAGGCTTTGGTAACCCAACGATGAAATGTGTTCACTTTCTCTAAGCACGTGATTCCTTTTGGTTTTAGGATACAGTTATTTGCATGCGTACACGATTATTGCAGAGTAACATTTCAATGAACCCAGAACATTGAAAAGTTAACTCGCCAAATTACGTCACGGCTAAGCCCCGCCCTGCCAGTTCATTAATTACGCAGAATACATTTAGTAAGTCTTGCTTTAAACCCTCGACATGTACTCTCTAGACTGGCGCCACAGTCGACCCCATCGAAGGGGACTTTTCAAAGTTTTGATGACAGGGGTTTAAGCAACTTAAACTTTCACTAACTATACCATACCTGATTTGTTAAATTGTCATTATCGTCTATAAAAGACTGAAAATTGACCACAGGATCAGCAGCGTCCCATGAAGCATAAAACGAAGTGCTCCTTCGTTCGTCCTCTTTATATTTCGTAACAGCAAGTGGGTATCGTGCCCATGACACTGTTGGCTCGTTCCCTGTGCCCCTTGGTATAATCTGAAAAAAAAGAAAGAAAAAACATGCAATGCATTTATGATCCAAAATAGTTTGCGAATGTTTGGAAACTGTCCAGTTTGCCAAACGCTTCGCGATGGTTTCATTACTTTGCTTTATACCGAATAGCTGTGTGAAAACCACTTAGCTAAACTGGTTTTAATGTCACAAGAGTTAGCAATTTGTTTGAAACATACATTTAAATTAAGAAGATTCATGTTGTTATTTTGATATAAATTACAGGCATCCTAAATGTTAAAATGGTTCTAGTTTTCACGTACATCTGACGAGAAATTTATTTATCCAAGTCCAACCATTTTTTTCCAAATTAAACATAATAAAATGTACCCTTATTTAACAAGCAACTGTCTAAGGCAAGCACTTTTTGAATATCCCTTGGGTACTTGCTTAAGACAGGGTTGACTGTTAATGAAGGATAATGAGTGTATTGTAGCCTCATGTCACCACCGAAAGGCGCAAATTGCTTCTAAGTATACTACGTATATGGAATATTCTTTGAAAGTTTTCGCAATTTTATAGTTATACGCAATTTTATAATAAAATTGTGGTTACAAGAAACTTGATATGAATAGCATATTCTTGTTTGGCGGGGTAAAATATAATCAAACCGAAACAATATGATAGAATCACTTGCTGAAAAACATTGAGTGAAAATACATTGTATCGTCAAATCTATGCGAAAATGCTGGTACTATTGACATTTCGGCCCCCTTTTGTGACGATTTTAATACAAAAGGCCACCCGAGGTTCATCTTCTAAAGTTTAGTGCAAACTAGTTAAAAAATACAGAAAAGTATTTTGTTAAACAGTTGACGGGCGGACAATCACCCATTACAATAGCTCGTCTCACACAATCTGGACAATGTTCCGTACAAACCCGGACAGGAGACGTGCGGACATGTAAACGCACATAAAAATAACTTGTCATAGTAACGATTTTATCTCGCTTACCGCAAATGGGATCGACACAAAAGAAGACTATACAGACTTTAGATAGATTGGAGGCGACCAAAACTTCATACCTGTTTGATATTCCCTTTTGAATGTAGGCGGTAAGCCTTAGGCACTCCATGTCTCGTGGTATGGTTTCTGTTATAGAAAGTGTAGTAGCACGGGGTTTCGAAGTCTTTGATGGCATCTTTCTCGGTGGCAACTTGATTTCTTATAATTTTGACTTGTGAGTACTTGGCCCCTGGTGTAGAAGAATACTCGGAATGATCAACCTCCGTTGGAACCATGTCAAGCTTTTCAAACACGTTATCTTGACCATTAATATCTAGATCAACTTTGAAATGGAACATATGAGTGTGAACATTTCCGAGAACGTTATCAGCCAAACGGAAACCATAATCTTTATCCGCCTCCGTGAAGAAAGAGCCGATGATATATCCGGTTGATGCGACCTTCACTTGGACGGCGCCATTTTGATGGAACAAGAAGTCAATGATGTAATCATAGTTAACAACAGTGATGATCGTACGAACAACGAGAGCGGTATCCATCATTCCTTCAAAGAATTTGGCGTTAAAGAAAGCACCGTTCAAATGGCGTCGAAGTGGCATGTTTGTGTTGTGCTCAAATACACAGAAAGCCCTTGGTATTTCCATCGGTTCGTCAGAGTATTCAAATGAATATGTAGAGCTGAGAAACGTAGATTCTTCGGGACAGTCTATCCCACCTACAAGTGATCGAGACATGGTTCCCAATAACCACAGACTGTCAATGAAATCTGCCGCTCTATGGGACGGGCTTTTGCTTGAGTAGTACACTGACAACTCCTGCAAGCTTAGTTCATAAACAATACGGTCATTATTGAATCGGATATCAAATAACTGTGGTCCCGAAAAAGTTGACATACGTACATCAAATGTCCAACCCATGTAAGAAATATGCCGACCTTTGATAGAATATCGTTGTCCTTTCGGACTAACCAACCTTGGGGGTGGTAAGGGTTTCTCAGGAAAAAGGTGGCCCCTCCTGTGCATAGATGAAAATAATTTTCTATTAGAATTAGGAAAAGAAACTTTCGTTTTATTAATTGTGTTAGCAGCGTATTCTCTGACAAGATCTTGAACTGAGTTAAAATTTTGTCCAGAGTAGTACAACTTAGTTATATTGAAGTCGTTTGAAGAAATGTCCACTTGAAGTTGCATGTCGACCTGGTGTAGCGTAAAATATTCAACATCAGCCGCCAAGGTAAGCCAAGCAAACCGTTTTGTATGATCTCCACTTAGAGCTGACGAATACGGAGTAATGGATTTCATCACCATACAATTATCAGAACAATCTTTCAATCGTCCTCCATAACTTTCTTCAATTATGTGTCCAAGAGAATCATGAACGCGTTGTTCAACAGCAGGAAGAGCTACCATAAAGTCAACGGCAGAGAAAGGTCGGTAAGTGTGGGATACCTTTCTGTAAAGCTTCTTGTACTTTGGTGCATCAGTAGGTCCGACGATATATTCTTCTACGGCAGGTGTTGGTGATGCACCTCTGATTATTGTCACAATAGCTTCCCTCATTGGCTGCTCACCATCTCTATCCAGGTAAGAAAGAGTCGATGCTTTCTCTGGAACATGTAGTTCTAGAAACTGTATGTAATTATTTTGTATTGAATGTTCAAATGCTGATGAAACAAGAGCAAGGTCGGATTGTTTATATAGGAAGGTCCGAACGTTTGATATCTCTTCTTTAGTCAAGTCATAAAATGGGGAGAGTTTATCAGGTGTTGATGTGTCGATTGGAAGTGCTTCAGATGAACAAGCGTCTATGGTCTCCTTTGCATAAAGTTTCCATGTTACTATTGCCAAAACCACCGCCAAAATGAGGACCATTAACGATAGAAATGCGATGACAACTCTAGATTTACCAAGATTTTCACCCATTTTGAACAGCTGTCATTTGTCATTTACGGCCCTGAAATTAAAAAGCAATATGAGCCTGTGTGTGAGATTTCCAACAATTTCAAATATGCGCAAAGCAAAGATTCTGGCCAGCCTGTGCAGCCGCACAGTCTGACCAGAATCTTCACTATGCACTTTATAGATAGACAAGGTCTTAATTGATCCTCAGGCGGTCATGATACGTTCTTATTACATTGTCTTGTTATCTAATCTGCTCAAAGTTTGTACCTCGCGTATGTGTGAAATTGTTGGAAATGTCACGCACAGGCTCATATCATTTCGCGTTACATTTCCAACAACTTCATGTTTGCATAATAGAGAGATCTGTCTGGACAGCTTTCTACTGTATCTAAAATGTGACCCGTCACGGGAAAAGGGATCATCTGGGTAGTGCGTAAAGTGTCGACTGTAGTCAGACTGCGCGGACTGCGCAGACTGACTAGGGTCGAAACCTTTTGCTCCGTGCTTATTTTCTGAATCTAGAATGATCAATCTACCTTCCATTGGAAAAAAATTGAAATGCGACTTACGGTTGACCTGTGGTGGATAAAATCTCTTTTTCAATTCTTCATTCAGCAGAAATATGGGATGGTCCCTTTTCGCGTGACGGGTCACAAATATTCAGTGATTATGATTGGGGACTCGTGTCCGTAGTTAGCTATTGAGTTCGAAGTGAAGACCCGGATTAGACTGTGCGCAAGTACAGGCTGACCTAGGTTTTCACGTTACGCACCCGTGAAGTTGTTGGAAATGTAACATATATAGTTATCAATAACTAAAGAAACAAATGCGATCTTTAAATCCTGAATTTATGAAATGTTAGTATCAGTGAATGTTTTGTCGTTGAAAAGAACAATATCTTATAAATTTAGACCAATGACATCGCTTATTTTGCATCACGTTAGTGTGAAATATCTAGATCGTTTTGTACACTCAGAACGAGGCTACTGTGCAATACGGATTTTTTTCCCAAACGAGGCAACCTATATTGGACGAAGAAAGCGAGACAAGCTATTTTGTAAGACGAGTCGTAGTCCCGAATATCGATATCACCACTTTTCACAGCTTTTTCAATGTATCAAACCCTCTGTTCGGAGGTATTGAAATAAGTTTGATGTTAAGAAGATTCTCGATTTCTTCATTTGTTAGATTGTTGAGCAAGTAAACAAAAGAATGCAAGATACATATAGGTGTATTTTCAAAACTGAGCTCTGACCTAGGCGTTGAGTCCATTACCATAGGTATATGGATAAACCTTAAGATCTAAGACAAGCACCAAGTTTCATTTGAAAGGTAATTTGTTTTTTTTAATGGCTCTTTTATCTATTTTGAAAGAAAATCATGTACATTTAACCGTGAAAAGTAGATTTCACAGCTCACCGCTCAAAATCTACCTATAGGGAGACACAAAATTGTTGTTTGTGTTTTCTTGATTTGAGAATATCGTTTGTTCACATGAGAATGTAGATTTCAAGCGGCGGCGGGTAGTCAATCTGTTTTATGTCAATTACATACATTGTACATGTATCATAATCAATAAACACAATCTGACTTGACACTTGAAATAAATATTTCACGTGGATTTTTATTTTTTAGAACAAAAGTTTGTTTCAATTTCATTATGTTCATAGTGACTTGCATTTGACGCCCTTTCCGGATCATTTTGGATCTATTCCTTTCGTCCCTCTTAAATGTCGTAATTATTTATTGTTGAAATTTCAGTGTTTGGTTTGATATAAAGATGTCATTTAACATAATCGAGTACAATACTGAATTCATTGGATTCGTACGCTGCAGAACCAGTCTATATTTTGACTTGGCTATAGCCTCTTCAAATATAGACTGGTTATGCAGAGTGTTCATTCAATAGAATTCAGTATTGTACTTTGTAATGTTAAATAACCTCTTAATACTTATCCAAAATTATTTTCAACATTTTAAGAAATAGAGAAGAAGGCCAATAAAAACAGCTAACACATTTCGACAAAATCATACCTTTTCAAGATTTGAACTCATTAGAACGATTCTAACGAGTCCCAAGAACATAGTTGTTTTGTAAATTTTTAGAATGCACACCGGAGTATTTCATAAACACGTCAATGCAAAATAGCATTCTTACGAAAAAATATCAGTATAATGTTCGTAAATGTAGACGCCCTGTTTATTATACCGTAATTTATCACAATCATTTTTACGTGGTAAGGTGTATACTAATCATTCAAACACGGCTTGGTGTATTACATTGTATATATACACTGCTCAAAAATATTAAAGGGACGGTTTTTGAATGACATATTTTTCCTATTTTGAGCCACCCATTTTTTCCCGTACAAGCTTCCATAAAGAACAAAACCTATAGAATAAGTTATTGATAATTTTATATGGAATATGGGTCTCGTAATCCACGTGCGACCTGCCAAAGCAGGCCACCCTCGTTTCCATGGTTTTTCTTTGCATATACGAAACTTGTGTTTTTCACATCTCGCGGTCAAAATGAAAGCTTTTGGATTATTTTGCGTTCTTTTGTGTGTTATTTGACTATCCATGACTGTTAAAAACCATTTAGACCACGATGATAATGTCAGAGCCGTGAAACTGATAGAGGCTGGTTACTCACAGCGTGCAGTGGCACGTTACCTCAGTGTATCGCCTAGTGTCGTTAATAGACTATGGACTCGATATATAGAGACCGGTAGTCATGACAGAAGACCAGGTCAAGGCCATCCAAGGGCTACAACCGACAGGCAAGATCGATATTTACGTACCGTCGCCCTTCGAAACCGCTGTGCAACAGCTAGAAGCCTTCGAAACGATTTCCAGATTGCGATAGGGGTTCGTCTCTCTGACCAGCAGTAAGAAACAGACTCCATGGTAATAATTTACGTGTAAGACGTCCAGCCACGGGTCCCGTTTTGACCCCAGATCACCGAAGGCGCAGACTGTAATTTGCAAATGATCATGCACGTTGGACTTTGGCTCAGTGGCGCTGTGTTTTGTTCACTGACGAGAGCAGGTTTCTTGTTTCGACGGGTGATAGACCTGTTCGTGTTTGGAGACGTGAAGGAAAGCGGTATGCTGACTGTAACATTGTAGAATATGACAGGTTTGATGGGGGCTAAGTCATGTTTTCGGGCGGGATTTGCTATGACGGTCGCACAGAATTATACAGGATTGCGGGATGCAGTTTGACGGCATTACGATATAGAGATGAGATCTTGGAACCTATAGTTAGACCTTTTTTGGGTGCAATGGGTGATACCTCCATTTTTAGTCTAAGTTAATGCGCGATCTCACACGGCAAGAGTGATTATTGATTACTTTCAGGACCAATCTATCGACGTTATGGAGTGGCAATCCAGGTCCCTTGATTTAAACTGTATTGAGCATATATAGGAAATCATTTAGAGGCAGATTTCTAGTGGACAAAATCCCCCACAAAATGTGTAGGAGCTCGAAATTGCTGTTGTCCAAGCCTGGAACAATTTGCCTCAGCAACAGATCCAAGCGTTGATTCGGAGCATGCGTACTCGGTGTAGAGAATGTCTAAACCCACTCATACCATTTATAGCTTTTTGATTTTGTTTCGAAAACACCATAAGTTGACTTCTTTCTTTAATTAACATTTTTTCGCTATCTGCTGAAACTCTTTTTTACAAAATGTGGTTGAAATTGTTATGAGTTTAGTAAATCGTCGTTCTTTGTCATGAAATACTTGTTTATTATTATAAGGCCCAAACAAATACAAAAAAATAAAGTGTTCCTTTATTTCTTTTAGCAGTGTACTTTAGAAACGTCACTTGTAATATATACTCACTCATAAGAAATGCATTTCTTTATTTGAAATTGTAAAAATGATACAAAATAATACGAATACTATTTTTACTGAATCTATGATAAACTGAACTTCTTTTCTTTGTGCTTAAAAACAACAGTGGTTTCTAGTTTGCCATTTTGAGAAATAGACAAGTAGAAGTGATATCGAGGTTGAAAACTCTTTGAATACACAGTAGGCCTACATGTATATTTTTTCTCTCTCTTTTTTAGTTACTTCATCCTTCTACTCAAATTGTTCATATGATTTAGAATTCTTTTTCTAGCCATTTTCAGTAAAATGTTGCGTCAAAATTCAAATTGGAGATAATAGTGTTGGTGCTTAAACTTGTATGTCGTGAATGTGGACAGGAAAATTGCTTCCATTACACAACATGCAGTATTTTGATACATGTATTTTGCAAAATGCCGGTTTTTGAAATTTTTTAAATCTCGAAAAAAATCGATTGATAATGTTATCGAATAACTCTGATCTAAAGAATTTAAAAGGAGTTTTGATGCCTCTTCACACACACACACACAAAAAAAAAAAGAAAAGAAAAAAAAGAAGAAAAAAAAAACATTTTTCATAATGCGCGTTTCTTTTGCAAGTCAGTATAATATATCCAATATTGTTCATTGTGAGAATAAAAAATAAGGTAGTGCTAGATAAATGTAAAATTTACTCGTTCAATACTAGATCCCTTCCTGACCAAATCGATCTCTACTCGACCGCTTTCAGACCTCCCCCCCCCCCCCCCCAAAAAAAAAAAAAAAGCGCGATTGAAATTAGTCGAGTGGTGTGGCCGTTGTATAAGCTCAAATTGATCGGGATTGGATCGGGAATAACTGAAGTATGGGTCGAGAAAAATCGTGTATAGATCGGGTAAAAGATATCAACCAGGGGCCCATTTTACGAAACTTCTTTGGCAAAATTTAATCGTAAGTCAAAACCAAAAATCGTACCTGGTGATTTCATTCATTCTGCCTTGCAAAATCTCACTGGAATCGTCTTTAGAAGTCGATTCCATTAAGACGATGCAAGGCAGAATTCCATATTTAGTAACTACTGTAGAAGCAACCGTAAAATTTGACTAACGCAAAAAATGGTCGTAAGATCTTTAGTAAAACAGGCCCCTGGGGCCCGTTTTACTAAACTCCTTACGACAACATTTATAGTAAGTCAAAACCAAAAATCGTACCTTGTGTTTTCATTCATTGTAAGATTCTGCCTTGCAATATCTCATAGGAATTGTCTTTAAAAGACAATTCCAATGAGAAGATGCGAGGCAGAATTCCATATTTCGTTACTACTGTAAAAGCAATTTTGATTTTTGACTTACGCAAGAAATTATCGTAAGATGTTTAGTAAAACAGGACACTGATCTTTATATGATTAATTCACAACCAGCTCGATCTTGCACCGATCGCTACCCGACCGCTCTTCAATCATATTATCTATTTGACCGTACACGAGTGTTATTGTCATATTAGAAATAGTCGTGTTAGAAGCCCGATCGATGCCGATTCCACTTGATCGCATCGACCTTTCCAGATCACACATGCCAACCCATTCGGAACATCACTCGGACTTTTCCGTAAACTGGAAAGTACCTCGGACGTAAGTGTAGTAATTTTGGTCATTTTTTTCGGTTATTCGGCTCCTGGTGGTACTGGTTAATCCGATTGAAAATAGTTTATTCCTTTAATGTTTTCCGATCATCTGTAGAGATCATTTTGGCATGTAATAATATAAAAGCAAAACGCAGTAAAACACTGCGTTTTGTTTTAAAATTACAATATGCCCAATTTTAACCTTACGATGATTTTATTTTTCGCAACGTCATCCTCAGTTCTGTTTGTGACGTCATATAAACCCACGCGCAATATGACGAGCTTCCATGGCTGCGCCCTTATTATTCCCGAGGTCTATTCCGTAGAATCGCAGAGGGTTCCCGAGTGATGCCAACCAAGCGCGATAACTACTCGATCACTTGATCGGGATCGATCGTTTTTTATCAGATCGGCAGTGGGAGGATATAGCATTAGCGATTTTGAAATGTTGAACCATTGTCGAAAGTTTCGTACTTTTCTTTGAATTTCAAATTGGACCATTGCCAGATCAGAATTACACTAACCCATTACGAAGGATGTAGAATGAAATCTCGAGATATTTAAAATATTTATCTTTTATCTGAAATTATACAATCAAAGAAAAATAAAGAATTAATACCTATTTTTATTCCACGTATGAGAATCCTAAGTTTCCCACAAAATTTTCAACGAAACTACAAGTTAATACCATTTAATACGACTCATTTGTTCACTTACAACAGTAAACATACTCATTTTCCTTGCATATCCGCGTTACACTAGATTACGCGAACTAAAGCAATTTACTACGACTCTTTATTCTTCATTTATAAACGCTTGAATTTATAACGTACATCTAAAGATGTCGCGAATAAATTTGTTCGAGCTCAAACAATGAGACCCGCAGATGATTTTGCTAATTTTAGCATAGAAACGTTTCCATGGGCAGATCAACAGTTGGGTCTTGGATCCGGACCTCCAGCCCTGGAATTGCTAGAAAGAAATGTTTTTCAACTTGAAAATTCCGAAAATTAATAGTACTAATGATCAGTCTAGCGGATTTGACAACTTGACACCTCGTAGGTACACTGTAAGAAGACAAGTGTGACCTGTCAAACAAAGGATCCCTTTGCTCTAGCCACGTCCAAAATAAATTTGACAAAGAAGAAATTGCGTTTTTTTCTCGGTAGGAGTAAATCAACAAGAATTAATATATATTTGAAAAAAATATACATAATAACGCTAACCATAGTAATGTAAACTCATAAAGCGGATTTTGAGTTACAATATGGATTGTAATAAAATGATAAATCAAAGTAATGGCTCACGAACGTTTTGTTGTCAAGAATAGAGGGTTGCCTTGAGTTCAAGATGAGATCGTTCGCAAAACGTTTTGAAGATACTCAGTACGACTGTAAATAAGTAATGTACGAATTGCGATAACCTTTTTTCGAGAATATAATGCTTATTTCAAGGGCGCTACTTGATAAAACACATCCCAGCTGGTTGAATGAAGATAAACAATGAATAACTGAACACACTCACACGAGATGGGAAATCCTGGCAGTTTGATTTATTTATATTACTTTATACAACACTTGAGAAAAACTTAGCGTTAGTGGGCGCCAGAAACGTTGTATATGTACAGCTTTTTTCGGGCTTTGGATACAACATTCTGGTCGCCAAACGATACTAGAAAATACTAGAATACATTGAAATCGCGATATTTTTTCTGGCGTCATTTATTTTGAATGACGTCATTGATTCTATCTTTTTCAGTGGATTTGAAGCGTTTTTGAATGGTTTGAGTGAGTGTTTGGAATGAATGAATAGAACACTGAGCTAGCGATTTGGAATGGTTTTGATCGAAATGAATGTCAATTTCACGATGTTGTTGACTGTATGACCTGTCCAAATTCAAAGGTTTTGCAGACGACAATTTAAAGTGGATTTAATTTGAAAAAAAACATTAGAAAGGGTAGAAAATAGTGTGGAATAAGAAGAAATTGCTTGTCAGAAGCAATTTCTTCTTTTTATTCACAATGATTTCTCAGTCATAAAATTGAGAAAACAGGGATTCATCAGCAAAGGGTTAAAGAATGTATCACCGCTGATCAAGATAAGAAGATCGTATTGAAGGCAGTGCTCGTGACAAGTTTGTTTCCTCGATCCAGGGGCCTGTTTTACAAAACTTCTTACGAAAAAATTAATCGTCAGTCAAAATCACAAATCGTATCTGATGTTTTCATTCATTCTCAGATTTCGCCTTGCAATGTCTCATCGGAATCTAGAAGACGATTCCAATGAGATAATGCTTGGTGGAATTCCATTTTTAGTTACTAATCTATAAGCATCTTAAATTTTTGACTAACGCAAAAAAATGATCGTAAGATGTTTAGCAAAACGGGCCCCTGATTCGTGTGTCCAAGCTGAAATGAAGTCGGTTGAGTCAGAAAAGAAAGCTCATTATCTAACGAAGAACTCGTGTCGAAAAGCCCAATTCGTGATAATTAATGTCGGAGTCTCCGTTCTCGGACGAGCGCCACAAAAGCGGCTACGTTTTATTTCGGCGTCACTCGTAATGACTCGTTTTGTAACCGTGGTCACTCGCAGAAGCCCTTCATTTTTTATATGCGTCTCTTACAGATTTAGCCTCATAATATCTGTTTGAAGTTATAAAAGTTTAGGCTTGGTTTCATAATCTGGTTTTAAGTCACACATATTCACACGACTTTACGCTTTGACCCCAGATCACCGAATTGCAGGTCGACCGTTTACACACGGTGCCATAGTTCGCCACAGCACTTTCACTTACTTTCTCACAGGTACCCACTTACGGTAACTGCGGACACAAAGCGGGTTATTTTAGCTTCAAATTTCAAAATGTCTGCAAATCTCGCCTAATGTCATGAAACTAAACTTTGAAATACCCGCTTTCATATGTCGGTCGTAAAAAGGGATTTCATACTGTAGAGTTGATTTCATGACGTCATCAAGGGGCAGACCCTTTTTATAGTTACCAAATTCAGAAGCCGTCCATTTTTTCCGAAATAACTAACCGAATTTTTCTAGAAAATTCCATTTGCTTCGTAAAAAGACGCCTGAGGTTGTGTTTAGATTTACAAGAAGACATAAGTGTAAGAAATACAATAAGGTGTAACGTATTTTAAAAATGTCAATGCCTTCTTCGTTGCTTTTTCCGAGTTCAGTTACCGAAAATTTTGACTTTTTCCTCGAAAATTTGTTCGGTGACCTATTCCGAAATATAGATATATTGCTGCCAAATCATTCCACTGAAGAATTTTGAAATTAGAAGAATGTATCTTCGGGTTAGTTTTTAGGCAAAATTCCATTTCGCGATGAAATGGTAAATCAAAGAATTTTTCAAAGTGACACCAAATGTTCACAAAAGCTGTCTTTTTAAACGGATGAAAAGTTAAGTTATTTATGTTTTTTTTTTAAATCGCATTTAGATTTTTACTTCACTCATAGTTCGGTGACCTATTCTGAAATATAGATATATTGCTGCCAAATCATTCCGCTGAAGAATTTTGAAATTAGAACCATGTATCTTCGGGTTAGTTTTTAGGCAAAATTCCATTTCGCGATGAAATGGTAAATCAAAGAATTTTTCAAAGTGACACCAAATGTTCACAAAAGCTTTCTTTTTAAACGGATGAAAAGTTAAGTTATTTGTGTTTTTTTAAATCGCATTTAGATTTTTACTTCACTCATATTTTACAATGGACCTTAATTTTAAATATTTTGGAATACGTTATTGTACGATGATTGTCGGTAAATAAGCATAGTAACGATAGTTTTGGTGCGACGTCTAATTAGACGAAAAATGTTGCAACAACTTAAAAAAAACGATTTTTAAGAAAAATCTAACCCGAAGGCACATCATTCTCAATTGATAAACGTAAAACATCTTCATTTCGCTACAAAATAACAAATAATCAGCATGGGTCTCCGAATAAAATTTCGACAAATTTCTTTTTTTTTTTCTTACAAAAAAATGAACTGATTAAAGGAACTTCTCTTTAAATGTAAACATAAATTAAAAGACTAGCGCGGGCGTTCTTGGGCTTTCTAAATGAAACATTTTCGTAAAAATCGGCCGATTTATTCAGAAAATATTTACAAATGATAAATTTGGCAGGTCGAAAAGGGGTTGGCCCCTTAATTATGTCACGGCGTCAAATGAACGGGTTTCAATACCTTTTCATTGCATTTCAAGCTTATGCTTACAATTCAAAGATAAATCTTCGCAATGACTGTGAGACTCTAAGTAAGTCGAAAATTCGATAATGTTATCTGCCCACAGTTACCTTAATTAAAAACTTGGCGGAATGGAGCAATTTATAATGCATATTTTGTTCAGAAAAATATCCGTGGCTTGGCCAGGATTGGATTCCCAGACCTTCTTTCCCATAGCCACCGTACTAACCATTGGACCACGAACTCTGCCGTGCTGGATCCAATTCAAATAGTTAATTTGCCTGGTTCTTAAAATTGTCCTTATTCGCATGACGTTCATTACTGCCTAGATGCAGGCTGTTAGGAACTGGTGGGCTTGTGAGATCTGACAGGTATCGTATACAACAAACACAATAGATTTTATCATGTACTTTCTCAATCTCCTGCCTAATTTTGATAGACAGTATACAGATTTGCTGTCATGTTACCACCAACCTTTATCCTTAATTTCAAGATGAAAACTTATTGCCAATTTAGAGAAATTTGAGACATTCTGGCTTATGTTTCCCCTTAATTGGAAAGCAGACAGTGAATGCTAAGACCAGACTGGACCCATAAGTGGTAGCTCAATGTATTTTTTTAAATTAGATGACTATGGAGAACTCAGAATGATGTCAACCAACACAGATCGGAATACTTGACATGCAGTTATGAAAAGGAATGATTTCATAGATATAAGTCTAACTGAAAGTTTGAGGTCTCTTCTTATAAAAATAAAAAAATAATCTAAAGGTGCTCTTATACTGTTTAAGAAATTACGTAAACGTCCACGAGTAAAGTCCCCGTGAAACGATAGCGATAAGTACTGGCCTTGCGTTCAAAATGAAAATGTTCGAGAAAAGTTTAGATTTTTTTTTTACCAAATTTTGCATGTGTTCTCATGTGTTATGATTTCTCTCGAAAAAGTTTTTTCGTCCTAAATGCGGGGCTGTTTTTAACTCGCATGAAGTCCATAATCACTAACAAAACAGCAAATTAATAGTGTTTTCAGTCGCAAGTCGGAACTAAACGTGTAAGGCGGATAAATCTAACCTTAGCGATTTATTACTTGTTCAGTGGTTATCTGCAACTGGTTCTTCACACAAACTGGCTATTGGCGCACACAATTTAGCCACAAAAAAATGGACGATCAAATGAGAAAGACATAAGTACAATGCATTCGGAACATCACTCGGCTATTTCCGTACACTGCAACAGACCTCGGATGTATGTAAGGCGGATGGTTATGTAACAAAATTGTGCATTTTGTTAGCCGGAAACAGTGTAAGAAAAACTAGCGCGG
Organism: Fragum whitleyi; assembly: GCA_948146395.1. Taxonomy (NCBI): domain Eukaryota; kingdom Metazoa; phylum Mollusca; class Bivalvia; order Cardiida; family Cardiidae; genus Fragum; species Fragum whitleyi. The sequence goes on along the minus strand of OX411543.1, from coordinate 60,789,214 downwards.
AAAAAAAACGGCGCTATCTTTAGATTTATATGATTTACAGTAAATAACGGCTGAAAAAATCTAAATTTTTGAGAATGACGAATCATTCTCAAAAATTAAGATTTTTCAGCCGTTTTTTAAGAATCTGAAGACATTTATATTAGGATACGATGGTTTCACGACAGTGACTAAAACGAGTAGCGTTAGCGACATCGAATGTTTTCTCTCAAAGTTTCGAGGGCTAACGCCATTCTGACTGACGTCATCGACGTATTCCAAAGTTTTCCCGTTATTTTCAAAAATAGCCCGTCTTTTTACATCCGAGATTGATCTAGAGATTGGCCGAGATTAGTTTCAGAAATCGTTTCAATAAAATAAATTTCCTCTCCTTTCACGGAAATGTGTAGCCAGCCCTACCATGCCTACGGTCAGGATCACAAAACGGTGAAAACAGTTTTCCAATTATACTCCGCTTTGCACGTGCACTTGTGTGCAAAGCGGGATATAATTTACAAACTACATGTATTTTCACTGTTTTGTCATCTTAAACGCAGGGCTGGCTTCCAGCCTGTCAGTTAGTGTTAACATGATTTAATAAGGTACACCACCCATGTTTTACTATTTCATCTTATAAAATTACCCCCCATATTCTCAAAACTGACAGATCACTGATCGGCCAGCCAGAGAATAAAAAGTGATAAAAAAGTCAATCTATGGTTCAGTTGCTTATTTCATAATACTTCAGATCTGTGGGACTCGAGCCGATCTAATATAAGAAATCTACAGAGAATACAAACATTCGTATATGAAACCTATATTCGAGGTTTCGAGAGAGAAACGAATAATCGAATATTCTCCCCATCCCTAAATGCAAATTAGAAAACTGAAAAATAAAACAGTAAGGTATAGACCCACAATTTCAAGTGAGTAAACATAGATCAATTTTCCATTGAAAATGATAGGAGATAACGGGTTTACGGACCCCACTCTTTCCTGCGGGACTATATTTTAAGGAGATGATTAAAATAAGATCATGGCATTCACTGTTGTTATTGATATTTGGGCCAAGCCAATGTTTTAAAGCGCGAAAACAAGAAAGGCACTCTGCCAATTTCACTCTGCTACTTTGCCACTCTGCCAACTGCACTCTGCTACTCTGTCACTGTGCTACTCTGCCACTTTTCCTAATTTACTCTGCAACTCTGCTACTCTGCCACTCTTCCTAATTTACTCTGCAACTCTGCCACTCTGCCAACTTCTAGAGCATTAGTAAGGTAACATGAAATTTATCTTTCGACCTTAATCAGGTATCTTGTGCAGTCTTTACGCTTTTTTAAATTATTTATCAAGAAAGGAGACTAAGAGAATATTTTTGAATTCGTTTATGAATAAAACTAATGACCTTACCGCACTCGAATGCCAAATCACACTGCATTAAAATGCGAAACAGATTCATACACCTGTGTGATAAGACTGTAATCCCCACACATCCATGTCATAGCAACCAATCCCTCTTACATTGCATAATACGCCACGCTTAAGACGCATTTGCGTGCGTCAACCATAAGGTCCCGGTATGAGAAGTACCAGGAATTCATTGTTAGGTGTTCCAGGCTCTTAGAAATCGGACTGAAATATTGTTAAATGCGCATACCCCCAGATTATTGCAAAATGCTATGTACAAAAATCATAAGCAGGACTTCCGATAATGCAGAAAATATATAACTTTTGTGAACCTTTGTCTTTCTGTCGTTTTTCTAAAAATTAGTATACAAAATGTAACAATCGTACACTTAAAAGCTTATAAAGAACTGACATCCCAAAAAGAATAGGTGTAGCTTCGTTTCGTTTGCGAATTTACGTATATACAAACTTACGCGTATTCACTTCAAATTAAAGTAAATCAAGAGTTTTGAGGTAAGTCTGATGCAAAAGCTTCCCAAAGACTATATGAGCCTGTGCGGGACATTTCCAACAATTTGAAATTTTCGTAAGGTGCAAACATTGAGAGGCAAAGAAAGCTACATACTGTAAATATAAAATTCCCTGGTGGTCTACAGATACTTCGAGATCTTACCTATCGTCCGAACGCAAAGTAATGACTCTGAACAGACTGTGCGGATGCACAGACTGGTCAGAGTCTTTGCTTTGCGCATACTTGAAATTGTTGGAAATCTCACGCACAGGCTCATATTTCTATTTAATCGTATAGCATTCCTCAATTTTTAAGACAATCACCTAAAAACACCCAAATTAGAAAAAAAAATTACAACTATTTTTTGGATTGTTACATGGAATTACTTTGTGTATGGTCATCCAATAAAATAAAGAAAACAATTGAGGGTTGCAACTATTTTGTCATTAAGTTGAACGTCCCCTTTTAATAGAAGAAACCAAGATCAAACTTATTAAAAACGGACTTACCATTTATCTATCTATACCAGAGTAACATTTCCGGCTCGTGTTTTGTTGGTCGCAAGTTCGTTAGTTTCTGCTGGGAATACGAGAATATCTTCCGTTGTACATATCAATGCCAAGGACGTTTTGTTGTACAGTTGCCAAGTTACCAAGGTCAAAAGTGTCGCCAAGGTCAACACAATAATACACAGCAGACAGATAGTGACCTTGACACGAGCTGGATCTTCAGCCATCTCAATTTGTCTTCAAAACTCGTTCTTAAAACATATTTCCTAAGACCTGTTGAAATGTAATGCTTACGAAAGATACATTACACCTTTTAGAATAACAATGCGCAGATAAATATTTCTATTCCTTAATGCAACAATCAGTTTTCTTTGTAAATAAACAACAAATCAACACAACTCCATACCAAAAAATGCAAGAAAATAGAATGAGTCGGTGCTGTCATTAAAAAATAGTTTCATTAACTTCCAAATAGTATAGTTATAGGTACTCGTACAATGACTTTTGAACCAAGTTCACAACTCTGTTATGTTCTTGATCATGTATGAAGAACAGTTAACCATGGTGATATTGTAGAGTTTCGAAGTGACCATGGTGATGATTACAATCATACACATTATAACAACAGATAAAACAAAGATTAAAACACGTCCATGAATAGAATATTCAGCACCCATCATAAATCCATGATGTTATCTGAAAAAAAGAGAAAAGTAATTCTAGGGGTGGGGGCCAAAGGTCCCCCACATACACACTTGAATTTCAGAAAAGATATGAGCCTGTGCGTGACATTTCCAACAATTTTTAAAAAATGTGCGCCTAGCAAAGACTTTGGCTAGCCTGTGCACTTGCACAGTCACCTGTGCACTTGCACAGTCTGACCAGGGTCTTCACTTTTGCGCTTTGTAGAAAGGTAGGGACCAATTTTCTTTCGAAAGTTAGGCAAATTTCTAATTGTGTGACAGTCAAGGTTGATTAAAGTTCGCCCTTCATGCACATGTCAAATGGTTGGAAATGTTACGCACAAGCTCATATAGTTTAAACAAATTAGAAACCCTTTTATCTAAAAGTATCATTTAGTCTTTTGGGAAATCGAATGACGTTACTATAGCTTGAAATATTTTTGTTGCGGCAATTTGCTTGCCCATTTGGGAATATAATAAGAAATATATGCTTTCGACTTGACACCCCTCCTTTTGAAAAAAAAAAAATCTTGATACTGGCATGACATGACTCACACATCAGGCATGGATTGGACAGATAATAACATTGTGAAACTGACAATGTAAATGATTTTGGAATTATTTAGGAATAAAATTGAATGAGTGTGTGGAGCGAGTTTTGAGTGAAATTAATGGAAGGTAATCCAATATCGCAAATTTTGTTCATGATGAACAAAATTTGCGATATTTATTAACCTCCTTTAATAAAATATGCATACGAGTTTCTTCAAGAACCTACGAGACGCTAGCAATTTGACGTTGTTGATTCTATATTTTTCAATGAGTTTGACCGTTTTTGAATGGTTTGAGTGGGTGTTTGGAATGAGTGAATGGAGCGCTGAATGAGCGATTTAGAATGGTTTTGATTGAAATGAATGTCAATTTCACGATGTAACTAACTGTATATAACATAAGAACTTTCTTTTTCCAGAGCATTTTTAGCTCGTTTGAAAAAAAAAAGATAAAGCGACAGAGAGAAGTTTTAAATAAAATAATAATAATAATAAACAGGTAAAAACGGAGATAGGATGATTCAATGATAAAGGTCGAATCAAAAGACTAAATAGGTTTAAGATGGTCTGCCGAGAAAAAAAGACGTTTTATTTCATTAACTTTTATCCTCATCATACGAGAAACTTATCCAGGAATAAAAAAATCACCTAGAAATCCTGTAGTGTAAAATCAATTGAAATATCTTACCTTGAGAAATTCTCTCCCACATAAAAGCTATTTGGACGTTGAGTAAGCGCACATTCCTCTGCCAAAACGATCAAGAATTTACAAGATACAGTGCTGAATCTTGATAACATGGGTTTTCTTCAACTAGTCAGCGAGAAATTAATTGTGTGGTGTCCGTGGTATAGAAGTAGAGCGTCGGACTCTGGACCCAAAGGTTCTGAGTTCGATTCCCGGGAACGGCTATAATTTGGTTCCTTCACTGGCCCACACATTCGGCGCGAGTACTGGTGAATTTTACAGGTAGCAGAATCGAGAGGGGTTAATCTAAGTTGTAAGAACTGGTTTCCCAATCGATATAAAGTAAATAGGTTTGAACCAGAAATCAACGTTTTTCACCCAGTCTAAAATCTTTATTTCTCAATGAAACGCTATATGTTGTGGGTACTTATCTGAATCGTCATAGTGAGACTATTTCCCTGAGTACCAACAATATAGAGTTTTTGCTATAACTATAGAAAAAAACTTGGATCTGAAATAAAAAAAAACTCTATCTCTAGCCTAAAACTTTGATCATAGATTGAACTTACGCACAAATTATTACACCGCCGGAGAAATATTTTAATCCCAATCAGAGCCTTCAGGACCCGAGGTTATAAAACTTTTCTCAGGCTCAATTCAAAATTTTCTCAAATTCAAATTTGAGATAAAAGCCGTAATTCTGTTTAAATACTCATTTTAATGTATCACCATAAAAGATAATATTAATAAGTTGTTATAAATAACAACTTATCAATATAATCTTTTATGTTAATGCATTTATTTTAATCTAAAATTTGAGAAAATTAAGCCTGAGCCTGAGAAAATATTTATAAACTTGGACCCCGATGTAAATTTAGATATCACTAGTTTATTTGACTGGCGTTGATTGTTGGCCTTGGAGTTCGAAACGATACTAAGAAATCGTTAACCAGTGAATGTCCCATGAATCATCAATAAAAATAAATCTGCAACTGGTGCACATTACAACTATCTATTTTTTTTCTATAGTACTTCGATTTTATCGCGAGGGTTAGTATACCTACCCATGGCTTACCGTCGCTTCTCAAACCAGCCCTGTGTTCAGGATAACAAAACGGTGCAAACTGTTTGCAAATCTTACCACAGTTTGCACACAAATGTACGTGCAAAGCGGGGTATAATTTGAAAACAGTTTGCACCGTTTTGTCATCCTGATTACATGATATCACAACCGGTACAAGAATGATCGCGCCTGTTCCTTTGCTAACTCATACATCTTTAGAAATGTTCTATGTACGTAAATTTTATGTCATTATAAAACCATAAACATGAATTTGGAATAAAAATTTCTTAGTTGACCTCTAAACATATATTTATGATAGTTTTATTTTTAGTTACAAACGTGACATACATGTATGTCATTTTGTGCGCATAGGATGCTTTGTCTTTGTTTCTTGTAAGTAATTTATCATTATTATTTCACGGAGGTTTAAAACTAAAACATATTCGCGCTGTTTGAATTAGCAACTGTAATTGGGTTTTCGGTTCCATACATTCATGAAATAAAGCAACCCTCTCGATATCATGACGTTAACATGCAGGCCTAAAGGTTTCTCCATATTGAGATAGATTTCTTTCTTGGCTATTTTGCGAACAAACTCGCAAAATAGTTGCGTACCTTAAAATGTTTTCATCGAGGAATGAAACTATTAATTCAGCCAATCAGAATATCTAAAGCTCGATGGACATAACTAAAGGTAATTTATTATATTTCCTTAACCCAAATAGAACCTTTATAGTTAGTTATATCGTGAAATTTACATTAATCTCAATTAAAACCATTCTAAATCGCTCACTCAGCGCTCTATTCACTCGTTCCAAACACTCACTCGAACCATTCAAAAACGCTCAAACTCAAAATAAATTGAAAAATATTTTGAAGAATATAAACAAAGTCATTCAAAATAAATTTTGATATAGAAAAATCGCGATTTCACTGACATAATTCAAATTGCTAGCGTCTCATAGATTCTTGAAGAAACAGGGAGTTATGCATAAAACTTGTATGCATATTTTATCAAAGGGAGGTAATAAATATTGCTAATTTTGTTCATCCTGAACATACAATTTTACGATGCTGTTAACTGTACATACATGGATTGACTGACTTCTTTATGCAGCGTCACTCTTTCTAGTCTTCCATGGAAACAACTATCGGTTAGGAATTAGGAATCTGCAGGTTATATCGATTTCGTCATTAGGTTATTATCTCGTCTTTTTAACAATTTTGATATTAATCAATCATCGGTGTGATAAACCTCCATTTCTGACTATTTCTCCCGGACTTTTCATTCCCTTTGTCTGCTTGCAGGGACATCGTTTGCAAAAATTTTAAGTGAAGTCAAGGAAATGTGGAAGTCATCCTCAAAAGCACCGGATCCTCGGACTTTTCCGTAAACTGGAAAGTTCCTCGGACGTGAGTGTAGTTATTGTAAGTCACTTTTAGGTAATTCGGCTTTTGGTGGTATGTTGGTCAATACACTTGAAGAATATATCGCTTTTCAATCGTATATGGGAATCTTCTGGGCATATAATAATTTGATAACAAAACTCAGTAAAACGCTGCACACTATCAGTTTTTATCTTTTATCGATTTGTTTTACTCGAAGCCATCTTGATGCCTGTGACGTCATGTAAACCCACACGCGAAACGTCGCGCTTTCTTGGTTCGGCCTTTTAAAATTACTGAGGTCTATTCCGTAGAATCGTTGTGGGTTCCAGTTTGCATCAATATTTACGAGAGGAAGTAGCACCAATCGGAAACCCCCGGCGATTCTACAGAATAGAACTCGGCAATAACAAGGGCGCAGAAATTAAAGCGTGTAGTTTCTCACGTGAGTTTACATGACGTCAGATACATCAAAATGACATAAATTAAAGCAAAAATCAACGAGATCTAGATTAAAACTTTGCATATTATAATTTGGTATAAAAACGCGTTTGTAATCAAATTATTAAATGCCCAGGAGATCCTTGTTGTTGATCGGAAAGTATTGGGGAACTTGCATTTACCATGCGTATCGACCGAAGTACCACCAGAAGCCGAATTTCCAAAAATTACAACTCTAAGATCTGAGACATTCAGAACATCGCTCGGACTTTTTTTCCGTTAACTGGAAAGTACCTAGGACGTCAAACTAGTCTACTCGGGCGTAAGAGTAGTAATTTTGTGTCATACTAGGTAAATCGCCCTCGGTGGTACTTTGGTCAATACGCTTCAAGAATTACAAATTCCGTTCTTCTATAGAGATCTTTTTGGCATGTTATTATTTAAAAACAAAACGCAGTGAAACACTGCGTTTTGTTTTCAAATTATTATATGCCCAATTTAAACTTTTCTTTGGTTTTGTTTTCGTAACGCCATCTTCAGTAATGTTTGTGACGTCATATAGAATCACGTGCGATATGACGAGCGTGCATGGCTGTGCCCTTATTAATCCCGAGGTCTATTCCGTAGAATCAACGAGAGTTCCCGATTGAGGCTCAACGCTCTCAAAAGTGTTCGTCGTGTATGGTCTGGTTGTCGTTATTAATGCGATAAATGCCTTTAAAGAACTTGCTAAGAATGTTATTCATGTCAAAATGTCAAGAAAATCTCCACAGACTATCGGAAAGCGTCAAAGAAATTTGTTTTTCTTCAAGCGTATTCACGGAAGTACCACCCAGGAGCCAAATTACCTAAAAAGTAACGGTACCAATTATTACTACACTCACGTCCGAGGTACTTTACAGTTTACGGAAAAGTCCGAATGCGTTGGGCCTCTCTCACAAGCCGTCTCGAGGCTTTAAAGGTCGTGCGTCTTCGGGAGTCTTGCCAGAGATTAAAACTAAATTTGCAGCAGGACGTGTTTTCTTCTAAATAGGGCTTTCATGTTGTTATCGCAAGACCCACAAGTCGTCCGACTGCGAGCCCTGGAAATCGGAAGACGTAAGTCGCACATTCCATCTGTACGTCTGTAGTGTGGAATGACTGGTACAAAACGTGCTTATTTCGCTTATGCTGTCCGCACGTAGGAACACATGTTTGCGACCGGTTTAAAACAAGCTCCTTTTGCAGATAGTCGACATATACAACTTGAGACCTTGAATTGTAGGATGGTAACCAAATCATCGTTACTTCAGCTTGTCCAAGGTAACCCAACGATGAAATGTGTTCACTTTGGGTAAGTTCATGTCGGACTCGGATTCGACCCGAGTGAACCGGGTTTCCATCAGAACGATATCGGTTTCGACACAAGTGATGTAATTTTAACCTTTCAACCTCGACGCTTCTGATCCTGGGTCAGGCCGGTATTACTTGGGTTCCAAAATGGCGTCGAAAATAGTGCACAACAATTCGATTACAAAAAAATGTTATCTATTACTTTAGAAAAACAAATACTTTTTTCTTATTTTATATAGTATTTTGCACGAGTTTTTCACATTTCTTAATGGGTTAACGATATTTCATGGTTAATTAATCATTGTAGCGGTAAATTTGAAGTTTGTTTAGTACCATCAGTGGGTAACTCCGTTCACATGAATGTCCTTTCTGCGCATGCATATTACAGTCAAATTTAGATTATTACATCATCTCACGCGACTCCCGGGCTGCCATTTGAATTTCCCCTTTCTCTAATCACGTTCAACCCTTTGGTTTTAGGATACAGTTAATTGCACACGACAACAGTAATTAATTGCCGACAAACCTTTAGTGGAACCCAAAACATGATTGGTAGTAGTAAAATCTCCGCATTACATCCCGATTTAACCACACCCTGTCAGGTGAATAATAACGCAGAATAACGAACACTCGTTGTAGTTCAATCAATCACTTCGAATTAACGAGTGATTAACGCTACTTATGACTTGTAGCATAACTCCCTGCCAAAGAATGCGGAACGCCTGTGCACTGCTAGTTAATGTTGATATTAATTCGTCTTTGATAGCTATAATTGTTCAAAGCCTTCCTTTCAAGTTACCACGATCAAATTGGAGTTATAAAGCCATGTTATTAACCAATTATTTCAAAACCCTATTATTTTGATGCATTCGATTGTAATCATCTACAAATTATACAGATAGTCCTAAGGATAATTCAAAAAATTGCGACATGTATCTTATCCGGAAAAAGTAAACTGAAAATCGACGAAATAAATAAATAAGAAAAAAAATAAATAAAAAAAAAGACCATCGAAAACGAACTCACAATGGTTGCATTTCAAAAAAAAAATCATAAAAGGAAGAATTACCATCATAAAATCAGAAGTTTGACAAGAAGTCCGAAAGCTTTTGTAGTTTAACTAAAATCGCTTCTTTTCATATTTTCCTATTGGTTCATTTTCGCGTGATGAATCCCTTTTTTAAACCACCCAACTTAAGAAAGTGAACTCGTAATAGTTCGGCAACGTTTCGGATGTTATGAACTTTAACAGTGTTAACCGAGGTTTCCTAATGATTTCATTAGGAAACCTCGGTTAACATGGTGAAAGATCATTAGTTCCGAAATGTTGAGTAACTATTACTCGTCCACTACCACTAATCAACTGTCTGACGCCAGATGAATGGATAAATAATGATGTTGTCCGTCCGTCTACAAGTTAACTCCTGGCCTTTCATACCTTCTTGTGTCTGTATCAAACGGAACAGCGAATTGTGTATCCAAAAATAGTTCCGATTTTCATAGAGACCGAGTTAAATGAGTTGTTTGAGTAAAAAAGTAAGTATTTTCATAAAATTGAATTTGTCGAAGATATTTACTTCCTTATGACATCAAACCTGAGCGTATACTCTCCTTTTTCAAAATCCGTTTGACCAAATAAATGAAAATTGTTTTATCCATTCTGAGACGAAGCCCATATTCACATATTTAGACCAATAAAAAAGCATTATTGAGGTTGTTTGGCTTTTCACGAGGAAAACTAGAAAAGCTGGCGAGAGATAACTTGATATTAAAGTTAAGATAGCAATCGTCGATATGCTAAATAGCATTTCCAAATGAGGAATAATGGGCATTTCTTCTGTCAAATGGTTAGCAAATCAAAGCGCTGAAGGCCTTGTTTATAAAGAGACAAGGTGACATTCGAAGGCATGCACTCCAATTTTTAATATTTTTTGCAAGGCTTTTTCAGGCGATGGAAACCAATGGTTCCTTTTACCTATAGGGAACGTAAGCCACATTCCGAACTTACTTCTAAGGAAACATATCGAACGGTATGCTCACTATATAGCGCTGAGTCCGCCAAAAACAACTTATTCCCAAGGTATAGATTACTGCGCCATATATCGCTTTGCCGACTGGCGCAATTCGCGTTTGTTTTTTTTTTTTTTTTTATCATTTTAGTTGAGTTGATTGGTTTGCTATTAGTCAGTCAATTTATCCATTCGATCATTTCGTCTAACAATCGCAGAAATGCTGTTTTTTCTGGGGACACAAGCTCGTCGGCTCTTTCTTTTACATTGAATTGAATTCCATAAAGAAGTTGTATTTTACTGTGGGAACACAAGAATTTGACAGGGTCAATTTCTCCCTTTCCCACAATATGGTCCACCCTATATTCATACCCCATTATTTTTTAATATCTACCCTAGATAAATATCAAATTACACACATTTTGTTGTTGATTTATTGTCTGCAACCTACTCCAAGTTGGCCAAGTCGAAAGTTTTGTCGTCTGTTTAAGGGTAAAAGGATGGGACAAGGCTTTTATTTTTTTCTAATTTAGATTCATTAATTATAAGACAGCAAATGTTTAGACAGGTCCAAAATTTAAAGGGTTGCAGATTACATACAATATGTGGGCAAATCAGAAGAATTTGCAGCAGAAAGAGTTGATAATAAGGGAGAAAGGAGAAAGTGTTAGCAGTATTTTCCTCTTTTCCCTATTAGCAAGGTCATCCGTCATGATCAAATGTAAAAGCTATGCATCTTTAATACAGTAGTGATTTGGTAGTGATAAGTAAGAAAATATGTGGTATACATGATAAGGACAAGGTGAATAATCAAGGTTATATTCCAGAAAACTGACCTCGTGTGTTGTTTCGTCTATTCAGTTCCCTCGCCTTCAGACCTATCAGTACTGCACAAAAGTTGATGACGTATAATAGACCTATTATTTGCGCGCGCGTGAGCACAAAAAAACTACATAGTACTCACGTTGTTCGGTTTTTACTCGATTATCTTTTTCCTATGCAATTTCCAGGATGCAGGGTTGTTTCCTATGCTAAAACAGGCTTTTTGCTGTATGTTTACATTTTGATAGTACTAAACAGCCTCCATCATCCCTCGTGTTTAAGAGCGGAAAATTGCGAAAATATTAGACGTAATTCGAAAGACCATATCATTATTTTGAAATCAATTTAAATTCAAAAAATGATATTAAGCTGAAATTAAGATTTTACCACATACATTTATTTTCAGAAACCTGCATTTCTGTTAGAATCATCTACGAAATTAAGGCAAATATAATTTGTATGATAAATATAATACGGTTTTTTTCCCCATTTAATTCCTCCAATAATGAAGATTTTTATTTACACATATATCAAACGAAAATACAGTAAATAAGCACAGATATACAGTACAAAATAGACGAAAACATGTTGAAAGATTACTTAGTAACCTGAAAAAATGCCTAATTCAGTATTATATATTCTTCTTCTAATTAGATTATTAAAGAAACAAAATCAATCATGGAATGCAAATAATACAGTGGGAGAAAACAGAAAAAGAGCCTTATAAAACATATATCATTGAAACGCTATGTGCGTTTTCGCGAGGGGCAAAAAACCCCGCGACATTAACTCAATGAAAAACCATTACTATGGTTACGTATAACCAACGTATCCTAAACCTAACGTAAATGCTTTCTCGAAACGAAATAGAAAACATCTTTAAGGTAGAAGGAAGCACGTGTAGGCTGTAATAGCTATGCCCTTTAAAACGGCCTATGGTAGAATGACCATTTTACGTAGAAAGGCTAACTTGTATGGATTCTTTACCACATCTTTTACAACTAGAAACAAAGGTAGAAAGATCTGCTATTAACTGAGCCGTCGAGAAACAGGCACGCAACATATGTGGATACCGTGCACCAAAATGCCAAAGTGGAAATTCCCAAAAATCCTCCTGTATTTCACGATACAAGATAAATTGATAAGTAGAAGTTCTAATGGTCCATTCTCGAATACAGCGATTTGACAAAGCTATTGAACTCGTTCTTTACCAGATACTTTTATCTGGAAAAGAACCAGTATCAATAAACTGTTCAAGGAAGCCATACAAGTTATACTTATGCAACAGGGCTACAATGTCCGGAACAAAACCTATGTGTGAAACACCATTAGTAAATGAAAAGAGACGCAACAAAAATAGCTGTTTTACAAAACAAAGTCTGTTTAAGCGACAAAGTTGTCCAAGGAACAGAAACTTTCTCTTGCCCCCTAAGCTTACGATCTAAACACTTCACATTATCAGACGATTTGTTGCGTTTTGTACACAAAATACCCAAATGGTTATATTCTTCTTTCTCTGTGATAGTTGTATTTCCCAAAGACCAAGTCTTGCAGCGATTTTGAATGATTTTTTTGACTCATTAAAAGTAACTATAACGGTTTTCTCCGTGTTATGTTGGTATCGCCATTTGCACGCATATACATAACAAATGTCAACCATATCGATTTAGTGTATTGTATGAAAAAATATCTAACTTGGTGGTGGGAATTGATAATTGCCTTGGCAGAGCATCGACAATTATCGATTCCCAACCTCGTTAGATATTTCTTCATACAAAACACTGAATACGTATTATATCACCCATTCTCAGATAAATGCACGGTTTCATTTTTTCAGTGTCGCCGAACATTTAAATGAACTGCATAAGAAATATATGAAGTATTTTTCCGAATTCGAATTCAGGACTTTATATCGCGTAGATTGATGTTCCACACTCGATACTTTTCAAGCGTTATATACCCCAGGCACCAGCTAGAAAGGGCGAAAAATGCCTTAATTAGCCTGTCTCATGATTGGGTAGTAGGTTTGGTTGAGTTAATCAAGTTGCCGCTTAGAAGTTTTTTATGCTCATTTTTTACAACAACCAAAGAGCTGTGCTTAGTTATTCATGCAACCTTTAATACATTTGTATGGAATTAACAGGATAGTTCCACATGTTAAGTGGATGAGAAAGTAAATAGACAAAAACACCAGAAGGTCCACACAAAAGAAGAGAACTGCTGACCAACCCAGCACTTCATAACGGTAGATGGCTACGATATTTGCTGCAGCACCGAGGAGTTCTGAAAAGGACAGAAATTTTACTTGAGATGACAAAAACGTGAAAAGCATGTAGTTACGAGGTTTCGGTCGCAAAACTTCTTGGTAGGCAAACGCCGAAATTTTAACTTGATACATGTCTTGATATTTTCGTAACTTATGGCAATAAAATGCTTTTCTTGAAATTTTAATTTTCGTGGACTATAATAAGAGAAACAAAAACAAGAGGCCCAAGAGGGCCTGTGTCGCACCACTGTTTTTTTATCATCTCTAGACTTTCATAATCAAGCTTTCTTTCACTGAAAACAATACTTTGAAGTCTTCTTTAGAACCGTTTTATAATGATTTACTGGGTCTGGCCCAAAATGCAACTAAATACTCTATCACCATTAACTTGCATACCCCTTACTCATCTTATTACAAACATAAAGGTGATTGCAATTAGTAGACCATTCTAAACACATTTCAGGAGCAATTAAAGTAGAGGGTCATTCATGAAACATACATACCAAGATTCATTGACAGTAGTCTAATTGATTGGGAGGAGAAGATTTTTTGAGATTTTGAAGTGAAAATTAGTCCCGCCCTATCACACCCACATTTATGGGCCAAGAAAAATTTCATGACCTATTTAAGAAAAAGTGCATCTAAGAAATATTCATGCCTAGTTTGATTTAAATTGATCCAATGAAAGGGGAGGAGAAGAATTCTAAATGTCTCAAAGTGAAAAAAAGCCTCGCCCTCCCACACCCATATTTAATGGCCCTTCGACATTATTTTCTTTAACAATTGAGGTAAAGGATCACCCAAAGAACAGCCATGCCAAGTTTCATCGAAATTGGCCCAATGGTTTGGAAGGAGAAGATTTTAAAGAAAGTATAGTAAAGCCCTACCATGCCACGCCTATATTTTGGGGATAATTCAAATTTCTTAAACAATTTAAGACGGTCACCCAAGGAAAATCAGTGTCAAGATTCATTGAAATCGACCCAACGGTTAGGGAGGAGAAGATTTTTTTTTTTTTATAAAGATTTAAGAATGAAAATAAGCCCCGGTCTGCAAAAATTCTTACATAGTTTACGAAGAGAGTCACCCATGGAAGATTTCTACAAAGTTTCATTAAAATCATCCCATTTGGGTGGAGAAGATGGTTTAAGCAAAAAAAAAAAAAATACGCACGTACGGAAGTACGGAATGGCGGTCGAACGCATGGACGTACGGATTGACAAAAACACGAAAGACACACCGCCATGACGATAGCTCGCTGGCCTTTAGCCAGTGGAGCTTAAAACGCCTTTCTGTTCAAATTTAAGTTCAAAATCCCATACAATTTTAATCAACAAACCGTTAATATTAAGAATCTTATTTTTTGCCATAGCCAGTATCACTACAAGGGCTTTTTAAGTAGGCCGATTTATTACTGCCTAAATTTAGGTCTAGGGAAACTAATTCAATTTCCGGCGATCTGTCAAGTATCTTTAGGGAAACTCCGGTCCATATAACCAAATGTTCAAGGCGATCTCTGATTGGTCAATATTATTGAAATTCAAAATTGTTTGAATATTTTTCACCGATTATAATCTGTTGTTGAAATAGGTTCGAATAAAAAAAGAATTTAAACCATTTTCCGGTCCAATAGCTATTTCTAAACATGGGTATATTTCTTTGAGGGGTCGGTAAAAACAGCTTCGGGGTAAGGGTCTTCTCAAAAATGGCCCAAAAAGTCGTAGAGAAAAGGGATTATGCCGTACTATTTTTTATTTCTTTTCATGCGCAAATGAACGGGTCTCAATTTAAGACAAATTTGATCACTTCCGCATACACTAGGACTGAGCTTTGACCGGAAATGTTATAATGGCCGCCTACGGAAAATGAATAGTCCCCCTAGACCTAAAATTGAAGGGGATTGTTTACCTTGTCACCGACTGGTTACTCGTGAGGAATAAATCAGCATGAAACTTACTAGTCTTTAGGCGGCGTTTTAACCAAAACCATCAGCAAAAATAGTTTTATAATTGCACAAATAATGCATTTTTTGCGTTTTATAAGTGGAGTTTGGCTTTGAAATGTTGAGATAAGGAAAGAAAAATGCGCAGATGCAGAATTATTCATGTGGGCCTAAGAAGAGGGAAAGGATCGTAGGATCGACCAAAAATGATGTGGTTGCTTTTCTCAGACGAGAAAATGGACGTGGACTAGATATGTAATTTTCCCTATACATAAGAAAAGGTGCCTTACTGACCCCGAAAATTACCGAGGAATATCCTTAATTGATGGATTTATTAAGCTATATATAAGTATTTTGGCTAAACGATTAACATTTTATGTAAATGCCTTTGATATTTTAAGTGTATCACAAGCAGGATTGCGTCAAGGTTACAGCACTATAGACAATGCTTTTATTCTTCAGTCAATTGTTTCGAAATATCTTAGAATGAAACGCAAAAGAATTTATGTTGCTTTTATTGATTTTAAAAAAGCGTTTGATTCGGTCAACAGATCAAAATTATTTTCTATATTACAGGGACAAGGTATAAAGGGTAAACTTTTGTCATCTATTATAAGTAAATACAAAAATGTTTCTGCATGCGTCCGAGACGAAAAGTTTGGTACGCTTTCAGATTTTTTCAATTGTCCAATCGGTCTAAGACAATGCTGTAAGCTAAGTCCTATGTTGTTTTGTCTTTTTACTAATGACATTAAAAACTTTGGATGTAGAGGTATTCAGCTCTTCCCTGAATTAATTGAAATTTGCTCTCTAATGTTTGTAGATGACACGGCTCTTGCAAGTGACACAGTTGTTGGCCTACAGATGCAACTAAATGCATTATATACATTTTTTAGGGAGTGGCATTTGCATGTCAATATTGATAAAACAAAAGTTTTCGTTTTCAGAAATGGTGGACATATTAAAAGAAATGAGAAATGGTATTATGATAATAAGTCGGTTGAGGCAGTTAATAACTTCGTATATGTTGGTGTTAATTTCACATGTAAACTTTCCTCATATAGAATGTCTGAGCATATGGCAACAAAAAGTAAAAAGGTTTTAAATGCACTATTGAAGAGTTTACAATGTGTCATGCCATTGTCTTATCATACGTTTTTCAAAACTGTTGATTCCAAAATTTCTTCTGTTCTTTTATATGGCTCAGAGATTTGGGGTCTAGATTACAGTGACTGTTCTTAAAGAGTTCAGTTATATGCATGTAAACGATTTATGAACGCTTCTCAAAAATCTGTTAATTATTCAATCCTTGGTGATTGTGCAAGATACCCACTTCATATTGAAGCCTCAACTAGGTGCATTTAATATTGGATTAAATTGTTAAACATGCCAAATAATCGTTATATAAAAAAATGTTACAACATGTTAAGGCTACTTAACGAACAGGAATTTAGAAACTGGGTCTCAAAAGTTAGAATTAATTTGAATGAAAATGAATTTTAATACATTTAGGAGAGGCAATCTGTGAATAATGTGAAACATTTTATTTTATGTTACAAAAATAGATTAAGGGACCAATTTATTCAAAAATGGTATGGATATTGTTTATCTAGTAGTAAATTGTAATATTATTCTAACTTCAAGAAAACCTTCTCTCGAGATTGTTATCTTGATTTGATAGATATTATGAAGTTTAGAAAAAACTTTGTTGCCTTTCGAACATCAGCACACAAGCTTATGATAGAAAGAGGTCGCCATTTCAACATCGATAAAAAATTTAGATATTGTTTATATCGTGATAATGTCGTTGAATGAGAATATCACTTTGTTTTAATATGTCCGCTATATGATGATCTACGCAAAAAAATTATTAATAAAAAGTATTACACATATTCAAACATTCAAAAATTCTATACATTGATGACACAAACATATGTAACAAAACTGAAGAATCCTTCTATGTTTATATATTATGCAATTGAAAAAAGAAATACTGCAGTTACTAATGTACATAATCTTTCTCCATTATAGCATAACCTATTGTTAAATGTATGTTTTGTATAATTGTATATGGGCCGGTGGCCAATGTACTGAAAGAAAGAATTGAATTGAATTGGAAGACATACGTTTCGTTATCGATAGGCCGAAGAGGGGCGGATGTCATGATGCATTGACTACCTACATATAATCCTTTGTCTAATTTCTATTTTTGATCTATTTTACAAAATGTAGCAGGAAATGCAAAGCAAGGGTGATATACTATTACGATCCTAGTACATGTTCCCATTTCTGTCCGCCTAATGTGATGCTATCTTTGGATTTGTAAGAGTTTTGAAATTATGAAATATGTTAAAAAACGAGACTAATTTCAACCGAAGCTTGTCTTTTACTATTTATAAAGGTCAGGGGTGTTTAATTTGGACTTTTTCATAATAAATGGTTGAAGAAACGCCCGCATGCCAAAAGATAATTTTGAAAGTGTTGAAATCAAGACTTACCTACAGGGTGTACCACATACTGCTTTGATACAAAGTGTAATGGAGGAATGATGGGGATGTAGTTTCTTAATTACATTGTGTTTTTCTTGATGAGGGTCAGGTGACCGAAAATTCGAAAAAGAGCTTTTATGGAAACAAAATTAAAAAAAAACAAAGAGAATGCACTTCCTGTGTAATTAATCTCTAATTTTTATACTCAATTGGATAATAAAAAGAAAGAAAAACAAGATCAATATTTTGAACAGGTTTTCTGAAAGCATCAGTTTGGGGGTGCACTTCGGGGATAGGGTGATGATTGTACTTGGACAACAGAGACTTAATATGACGCAGATTCATGATCAAACAAAAAATCAGTTCATAGAAGGTTTTTTTTTCAGCTTTCTATTTGAGGTTCTTTGTGATATCATAAATCCCCTCACACTAAGTAAAGAGGGGTTCCTTTATAAATGTGGGAGTCCAAATTCAAAGAAACAAGAGTCATGGAAAACTGTGTAATAGTCTAACAATTTGTTACTGTTTGAATATTTGGATTGCCCAATTTCATGCAGTTGATCTATTGTACCTTATGCATGTGAAATTTACTGCAAAGTGGTTTTTAATGTCCTTATACTTATTTTACCCCCCTTCGAAGAAGAGGGAGTATATTGCTTTGCACTTGTCGGTCTGTCGGTCAGTCGGTCTGTCGGTCGGTCCGTAGACCGTTTTTTCTTTTTTTTTTTTTGTCCGGAGCATATCTCATCAAGAGCTGTCGGAGGACAGCGATGCTCGACTATTCCATGTGCTGGATAGTAACACCAAATCAATATTGACATTGGAAAAATCCATTTTATGAAAGTCAAAAGAAAAGAATCTTTGTCTAGATGCTAATGTTATGGTCACAGAAACATGTGCAAAGTTTCCAAGCAATAGCTTAAGTAGAAATAGAGATATAGCTGATATACAACATTTGCACGTAAAAACATAACCAGGAATTTCTAAGTCCGAAAAGGGTTAAAATTCCACTAAAATCTATATCAGAGCAATGAATCTTTGTCTAGAGGCTGATATTATAGTCACAGAATCATGTTTAAAGTTTCAAAGCAATAGCTTTAGTAGAAACAGAGATTTAGAACACTTACACGTAAAATCTTAACCAAAGCATTATGCCGACGCCAATGCCAACGCCGACGCCCGGATGACTGGAATAGCCCCCCTATTCTACGAATAGTCGAGCTAAAAAGTTTGCAAGCTAGAATCATGAAACTTCGTAAGTGGATAGATCGCATTGAGGAGAAATGCAGAGCACAAGAATCAAAACTCTACTCAACATCAAAAAATATGCCATTGACCTGCTTTGTGGGTGGGTGGGGGGGATGAATGTGGATAGACTGCTACTATGAGTTTTTTCATTACTTGGTACGGTTCGCTTTACATCTAAGTTTGAATGCCCTATGTGAGGTCACATGTTATTTTTTATGAAACGAATTGTTTAAGTGTTGTTTTGGCGGTTCAAATTTAAAACATTCTATTAATTACCATGCAGTGTGGATTATATTTTTACCAAAATAAAAGAAGAGAATTAACAGTAATACCACTTATAGATAGTGGTGGTGAGGTAAGGGCATATGACAAGCTGTCCGATGTGGTTTGCAATTTGTTTTGTTACTAGCCCGGCAACCAATGGTTGACAACTTTAATTAAGGGGTCCCTATTGTTCAGATACATATATGTATAGCAGCTTAAATAAAGGTTGTTACAGGTGGGATTTTGGGGCAAACATGGTTCGTGTGGCGAAAAATTCCATTCCAAACTCAATTATTACACACATTGAAATTAATTCCAAAATCATTCCAGAAACATTCACTTTGTTAATGACACGATATTCCTGACCGTAGTTCTTTCTTAAATTTATGAGAGCATTATAAAGTTATATATAGCGAATACAGCTACATATATCTCTCTTATGGCTTATCTTGTCCTCTATAATATCTTAGATACATGGACCGTGAATATTCGGAACTTCTCTAGTAGGTCTAGTAGGCTTGTGAGTTTACCAGATCGGGAAATATTTTCCTATTGAGAAATGGTTGGAAATTTGAAATTCAAAGATAAATACAACACTTTCGACAAGGCAACAACACTTCGAAGTCGCATAGCCAAAGTTTTTTGACATCTTCTATAGTGCACCAACTACGGATCCATGTAGAAAATTGAGCATAAGTCATTGTCAAAAGTATTGTACATGCAAGTCAATTTGTACATTGTATTTAAAATTGCCCATTTCCCGATCGATTGGACAATCACACCAACTTGTTTAACAACACTCGTGAAAACTCTTCCCGTTGACGGGTTACAGGAGACATTTTATGTACATTCGGAACACCACTCGGCTAATCTCACGATCAACCTCGGATGTATATAGACGGACTATTTTTAAAAATTACAGGTAACCTTTGAAAAACTCGATGACGTCAGATCATGAAAATAGCGTTAGCCCTCGAAACTTTGAGTGAAAACATTCGACGTCACCACCTCTACTCGTTTAAGTCATTGACGTGAAACCATCGTATCCTTACATAAATATATTTAGATTCTTAAATAACGGATTAATAATCTTAATTTTTGAGAATGATTCGTGATTCTCAAAAATTAAGATTCTTCTGCCGTTATTCAATGTTAAAGATATCAATCTAAAGATAGCGCCGGTTGTTCCGCGCTAGTTTTTCTTACACCGTTTCCACCTAACAAAATGCACAATTTTGTTACATACCCATCCGCCTAACATACATCCGCGGTCTGTTACAGATTACGAAAATGGCCGAATGATGTTCCGAATCATTTTAAGTACTTACGAAAAAGTACAAAAATACCGGAAACGATTCTCTCTATTTTATCATCAAGTATGAGCTCAAGTTTATCCTCGTTGTAGTGTTGGTAGAATTTGATCAGCATAAATCCAGAAAGTAGCAAGCATCCCACGAAACAGACAAGGCACATATAAAATAACGCATCGTCTTTAACTGAAAAAAAATTGAATGATTGTGGCACGTTATGAGAAAGAGGCCGTCTAAATGGGAGGATCGATACTAGTCATACTGCGCGATTTGCGAAGATCGAAACTTTTTGCCTTTTGTCTATGTTCTGCATATCTAGAATACTGATTCTACTTTAAAACATTTTTTCGAAATTTTGGGATCTGCTGGTTCTAATCGCTTTTACAAATATTTAAGGTACAACTTTTCGACGACCCCTTTTCGCGTAAATGATCATATAAAAGGTTTGTGTGTGTGTGGTGTTTTTTTGTGTGTTTTTTTTTACTTAAATAATATTTCTTTTAATATGTTCAAAGTTTTGCTAATATAAACAAGGTTTGATCAATAATTACGTAGTCACCCCATATAAATATACCTAGAGTTAGTACATGTAAGCGAACATTTTTGAGTATATAGTTTCATATCTTGCAAATAATAATCAAAATTTCGTTGTAATGGCGTCGTTTTGAAATTTTGCCGTGATTCTCTGTACTGAACTGGTACCCCGATGTCTGTGAGAGACAACGTATAAATATAAATTTTATGGTAATCTGATTGGCTGTGTACTTTTCACGACGAGTGATTTATTACAACCGTAAGAATTTTCCCATCATGCATGTCGATATCCGTTGAAATTTGGCGGCATTGTTTAAAATGGAAGTACTGAAATTCTGTTGTTTATATGAATATGCTCTTTACGAGATAAACATACGAAAGAAAAACAAAAAAATCAACTCATTATCTGCTGTTTTTCGCCACATCAATCGTGATTTTCGATCAACTGCATGTCGCAAATCCGCTACCAAACGCTTTACGATTTTCTAGCTTCCGTTTAACAATGATCAAATGACGTCACTACCGGTCACATGACCTAACGAAAATTTGTAAAATACCTGTCTCTAGTATCGATAGATCTAGGGGCAGTAACCCAGTCCATCTCTGTACATGCCTTTATACAATTCATTGTAATATACTCAAATTTCAACATTTTCAACGTAATATATATCAAATACAGCATAGCCATCAGTTACTATCATTTTGATTTGAGCCTGTGCATGAGATTTCCAACGAAGTCAAATAAGCACAAAGCAAAGACTCTGACAAGAGTCTTTACTAAGCATTTTATATACACAGATTTGGTCTAAAATTATCTGTAGACAAACAGGTAACTCTATATTAACAGTCTATGGCTGTCTACACTGCTCAAATTTTACATCACACGAACATTTCAAATTACTGGAAATGTCATCCACAGGCTCTGGTATTTTGAGATGGGTTTCACTCACTTCCACCAGGCCAGAAGAGTCCCTCCAGCTCACAGTATGTATTGAGTCGATCATGGTCAGTCAGTGTGTCGTTCTTATCCAGCATACATCCCCAGTGAGGGCTGAAGAAACCAATCGTCTATTTGGAAACAACAGGAGAATTATTAGGATAGTATGTCATGGGGCCAACTTATTTCAGACCCGGCCGGGGCCCGTTTTTGGGTTTTTTTTCAGCTTGAATCCAGCCCTGCGTTCAGGATGACAAACAGGGTCAGGTCGTTTCCTGCTTTACCCATACACTTAGGTGTAAAGCGGGGTATAATTTGAAAACGGTTTGCAACATTTTTTCAGCCTGAACGCAGGGCGGGTTTCAAGCTGAAAAAGCAACAACAACGGGCCCCGATAGGGCGTGAAATAAGTTGGCCCACAGTTAGACAAATACTTCCTAAACATAGTTATGCTTCATAAAAACATTGGCGAGAGTCTGAATTAATTGTACATAAATAATATTCAAACTCTTCTGGCTTAGATAGGAACATAGGTAATAAGACTAGGATCAGAAAGGGTTTGACCCTTTACTGTTTTATCCCTGCTTTTTACGTGCCTGTGATTTTATGATTGAGAAAACATTGTGAAAAAAGAAGAAATTGCTCCTGACAAGCAATTTGTTCTTTTTCCACACTATTTTCTACCCAACTGAATGATTATTTTTCAAATTAAATCCACTTTAAATTTTCGTCTGCAAAACCTTTGAATTTGCACATGTCCAAAATTTTTAAAAATAGGAAAGTGTTAAAGATCAAATGAAAAGCTATTTTTCGAACAGGAACTATATATATATTTCAATCAGTTTAATTGAAATAAAAAGGTATAAAAAATCCGCGTCGAAAAACACACACCCAAAGGGACAATATTTACAAAAGAACGACCGTGATTTATTGGACATTTTCACCTGGCCGAAAACGGATTTTCGCACTTGCGCACAGGATGTGACGTCATTGTAGGCATTCCTCTCGAAGGTAAAAAAGGCGAACGCTTGTTACTATCACAGCTATCGAACAACAACGCGAAGGTTCGATATTGTTATACGGCTATCAACTTGTGCAGCCAGAACAGTTTAAACCTTAGCAAGCGGACACTACAGATATGTTTACTTTAAACCCTAAACCTGAGATATCTAGTCACGAGTCTAACAACAAGGTCCGGATAAACGTAAATCGGAAACTATGGCATGGTTAGAGTGTTTTCACGGCGTTGTAACGATGTAATCTTGTTATACTTAAACATTTTTCTCTCACAAATTAAAATCGGCATTTTCAGACTGTTCACTTCGTAAATTTGGTAAAAACTTCGGAAGGAAATCCAATTTGATCTTATTGAGAGTAATATTTCACAGTGACCAATCATTTAGCTTCAACTTTTGTTTATTATACAGATATATAAAAAAACATAAAAAGGCTTGAAATAACACATTTGATTGTTGGTCAAAACCATATTACTACAAAGTCAATTAAATATATTGTGCAAAATTAAATCAAGACATTGAATAAAACCCTACCTCAACAGGGCTTTGACTATTAAATGGTATGAAATTCCTTCAAACTATAATTATTTGTCGGTACAAATTTCCTTTTCCACGATTTTTCCATTTTCTTTAATCCACAAATGTTCACCCATGTTTTCACTTTATTTGAATTTGTCAAAAATACAACAAATAAATATCATGAACAAATAATTAGAAAAATAAATTCAATTAAACACAAATTTGATGGTATTCCGTTGTCGATTGAAGGTTGTGTCTAGGTATATCACCGGTTGAAAATTGGTCTTTTGCGGCATGTCAGTTGAATCATTGAAGGATAAAATGTGTGTTTAATTAAGTCATAAAGTTTTATAAATTACATGTAGCTAGGTGGTTTTGTTTATTTGAAGCATTGTGACATCTTGCAGATTAGACAACAGCGCACATGACAAATCATTTACCGAAGGTAACCCTTTCTGCGTGTGCTAGTCTGTGTACCGATAATTCTTCTAATATGCCAATTATTTTCAAAATCATTTCTGAAACATTTATCAAATTTATACACTTTTTTTCTATTTCGGCACACAAAACATGTCTATATATATACTTAGTTCCAAAAGAAAGTGTGCACTTTTGAATTTTGATTATCTCTGAAATTACACAATCTATCGTCATGAAACGTCGTATAACTATCTCCGAGAGTATGTGCAAACGATATTTGAAAAGAAAAATCGCGCGATGAGCAAACATTTTCTGCTAAATTCAGACAGTCAATTTTGCATATTTTGCATGTGCATCAGGCGTTCAACGAATAATTGGTCTGAAAATGCATTCAATTGAATCTTTTCGGTTTTCTTAAGTATAAAAATCACATTTTCAATACAATTATGCATGATGCCAGCGTGGTTTGACTACCAATAAACGTCGTTCAACAAAATCGAACCTTGTCAGATTTAGAACGTCATTAAAATTGATTGAGAATTCATGTTCAAATAAAAATCGAGGTCGTCATTTTATAAGGCCTTATCAAGCAAATCGAGATGTCATAGAACGTCATAACACCATTCAACGACAAGTTACTGGCCTAGCAAAGTAGCAATGTCTAACGTTGACATAAACGTAACGTCTGTATAAAAATTAAAACTTTTGTGTTGAAATGACTTAAAATGGCTTTTAAAACTCTATAATGCAACATCAACACAAAGCTCTTACCAAAGAAAAAGTTGTAAGGAGGTCAAATCTCAACAATTTAAGTTCTGCCTGCGCGTATGCAGCATGCGATACTTTATCCTAAACTAATTTGACTTTTAATTTCAAAAGGTCTTAACTAAAGTATGGTATCAAATTTACTCCCTTATTTTCATCCAACTTTGTAAAAATCAGGAAAAATGCAAAAAGTGAAAGTGCACATTTCCTTATGGAACTCAGTATATTATTATGGTCACCATTTCAAGCTGTAATAAGAGTTAAGCGGATTCAATATCATTTACACCAAGAAAATTTCTTCTCTATTTTTTCTACAAAAAAGTTTTCACAATATTGTATATATCGAAAAACAATTTAAATGTTGTGTTTTATGTCTTATATCAAGAAACAAGAGCTGTCACTGTAAGATGACAATGCCCCCGACACCGCTTTGATTTAGAAGTTATGGCCAATGTTAAAGTTTTTGGACGGAATGACGGACGGACGGACAGACGGACGGACGGACAAGTCAAATTTATGATGCCTCCCTATCGGGGGCATAAAAAGATATAAAGCGAGAAAAACAGACTAAAAGAGGGAGAGGAAAAGAGAGGCGGACAGACAGACAGAATGCGCAAAACCAGAGAGAATGTCCTAATAAAAATGTTGACGGGTGATCAAAATGTCGCAAATGTAGCTTTAAAAATCTGTACTTGCGTTGATTCGATAATTTATCAATCATCGTCGATAATGTTCAACGAATAATATATTAGTTATTACGCTTGTGCGTACTGCATGTCATGTTTTTACGCCCTTTACAAAATTATAACAGAAGCAGATTTCTTCCCGGCTTTCGTACTGTTCAAGTTAATACGTTAACTTCGAACTCAAGAAATAATTTCTCAGAGCAAAATTTCGAAGAGACCATTCATTAAGCTTCAGCTTCATTATATGTGACCAGTCACGCGAAAGGGGAACTCCATAAAATTAAAATAATTATGTGATGAGGTTGGTTCAAGTACAGGTCAGTCAGAGGTCGCATAAAAAATCTTTCAAGGGAAGGAACAAATAGCTAAATTATTATTGTAAAAGAAAATCATCAAAGTTGGACATTTTTCGAACCTTCTCGGTCCGCAATCTGAGTAGGGGCGACTCTTTACGCACTAGCCTTACGTTCTTTGGTGAAGAATTTAGAATTTGGTACTGAAACATTTGTTTTAGCTGATCAGAAGCTGCTCAACAAGCCTTTTTCGTTATCGAAAATATTGGGTACATTTTCATAATTAAATAATATCGTTTTAAACTTTAAGTGCGATATTTTGGTTTTACAACGAAAAAAAGTTTCCATCATTGAACACCAAAATAAGTTATTTTACTAATTACAGCAGTTATGACATCTGTTTACACTTTCGTTTATTGACGGGGCGTGTTTTTCCAATGTGAACATGATAATAATTGACACTTGACGAAATGTTACCCAATCAGTTCACCGGAAATTTCAAAAGGCGTTTAATTGGTTCATTACCTTTTGACGGGGCGTGGTTATCGGACAATTCATGCGCAAGAATAACCAATCAGTACACCGAAAGGTATTTCTATGTCTTTGTGTATAGTAAATGTTTCGGGTCCCGATTCTTTTCAATTAGGATAATTAATACTATTAATTATGCTACATCCAGACATTTATAATGAATTAGACCCTTGCATCTTGCCGCAACATCTTACAGACAATCGTTTTTACGACAAATTTGTGAAAAATCTGTGATAGGTTGAACGAAATTCTGTAATTTTATATGATCTGCTTATTCCGTCGATACATTCATAACTGCAATGACGTCACAGGTCAGTTTCAATAGCGGGCTACAGGTGTGATAAGAGAAAATCGTCGATTTTACCATTATCGTATATATTATTTTCATTTTGAATATCGCATCAGATTATTTTAATACATCTCTTTGTATTTATGTAAGGTCAAAAGAGCTTTTCATTTGACCTTTAAGATGTGAGAATAACAGAAGTTACGAAACTTCTGTCTGAAAATCGGGATATAGAACACAAGAACCCTTTTGACATGGGTTTGAACCACTCTACTGGCTCTCTCCCTTGTGCTTAATAGTTTGATCTAGATATAATTATGTTATTTATCTTAAAACTATACAAATATCCTTGTGATAACATCCCATATGATATTTTGTATGATATCACATGGATATTTTTAGAACAATGACATATTGCGGTTATTCTTAGAATCTTGCATTTCTGTTAGAAACATGGACGAAAACAAGGAAAATAGAGGTTATAAAATAAATATAATATGTATTTAGTGTATTTTATGGAAACTATCTAACTCGGTTGTTTGAATTGATAATTGTCTCGACAGAGCCTCGACAATTATCAATTCTCCAAACCTTGTTAGTCATTTTTTTTCATACTGTGTTGAAGGAAGAGAGAGTCTCTAATAAGGAAAGATCAAGAGTAAGGACAGTTTAATCGAACCTCCACAAGGCCCATTGTTCCACAGATACACGGATAAATAAACAACATCGTGTAATTGACAAGACGATTGATATTGGAATGGTTACGAAATGAAATTGAATGAATGCGATGAATGGGTTTTGAATGAAATTAAAGGGAGGTGATCCAATATTGCAATATGAACTAAAGTAGCAATATCTATAATCTCCCTTTATTAAAAAAAGCATACAGGTTCTATGAATGACTCTCTATGACTTCACGAACCCATTATACGCCTAAAAATTTCAATTAAGTCAGTGAATCATGGTTTTTCTATCGATATTTATTTTTTAATGTTCAAGCAGATCTTGGTCTGAACTGCCAGAAAAAGCGTCGAATGCGACATGACTATGCTGTTAGCAGCATTGTAATGGTTAACGCACCTTTAGTAAACAGGAGACGAGCATGACGCCAATCCAGAACACTCTACAGCAGACACACTGGCAATTACACTGGCAGCAACAACAACCCATTCTCCCCTGTAAATTATAAACAAGGTTAATTAGCGACAATTCTTTCATCATGCCAAAACGAGCATACAATCAAAACTTTCCTAATGGAAAAAAACCCTTATCACCTTTTTTTTTTAATAATGATGAATCTATTTATTATTTTCTTTATCATAATAATGATGAAAATGCTAATTCACCTTAATGTTCAATTAAGAATCTTCGTAAAATGTAGAGTCGACTTCGATAGTTATTTTTGTAGTATTTTATTATTTATTTCTTTTTTTTTCGCCTTATTTTTGTTTTTACTATCTTACAGCCGAGCGTAATTGTTTGCTGTCGGTGCTCTCGATCAAGAATCCTGGAAATTTAATGTTAGAAATGCATGTTTTTGCTGAGGTCTGGTAGCCCGTATACTTTGAAGGTAGCGAAACCAAAATCCACCCAAAAATAACCAGGCAAAGCAACTAGAGTGGGAACATTGTACTCCAAATTTCAAAATCAACATTGGTGGGTGGGGTAAATTTAACAAATTCAACTCATTTATGCGAAAGAACGTCTTAAATAATGTTTAATTTACTTGTGTCTAGTCTGATACTTCTAAGGCATCGAAAGGATAGTGATTAGTGATTTTTCAGCAACATAAAGATATTTCCTCGATTGAAATTTTGAAAAATCCCTGCGTTTTGCGAGTTTTATGACTTTTGTCAAGAAAGCGTTGGCGCCTTCTTTTGCCTGCAACAATCGATCTGATGGCTCTATTAACACAATTCTTTCAACAAAATCATTTATGATCTCACTTATAAAACCATATGCACGAAAGTTGTTTTATTAAATTCTTTTCTCAGAAATGTGTCTAAAAGAGAGAAACATGTAGTGACCAATTATAAGTTGGTTTCAGTGTATACAGTTATTTACAGCGTGACATTGATATTCACCTCAAACAAAACCATTCTAAATCGCTCATTCAGCGCTCCATTTACTCATTTCAAACAGTCACTCAAACCATTCAAAAACGCTCAAACCCATCGAAAAATATAGAATCAACAACGACATTCAAAATAAATTTTGATAGAAAAAAATCGCGATTTCACTGACATAATTCAATTTGCTAGCGTCTTATAGGTTAAGGAAAAAGGAAGCTATGCATGGAACTTGTTTGCTTATTTTGTTACAGGGAGGTAATCAATATCGTAATTTTGTTCATCCTGAACAAAATTTGCGATATAGGATTACCTCCCATTAATTTCACTCATTACTCGCTCCACACACTCATTCAATTATATTCCTAAATCATTCAAAAATCATGCACATTATCAATTTAACATTGTTGTTACCTGTAGTTACAGTCGTGTTCAGAAAAGATCAGAGCCTGTGCGTGGTATTTTCAACAATTTTCTGCGTGGTATTTCTTAAAATTTTCTGCGTGGTATTTCTTACGATTTTAGATACTGCGTTACGTTAATATGGTAAGACTCCACCGGATTTGGGGCCTTCTTTCTTTCATTATAAAATTGTACTCTTTTCCGGCGCTATGGTAGGTTCCAAAGAACAGTTTGATCTTTGACTTCTTTAGCCCTTCATATTCATTCAATGTCGTTTCTTCAAGTGAAAAAATCTGGGTAAAATTATTTCAACTTTCGGACTATCCAAGCTTATGAAGAGGAACCGCCACAAAACATAACAAAAAAAGGCACACGGGTTACTATTTTACACCAAAAATGTTTCAATGTCGCACTACTTTTTTTTAAGGATCTACTTTTAAATTCCAGCGAGGCAACAATATATATAAGGTAACTGCAAATCGAGGGACTGTAAGTGACTATATATTTATAAGCATTTAAAATAGTGTTGTACAGACCCTAAGAAATACAATGAAAAGGTTCATCAACTCTTTAACTGACTTCAATTCTTTCCATGACGCTTCAGTGAGGACTCCGATCAGACTGTGCAGATGCACAGGCTGGTCGGAATCTTAACTT
The DNA here is from genome assembly GCA_948146395.1 of Fragum whitleyi. Taxonomy (NCBI): domain Eukaryota; kingdom Metazoa; phylum Mollusca; class Bivalvia; order Cardiida; family Cardiidae; genus Fragum; species Fragum whitleyi. The sequence goes on along the minus strand of OX411543.1, from coordinate 60,759,205 downwards.
TGAGCATATGAGTATTTTTTAGACATAAAACGCTCTGACTCATCATTGATACGAAAGCATTTTTCTTGGAAAGATTTATTAAAGAATCAATGTAGCCATTTCCTTGTCAGTCGAAAGTTCATTTACAAATACGTGTATGCATAAATGATTGATAACTGAATAAGGAAGCACCATTCATAATCATAAATGTACATACGAAAATCTCGTAACTACCCTTTCGTAATACAAATGAATCCTCTTTCGAAAGATGTCGTTGATGAATGATCAAACATAGAAACAACAGCTTATTCAAGCTGTAGTTACGATGTTTTGATTATTCACCAACGCGTAAATCATTGAAAATGGAGCGGACGGACGACACCCATTTTTTGTCACAGTCCACATATCGCCTTTATTTTATATTTTTTATGTTTTTCGCATTCTGAGTGCGTATGAATTTAAAAAATCCTATTTACGCCTATGTATGAAATATGCAACAGAATACATTTTAAAAGTGACTATCAAACTGTTAAAAAGACAAGAAGCAAGTATCGAAAATGTAAGAGATGCTATTACCTTTATATTATTTTGTCCCTAGTATATGCCTCGAATCTAAATCCTGCTAATTTTGAACATGTATTTAAAATATAGATTCTCAATATAATATCGAAAATCGCGTTACAATAGATTTACAGCTCAAAAGTCAAAACACGCATACACGATTGTACAAGTTGATATTTACAATTTGGCAAAAATTTGATCGACTTGATCGTCTTCCATGTGGATGACTTAGCGCGAAATAGTTGTAACTGCCTATAAATATATACGCAGTTACAACTGTTTCGCGATGAGCAATCGATGTTTTATTGATAATTCAAAAGACGTTATATTTTACTACGAAACGTTTAGAAAAATGAAATTCGATATCCTTCCCGGTTGCGCTTATATCAACAGAACATAACAGAACAGAAATTTATTCATAAGACTTGGATTATTATGATCCGTCACGTGAAAAAGAACCATCTGGGAATTTTGTTATATAAATATTTGATAAAAGTTTGGTTCTTGTACAGGCAAACCAGAACTCGCATTTCGAAAACTGTTTCGCCTAATATTGGTCATTCTAGATTCAGAAATACAGCAAAACTCGAAAAGTTTTTTTTATCCTTGTCAGTCTACGCAGTCTGGATAGGGTTGACGCTTTATACACTACCCAGATGGTTCCTTTTGGCATGACGGATCACAATTATGTATAAATGTTCATTGTCATTATATACATAACACATACATGCACCTTTGACAAAATCGATATACAAACACAAGGATCATAGTGGTCCTGTATCGCTCACCTGAGTAAGACAACTCATAACTTGTCAACCATGTTTTTAATACCAGAGATTGTTTGATGTACATTTAGTGCTGTTTTGCCATGGCAATCAGAGTAATTGATGAAATGGAATTCTTTTAACAACTTGCGTAGACCTACACCCTAAAAAATCCTGCCAAGTATTATATTGAAAAGATTACTTTTTTTCTAAGATTTCGGCATTTCTTTTACATTTCCGTTACCATGGAAACCAGGTTTTTTTTAATTGAAACAAAATTACAACTTTGGTAGATCTTTCACCAAGGAACATCACTACCATGCAACTTAATTGGCCCAGTGTTTCAGAAGAAGATAAATTAATTAAAGGTGTTCGTCGAATTTTGGCCTTTCCAATACTGAGAAAACCAGAGTTCATGATTGAATCATGATACTCTAACAACTTCAGAAGAGCTTTATCAATGTCAAGTTTCAGCTTGATTGGCCCAGTAGTTTAGGAGTAGAAGAATATTTCCCTTACCATGGAAACTAAAGTTTTGATGAAATTAAATTCTTAAACAACTTTTCAAGGGCTTCACCCAAGGAACAATCCTGCCAAGTTTAAGCTTGATTCGCCAAGGGGTTTAGAAGGGGAGTAACATTTTCTAAGATTTTCGACAGTATATTCTTTCAACAACTTTTGAAGAGCTTCACCCCTGCAAAGTTTCATCTTGATTGGCATAGTGGTTTAGGAGAAGATGTTTAAAGAAATTTTTGACGGACGGACGATGGCCGGACGACGGACCGATCACAATAATTCTAGTGAAATTGGTTTAACTTCGTAATTTTCGCTTTAATAAGATAATTTCCTTTTGTTCTTTTGCCCATAACTAAACATTTTAAAGACAAACGACGTATGCTGGTAATAGTCGGTGAGCAATGTCGGAGATCAGGGTGTTCTATCTAACCGAACGTTTAAAAATATAATGGTTGTCAAGAGACAGTACTTGTCGAGTCCGTAAACGTTCGGCATTTAAATTTGACAACGACCCTTGTCCGAAAACTACTTGTTTAGTTGTCACTATGAAACAAGCGACCACAGATTTCCCAGATTGATCAGTTAACCTGTTTAAAGCAAGCACCTGTCTTTAACAAGCAGTTTTAGAGTGTCCATTTGGTGCTTACTTAATACAAGTCTGACTGTAGGAGATAATGCAGGCTACTATGTATTTGTTTAATAATTTGTTCTCGGATTTATGAAGTTGGATTTGTTGAATGTGTGTGGATTATTTTTTCTTCAAAACTTTACAATGGCCAGCAAGATTCAATTGCAATTATATTAACGCCGAAGAAAGACCAAAAATCTACTTTAACTCCCACAACATGCACAAGCTAGTATAAATGCGAAAACTCGTTTAAATACATGTACATCCATAAAATAAAGTGTGATTACTGAAAAATGAGCTTATAAGCATTTATACAAGACTTGTCTGAGGACAGCGAAGCTTGACTATTCCAAGTGACAGTAAATCAATGTCGACATTGGAATAAATTCCACTAAATGAAATGTCTCATTAATAAATCTTTGTTAAGATGTTGATGTTATGGTAAAAAAAACAAGTGCAAAGTTTCAAAGCAATAGAGATACAATGTATTACACATAGTCAACAGAGGCAAGTAAAAACTTTACCAAGTCCAAAAAAGGTTAAAATTCCACGATATTACATACCAGAGTGTCGAATCGTTTTCAACGTCTTGTTTTTATGGCCACCAAAGCATGTGCGAAGTTTCAGACCAATAGCATGAACAGAAACAATGATAATACCTTAAAATTCCACCGTATGTAGTTCGCGTGTACGATCAATTTTTACGAGCGCCGGCTTAATATTTTAAGCATACCCATATTAGATATACATGTACTTGGATTAAAACTTAAGGTTTTTAAGGTATTGGACTGGTAATAGTTCCGCAGCATTTCGGAACATATGACTTTCACAATGTTGATCGAGGTTTCCTAATGAAAATCATTAGGAAACGATGGTTAACACTGTTAAAGTTCATTATTTTTTTAGACATTCGGGTTCGAATTCCGATGGAGTCGAATACATGTAATATTAATTTGTAGGTTATACAAATATACTATTTCCATATGTACATATACCTACAGTCATCAATTTTGTTTTGAAATATACTTTAAGATAATCAGCTCTTGGCATACTAGTGTTAAGCCCTTAAAGTTTGGCCTCGATCTGTGAACTTTGAACTTTCTGAAAATTTCTTTCCAATAGCTCATCTACTCATGGTGGGGAACATCAGAGCCAGCTTGATTGAAATCGATCCTTAAATAAAGGATTTATTTCTCAGACAAAATCAGACAGACTGACAGATGGACGGACTCCAGAACACACTTACCCACTGACATCAATCTCTTGTTGCAACAAACATGTCTCGCCGAACACAAGCTGGCTCAATAAATTTTGGGAGACTATTAAAAGGAACTATTGAAATTTGAATTCTATTTTACTTACATTTCAATAAGGTACATTTAGAATCTATAATTACAAAATGTATAATAAAGTAAAGTGACTTGAACAAATACAGGAATTATAGACAAAAACAAATATATGAAGTTACAGTAAATAAAGAAGGAACATAGAAATCATGGTAATCAGTTCTTAAGGTAGTGGACCCATAATAGCTCCGTAAAGTTAAGGAAGTAATGAACATTAACAGTGTTAACCGAGGTTTCCTAATGATTTTCATTAGGAAACCTCGGTTAACACTGTCAAAGAACATGTGATCCGAAATGTTGCAAAACAATTTTGGTTCCACTAACTTAACATACCATTAAAAGTCATTTGAATGGATAATCTCCAATAAGCCAGACAAGGTATTTTGATTCCCATTACCGGTAAATTCCAGAAAAAATCTTGGAAAGGTACACAAAAGATGGCAAAGATGCATCATCCTAGTGAATTAAAGGTAGAAAATATTGTTGTAAATGAAGAAAATGCTGGATTCCAGCATTTTCTTCATTAAACCAATCTTTTCTCCAAATTTGTAAGATGTTTTCTTTTTGCAGACGAATTAATCAATTTTATACCCCAATGCTAGAAGGTTGTAAAAAACTTCATAAAGTATGGACACTTGCAACATTTTTGCTTTTTGGATCTGAACCAGTAATTGGCATATTTCTGTTTATTTATTATTTCTACTAATAAACTTGAAACAAGAAATCTTTACTGATTACAATAAAAACATTAATAAAATAGATAAAATAACTAAAAACTTATTGCACCCATAATTTGGACTTCTGAACACAATTGAGACTATTTCACATGGTTTGAAGTGTATAAATGAACAGATCGTAGCTAGAACAAGAATCAATTCAGGGAACTCTGTAGGTAGCTATGTGGGCACTTAGCAAGCTGAACAGGTCTTGAACTCATACAACCATAATATATGAGCCTGTGAGTGACATTTCCAACAATTTCATATGTGTGTGATATATAGATGTTGGGCAGCAAAGACAATGACAAAACACAATACATATGTATGCTGACCACCTGAAGAGGCATTAAGCCCCTATGTCTATAGTACAAAGTGAAGACTGGTCAGACAGTTGGTTGCACTGGCTGATCTGACTTTTAACATTGCGCACATGTGAAATTGTTGGAAATGTCATGCATAGGCTAATATTACATTTCAAAGGATCCAAGCAAAACTGCGGTAACAGACTTTTCAAATTTCTTTTTTTAGACAATAATATAACAGAGATCTACCTAAATTGGGATTTGTTTCTTTTATGCTTTTTGAAGAATTACATAGATTTCAAAGTGGATCAAAAATATGAATCATTCAATATCATCTTGTTTTAACCCTTGCTTTGCTGTACCTTGAATGTTCCTGCTTACTCATATATGCAGTCCGATCTTAGTCTATACAATCATAATTTCCTTTATAAATCAAAATATTTAAAAATTATGATTTCTATAAAAAAAAAATGACTCGCAATTAAACCCTCTAGTGCTTTCAGTACTGTGTTTTTGCAGCAAATCTGCAAAGGATTTTATTCATCAAGACAAGGGTTAAGATACAGATTCACTCAACATGTCCCTACAGAAATGAAGAGCAAAATAAAATACTTGTGTCATTTGTCAATGTTTTCACAGTTGTTACCTATTATGCAATTAATTACTTAAACCCTCTTTTGGTTAATATCAAGGGGTTAGCGCAACACAATTGTAAGTGCCTATATATTTATAGGCACTTACAATGGAGTTGCCCTGACCCCTCGATATGTCAGTCTTATAAATCTTTTATTTCATGAACAACAAAATTCTATGTTTCCCCAACTGGTATCATTACATATATGAAAATGTTAACTCAATTATAGATGAATCAATTTATATTTAATCAGAAAGCTGTTTTCTTTATCATTCTTCAATAGATGAATCAATTTATGTTTAATCAGAAAGCTGTTTTCTTTATCATTCTTCAATCAATTTTTGCTTATTTGAGGCCTCGTCTTTCATTAGAAGTGAACAAATTTTTTCATAACCTGGTAAACTAAATCTAATGGTACTTTTGCTCTGCTGAACCAAACTAACACGAAAAGCATTGTAGACATGGTAAATGTATGGTAACTAACATTACAATACAAGGATTAACAAGAATTGTTTGTAAAACAGTTTTGCCCCAAAAAAGAGTAAGTCAATGGCATATTCTTTTTTCTCAATTAATAATGGACAATAACTAAAACAAGAGGACCAAGATGGTCCTAGATCGCTCACCTGAGTCTCTATGACCCCTGGGACATCACATTAATTAGATAGGCAGATGTCAATAAGAAGATAATTGCCTTAGATCAATACCATGGAACATTTCCAGCGAAGAGCAAGACAGATATGCCTTTTTGCTCTTTGATTCTATCTAAAAAGGGATGCACCCGGGTGGACCCCAGGGTCTTGATATGAACAAACTTGGAAGAGGTCCATAAGATGATATTACATTCTAAATATGAAAGCTGTCTGCCTTCTGGTTTCAGAGAAGAAGATTTTTGAAGATTTTCATTTTTTCATCCTTTGTGCTCAGATGAGCAGAAAGGGTTGGGCCCAGGTGGAGCCCAAATATGATCCTAGGGTCTTGATATGATCAAACTTGGTAGAGGTCCACTAGATGATTCTACATACCAAATATGAAAGCTGTCTGCCTTCTGGTTTCATAGAAGATGATTTTTGAAGATTTTCATTTTTTACCCTTCGTGCTCATAAGGGATATAGGGATGCACCCGTGCAAAGTCCAAATATGACCCAAGGGTCTTGATATTAACAATCTTGGTAGAGGCCCACTAGGTGATGCTACACACCAAATATTAAAGATGTCTGCCATCTGATTACAGAGAAGAAGATTTTTAAAGATTTTCGCTCTTTGATTCTAAGTAAAAAGGGTTGGGCCCGGGCAAAGCCCAAACATGACCCCAGGGTCTTGATATGAACAAACTTGGTAGAGGTCCACTTGATGATGCTACATACCAAATATGAAAGCTGTCTGCCTTCTGGTTTCAGAGAAGAAGATTTTCGAAGATTTTCATTTTTTTACCCTTCATGCTCATAAGAGATAAAAGGATGCACCTGTGCAAAGCCCAAATATGACCCAAGGGTCTTGTTATGAACAAACTTAGTAGTGGCCCACTAGGTGATTCTACACACCAAATATTTAAGCTGTCTGTCATCTAATTACAGAGAAGAAGATTTTTAAAGATTTTCACTCTTTATTCTATGTAAAAAGGGTTGGGCCCGGGCAAAGCCCAAATATGACCCCAGGGTCTTGATATGAGCAAACTTGGTAGAGGTCTACTAGATGATGCTGCATACCAAATATGAAAGCTATCTGCCTTCTGGTTTCAGAGAAGAAGATTTTTAAAGATTTTCATATTTTCTCCCTTTTTGTTAAGGGTAAAGGGAAAGTTAAGGGTGGATTTCATTTATTTGAACAACTTTGGTAGAGCTTGACCCAAGGAACATCCCTGCCAAGTTTCATCAAGATTGGCCCACTGGTTTAGGAGGAGAAGATGTTTAAAGAAATTGTGGACGACGCACGACGCACAACGGACGACGCACGACTGACGACAGACATTCTACGATCCCAATAGCTCACCTTGAGCACTTCGTGCTCAGGTGAGCTAAAAATATGACAAGTAGAGTTATAGTTCTTAAGCACAGCATTTCTCCTCGTTGAGATCTATCCACCTGTTAAGTGTCATGATTCCGGCTTGAATACATTTTGACATATGCACCGGACAAAAAACAGTCTACGGTAGGATGGACTGACCAACCAACCAGCAAGTACAAAACAATTTACCCCACCTTCTTCAAAGGGAGACATAATAACATAGATTTCACATTCAATGCCAGGTTAACTATGCGATTAGGACAGAAGTCTGATAAAAGTCTGAAGTGAAAATATTCTTTCGTGAAAAGTTATTTCTTTTATGCTTTTTGGTGGTTTATCGAGAAATAACGGTAGATTATCACTTGATAATCTCACCGCTAAAAGCAGTGAAATTATCAAAAACTTATACCCTGCTTTTGTGCATTTCATCCTATCTGACGTCATCTATGCGGGGCAAAAAAAGTGACGTCACAATGAACGTTGCATAGCAATCAAGCGCAAAATGACACGCTTTACGAAAATTTGTTTTAGAAATTTCAAATTTTGTCTCATTTTTGCATAAAAGAAACAGAATAATCGTTTGTTTTCGAGTAAGATCAATTAATATTTCATTTCTTGAACAACAAAAATTATATTTTCACTCGTGGCTCTGCCACTCGTGAAAATATAGCTTTTGTTGTTCACTCAATGAAATATAATTCAATTTTACACTGAAACAAACGATTATCCTCTATATAATTCATGAAAAAAGGCTGACTGTGTTTCAGATGAAGAGATTATCCCTGTGTTCAGGATGGCAATACAGTGCAAACTGTTTGAAAATTATACCCCTCTTTGCACACATATTCATGTACAAACTGAGGTGTAATTCATTAACAGTTTACACAATTTATCATCCTGAATGCAGGGCTGTTCAAAGATATTGATTGGCTGTTATCAAGCATAATTTTTAGCATTTTGAGCTATGAATGTTTGTAAAATGGATAAAACTTATTTAGACTAGAAAAACACTCTTTGGCAAAATGTAAATATTATTTAACATTAATAACAGTATATACATTTAAAATATAAATGATTCAAAACGAACAATCATGCTGGTGCTAAGATCGAAACAAAGCAAAAAGTTATCAACAACAACAACATTTTCTCTTCTATCTACTAAGTGATGGGATTTGCCAATTTTCTCTTTGTTTCTCAACTTCATACAAACTACCACACTCTTTCCTGAATAATCTTAACAGATTAGAACCCAATAACTAAAGAAAACTTCAAAAAGTGAAGACATTTGATAAACTACCTGTACATATTCTCTTCTCCCAAAACATTCTCTTACAACAAGAAATAGAATTGTATTTTCTCTCTTTTAAATTAAACTAGTCAAATAATATGTAATAATGATATTAATGATTAAGTATGGAACAGTTGTAACTGCCTATAACTATTTTGGCAGTTTCAACTATTTTGTGCTGAGAAGCCAATATGGGTCAGGGTTGGGGTAATTGTAATCAGTTATCGTAATCAATTGTAATAAATTATATTTTTTTCAAGTAATCCACTGTAATCAGTAATCTTATATGTTTTTAATTACATGTAATCATAATTCAATCGATTACAGGTAAAACCAAAATATGATGTAATCATTCATTACATTTTTGATTACTTTCGATTACTTGCAGAAAAAATATTTTGATAAAATCATATCAATTTCATCATCTGTGAAAACTTAGGTCAGTTATTATCTTAAATCAAAATACTGCTTCAAATGGAAAAAATATGTGCATATTTAAAATACTACGAAATGGTGTATATTTTTTGAAACTTCAATTTTGTGCAGCATCTGGCTTAGAAATGCCATTTCATTTGTTTTTGAATATATATGAATCATGTGTTTTACAAAAATGTTTACTTTACTCAGTGGACTATTTTGTTTTAAAAACAATCTCACTGTCAAGTTTCTGTACATATTTCTATTTAAGCAAGTAATCAAATGTAATCTTCCTGTAATCATGATTACTTAAGCCAAAGTAATCAATTGTAAATGATTAGATGCTTGAAATAAGAGTAATCAATTATTAATTATTACATGAATTCCCAAAGTAATCAATTACAGGTGAAAGTAATCAACCCCCAAGCCAGATATGGATTTAGAAATTACACCATAAATGGCTGATTAACATTATTTCAAAATGGTCTTAAAAATACCTTCATACACAAAAACTTTGTTTACAAACATATGTATTGCACTGTAAGTGTCATTTAAAATATGATTATAATGAAATACATCATTATAAACAGCTGAAACATAATATTGCACTCTTTGTATGCAGAAATAAAATACACTGAAGTAATAAATCTAGAAGTATTTTTGAAACACAAACACCCCCAAACCAGCAATTTTTCTATGTGGAGTATAATTTTTTCTATTTGAAAACAAAAGAGAAAAAAGGAATTAAATAAACAAGCCCTAAAGGCAGAAATATAAAGTTCTTTCACTAAATAATTATAAACTTCAAAAGTTCATGAGCAATTAATTTTCAAATTTAAAGATGCACAAAGAGATTCACATAGACAACAAAATTGGCAAGATCATTTAATCTTTTTTTCCATATGAAATAGTCATTCTTAACTATGACCGTTGTTTTAGGAAAATAAGCATCAAGCCATCAGGGGATTTACCCGTAAAATAAACCTTGACCTTGAAGCTACCAGAAATTTTGTTTCATAGGAATTATTCTCCAGAAATATTTACGTGTGACCTTGACTCTATGTATGTTCAAAAATGTTGGAGATTTCAATGCAAAAATCTAGATCAATGGGAAATGTTTGGTATTCCTTGCTATTTGTATATAGGGAAAAATTCCCTGATCCCCCTGCCTAGAATAAATGCTTTAGATTATTGGTATTTGTCTATGAAAAATGTGTTTTTTTTTACTTTTTTATATTGCACAAGATACAAAAGGTTAGGAAAAAGTGAACTGTGAAGATGTAATATATGAATATAAAGATACAAAAGAGAAAGAGCAATAACAAAATAAAGAGATAAATTATCTATAACAAGTACATACAATGCATTTATAACAATAAAAAATGGGGCCTGTGAGTGACATTTCAAACATTTTATATGTTTATATCATATGTGAGCATGATGGACAAACCTGTGGATCTTAGGGAGAACTGTTAGATGTTACCATACCACAGGCCCTTCTGGCCTGTAAATAATGGCAGCACTATGTATTTAAAATCTATCCCTGTTTGAAAAATAATTGCCTTTCAATGCAAAAATTTGCATTTCCAAACAAAAAACATTGTAGAAAAGAAGAAATTGCTTGTCAACAGCAATTTCTTCTAATCCAACAATGTTTTATTAGCAATTTATTCTTTAAATAGCTAAAATTAAAATATGGTTTTATGCAGGACCTGTTGTTATCAGGGAGGTTCTGTAATACTTTTGGCTTACAGGTCCTTCAGGCTGGTTGCAAAAAGTAGTTAGTGTCAAACCCTGTGAATAGAGACTGTAGGTCTGTATCCATCTATTAAGCACATAGTGAAGACTGACCAGACTGTGCCTTGCATTCATGTGAAAGTATTTGAAATGTCATGCATAGACTCAATTCATACTTGAGTGAAACCTAACAAACAGAACCAATTCATGTTTGAATGAAACCTCATGTTCCAACATATTCAAAATCCTTCATTCTTTCTTTTTTTTCCACTTGTATTTTCTTATTTCTTGGGTGACTCTACCTTATGTTCAAATAATTGTGAAACAAGGGCACCGCCTTCTGATGCAGCCCTGGGCTTCAGGTGCTGGATGATGCAAAAAATCTAAGTCGGCAAGGATCAACGCCAACGTCAACACCAACCGGAACCACGCCAAGGTGTTCATAATAACTCAGGTTTTCACCGAAATCAGCCAAGCTAAAATATGCAAAGTAGGTTTGAAGAAATTGTTGTTTAATTCAGTCATTTTATTTCTTTCAACCTATTTAGCATTTGTGGCCTGATGCAAAAAGGGACCATCTGGGAAGCTTAAAAAGTGTTGACATTAGTCAGACTGTGCAGACTGCGCAGTCTGACTAGGGCAAAACTTTTTTATCTTGGATAATTTTCTGAATCTACAATGATCATTTTACCTTTTTGTATGAGAATTTTAGAAAGGCGACCTCTGGTAGACCTATGGTGGACGCAATCTCCTTTTAAATACTTATTTCACAGACTTATTTCACAGAGTTCCGAGGTGATCCCTTTTTGTGTGACAGGTTGCATTTATTCATTATAATTGCAACATGAGGTACAGAATCAAACTTTGAAGAGACGTATTATGCATGAGTTTGAAATCAGCTGACAATGAAAACCATTTGAGTTTTATTCTAAAAAGGCAATTTTTAGAGATACAAAGTATTATATCAACACCATTTTTTTATATTTTTCAACACGAAATAATCAGGAATCTCCTTAACCCTTTCCTGTTTTATAAAATTTTGGACCTGTCCAAATTCAAAGGTTTTGCAGACGAAAATTTAAAGTGGATTTAATTTGAAAAATAACCATTCTGTAGGGTAGAAAATAGTGTGGAAAAAGAAGAAATTGCTTGTCAGAAGCAATTTCTTCTTTTTTCACAATGTTTTCTCAATCATAAAATCACAGGCACGTAAAAAGCAGGGTTTAAACAGCAAAGGGTTAAATTTGGACCAATCTAGAATTTTCTTGTCTGCTCAGATATAATGTGAATCATGTTGGATAATGTGTCATTGTGCCGTATTGTATGGTCCCATGGTAAGATGAAGAATCAATTTAGGCCCACACCTGCAAATATTCAATGAATGAAATATTAATAGCAAAAACAACAAAAATGCTGCTACATCATTGAGTAAACAATCAGACTGAAAAAATGAGATACAGTTCCTGCTTGAAAAATTATCCCAAGAAAAGTCTGCATTGACCAAATATAACTGGGGGTGAAGTATTTTTTAATTCTAATAGCAGATCCATTTGCCAAATAATCAAAAAAGTCAAAACCAGTCATTTGTAAAAATGTAATTCAATTTGATTTAAACATGCTTTATTTGTTTTAACACAGGGATCAACTCTAACTTCTTTGAGTTAGTAGTCCATTGGACTCCCATGTTAAAAAATTAGAGAGTCCAAGCTCAAACTAAGGAGTCAAACTTTTTATAATGGGAGAACATTGTGGAAAAGAAGAAATTGCTTATTTCAAGCATTTTCTTCTTTTCAAAAAGTTTCTCTCCAAAAACTAGAACTGTCGCAAAGCGGACTTATACCCCCCACCAGCACTTTGTCAAAATGTAAGTGTTTTAAGTGCAAGATGTGTTTGTAACAAATATTGAGGGCATATACAGCAATTGCATGAAGTTTCATCCCTTGGTTCTTGAATTAGAGTCCAGAAACGAAAACTGAACAAAAATTTAATGTGACCTTGACCTTTAACCTATGTGATCTAAAAACAATAGGGTACTTCCTTGAGTCATAAGTAACATTTACATAGAGTTTCATGATTCTAGGTTGCTTGGTTCTCGATTTAGAGTCCGGAAACGAAAATTAAACAAAAATTTACTGTGACCTTGACCTTTGACCTATGTCACCCCAAAACAATGAAAATTGCAGGTGCACAACTTCATATGATAGGATTAATTACCCAATTTGGTTACTCCCCTTATGGTTACTGAGTTTTGAAATTTTAAATTTTGACTACTCCCCCCCCCCCCTTCCATAAAAAGTTCAAAATGGCATAACTCTAAAACTAATGACCGGATCAGGATGAAAATTGCAGGTGCACAACTTAATTTGATGGGAAACATCCTGATAAAATTTCGGCAAAATTGATCCAAAACTGTGGGAAAAGAAGAGGACACAAAATTAGAAAAAATGTACCCCTCCTTAAAAAGTTCAAAGTGGCATAACTCTCAAACTAATGACCGGATCTGGATGAAAATTGCAGGTGCACAACTTCATATGATAGGAAACAACCTGATAAAATTTCAGCAAAATTGGTCCAAAACTGTGGGAGGAGAAGAGGACACAAAATTATGTCTACAGACGGACGGACGGACGGACGGACGGACAGACAACCCGATTCCAGTATACCCCCCCATAACTTCGTTGTGGGGGGTATAATAATGATTTTCTTTCAAATACTACTAGATGCAAGCCAATGTTATCTCAACAACTTATGTTGTGAACAATTGACAGTTTTGACAAGAGATGAAAAGGAAACTGCCTTATTCATTTGTTTTCAAAATATTCTCATATCATACTGGGAGTCCATCAGACTCCTCACTAGCAAAATGAAGGAGTCCCAACTGACTCATGGACTCCCCTTAGTGCCAAACCCTGATTACAAATACAATTTTTTGAGTGACACCTTCAAAGCTCACTTGTTCACAGGGATGTACAAAATAGTGACACAGTTCCTCTTTAATATCATAACAACAAACCTTGAGAGTGTTATCCCAGCTACCAGTACATAAAGCTGTTCCATCTGGAGAGACACCCAAACAACTAACTCTGTTCTCATGGGCATACAATATAGTGACGCGGTTCCCCTTTAAAACATCCCATATATTCACAGTATGATCGTTGTAACCACCAAATAATAGACGACCTGAAATTTTCATTTACCTGTTAGGTCTGATTTAATTGAAAAGTCCAATTTGAATAAAGATAAAAAAAAAGATTTGTTAAAATTGATATCAAAACTACATGTACCTTGAACAACTTAACAGAGATTTGTTAATATGGGATTTAATTCTAACTAGGACAACTTAACTGTCCTTTCAAAGCAAAGCTTTCCTAAATATGAATTGTATTCTGAAGGCAAAGTTGGCTCGAAAGTTATCTTGCCCCAAGGAAAATCTGGAATTTGAAATATAAATCTTACAAATTAATTTCAGAGTAATTCCACTTATTAGAGTACGTTTCTCTTTTGATACCTAAAGTTTATTGCAAGTTGCTAGAGATCTTTATCAATACAAGTAGTATCATAACATGACCGAATCCTTTGCATGAAAACAATGGCAATGAAATGGAGCTACAACATCACCTCAAATAATCTCAAAAAAAGCCAAGCTATGCAGAATAAACACAGTAAGAAAGACACAACATGCCCTGTGTTCAGAATGGCAAAACATGGCAAACTGCTTGCAAATTATACCCCACTTTGCACACCCCCTTAAAGAGCATAATTTGCAAACAGTTTGCCATGTTTGTTTTGATATCCTTAACATAGGGCAGTATAAAATTTGCAGGCTCACTTACCACTTATAGAAAAGTCGACAGAGTTACATCCAAATATAATGCTTTCCTTTTTATAACAGTTGGCTTCTCTGTCAGCTCGTAAATCAAACAGTCGGCACTATAACAGAGATATAAAGAAGATCTACCATCATAAGTCAAATAGTTGGCACAATAACAAAGATACATGTATAATTAATGTCATCAACTCTTTTCGATCATTCACACTTTTTTTAAAATAACTAATATTTGATAAGGTATAAACAGCTTACAAGAACCGTTCATAGTTGTTTAATATATGTTACCCTTCTATAGAAAAGGAATCATCTAGAAAGTGTAGAAGGTATTATTCTTGATCAGACTGCATTGCATTTGGTTTCTATCATTTTTGGGCATGGGTGACTAAACATTGTAACTACAGCTTATTCAAGCTGTAGTTACAATGTTCAAGTAACCCATCATCAATTTATTTCCAGTTGCATGTCTTTGAGCATGTATTTTGTATCTTAATGATGTTTTAATATTTTAGGGGGCATGCTGTGACAGGGTAAAGGGGTGATGCAAGCAATCCCCTAATTATTTTGTCTGATTATTGGTTCATTATAAATCTAATACATACAGTAGCATCATCTGATGCCGTGGCAAATGCATCTCCACTAGGATAAAATCGTACATTGTTGATGTCCGACTCATGGCCCTCAAACACCTGTACACATTCTCCATAACGCATGTCCCATACCATGGCAGTTTTATCACATCCCTAACAAAAAGGAAAGCTTGAATTAAAATTATGCATTGTTGATATCCAAATTATGGCTTTCAGACACTGTGCATTCAAAATTCATGATCTAACGTATATTCATAGCATCCCTACAAAGATCTTTAGTTTAGTTAAATGACTTTATTTCAATTCCATTGTAACCAAAGCTTAATCTTAAAAGGTCACATTCCTAAGAGAAAAGCAATGGCTTAAATCCATATCATTACCTACATATTCATCAATATTCAAACTGTATCAATCACATGTTGATGTATGATGTATGGTGAAAGAGGCATGTCGCTTACAAAGTTACAATTATTTCTGTACAAAGATAAAGTATTTCTAAGCCATACCCCAGAGACAAAAAGATTTCCAGTTTCATTTGGAGACAGATCAATACTCATCACATCTCCTGCGTGTCCATGGAAACTCTGGATCAAAGCGCCACTCTCAACATCCCATAATGCACAAGTGCTGTCACCACTTCCTGTCAGAATCTGAAATTAAAACAAAATGTTTCAAAATTTCAGCATGAAATGTTCCATAAAAGTCATAAATAAAAGATAAATTGAATTTGAGATTCAAATTATACATTTCATCAATGCTGCAATAAACAATGTGTTATGGGTACAAATTCAACTTTAAAAAGTTTCAACTAGTACTGTAAATTGAATAAAATGTGTGCCATTTATTTTTGCACCTTTAGGATCTCACAAATGGCTGGGGAGTTTATATTAAAATGAGAGTCAAATTATGAAGTCCAAGCACTAAGATGTCAGTTTGTTCTTATTATAATACAGAAATAATACAATATTCTTGATTTTTTTGAGTTCAATCAATTTAAATTATTAGAAAATAAAAGAAGCAATGTTTTTAAAATATTTATGCCCCAAAAAGAGAAGGTAACTGGAATATCAAAAGGTAAGCACAAAACTTTTGTAAGAGCCTATATATTAATAGGCAAATACAATAGTTTGCACTGGCCTCGCAATATTCCTTGTTGGTATCCCTTCTACTTTCTGAAAATGTAAAGTATCTAAAGTATCTAAAGAACAAGTTTTAAAAATTACAAAGGGCAGTAACTCTGAAAATATGGAAGGGGGAGTTATATATATAGACAGGCAGTAGAGTCATGGTTCTCTTCAATGGAATCTATCTGCCTAATTCTAGCCAGATTCTAGCCTTATTATTTTTTGTATTAAACTCTAAACAAAAGTAGTCTACAGACACACTGACAAACATGTGTTAAGCAATTTACATGTATTCCCTTTGCTTTGAAAGGGGCATAATAAAGCATCTCTGATAAAAGCAGATTTATAGTATCCAAATCACAAGTTTTTTTATTAGAAATAGCAGCTGAGAAATGGCTCAACCAAGTCTCATATATACCTCTGATCTATTAAACATCAAGCAAAGCATTTCTGAGAAATGAAAGTTGAAAAAGACTTGTTCTTTATTGGTGAGAAAATGTCAGTTTCCTCAAAACACAGTTGGTTAATTGGTTGCTTTCTTTTTAAACAGCTCCCTTCAGCCTACCTGTTGATCAGAACTAGTAAATGTACAACATGACAGATAACTAGTGTGGGTAGCTACAGCCTTCTTTTTACTTGAGATATCAGTTTCCTCAAAACTCAGTTGGTAAATGGTACACTTGTTGTCTAAACCTCTGAAATGGAAATACATGTTTTTTCCTTAATTTTTCAATGAAAGTCCCAAAATGGAAACAATATACACATGGTCGCATGTTGAGGAATATTCTGTGAAAGTTTCATGAAAATAAGTCCATAATTGAAGGAGGAGTTGTGAAGACACACTCACATACATACATACATACATACATATGTACGTACGTACGTACATACGTACGTACGTACGTACGTACGTACATACATACATGCATGCATGCATGCATGCATGCATGCATACATACATACATACATACATACATACATACATACATACATACATACATACATACATACATACATACATACATACATACATACATACATACATACATACATACATACATACATACATACATACATACATACATACATACATACATACATACATACATACATACATACATACATACATACATACATACATAACTTAAGCATTTCTGTTGGATCTTCTAATTTTAAAGTCAACCTAAAGAAATTCTGATTGACTTGAGCAAAGTCTATTTTCTCTTTTATAAAAATCTAGAGCTACTTGAGCAGCTGATTTGCTCCACAGGCCTGAAATTTTCTGATATTTTAAGTAAATAAGTGTCACATGCTGAAATATTTCTAAAAAAGAATTCAAAATCAAATTGATGAATCACAAAAAGAAAATTGACCTCTGCCTGTTAAAAAATTCATATTTTTCCTCCAAACACAACAATTTTGAGCAGTCTGATAATGGGTCACCTAAGGATCATTCCAGTGAAATTTGGTTCATATCAATCAGAACAGAACAGAACATAACTTTATTTACATCCAGATAAAGAGCAGTGTACAACATGGACAAAAATCAAATAAACATGAAATATAAATATTTGACTGTTCTGATTCAATCGATGTATATAGCATAATGTGTCAAAGTAAAGTAAGGTTCTAAGTAAATCATTTTCAAAGTTTTCACTATATAACAGAAAAGACCGCTGCTCATAAAAGACATATTTTCCAACCAAACACAATGTTTTTTTTGTAGACTACATCATTCGAGTGAAATTTGATTTATATCGCTCAAATATATTCTGAGAAAAATCATATATTACCATATCGATGGCTCAGTGCGAAACAGTTGTAACTGCCTATATGTTTACAGGCAGTTACAACTGTTTCCCGCTGAGCCATTGAATACTATTAAAGCCTTGTTTTTCATTGGATTTAAAATCTTATTAACATCTTTTAAGGAGAGTGACCCAAGGATCATTCCTGTGAAGTATGGTTAAAATTCATCCAGAAGTTTCTGAGAAGATTTTAAAGAAAGGGTTTACAACTGGATGCACTGATGCATGACAGACACTGTGCCATGACAATAGCCCCAGTGGCGCTAAGCATTCAATTAATTTCCAAAAGGTCTCTTTGTAGTGACAGACAACAAAATAATTTATGACCACAAACTTAACTTACCCACAAGCCACACAAGATCCAGATGGTCCATATGCACAGGCCATGACCCATGTTGTTGGCATGGTAACTGCATGCTCCTGTAATCAACAAAATTTGTGTAAGTATCTTTTACAGTGGAATTGATCGAAATCAATACATAAGTAAAACACCAGCTAGTTAATTGAGCACTCAAAATAAAAAGTTTGTTTAATTTCAGAATAACATAGAAATAGGGTCCTGGGAATAAATATTACTTCCTCACAAAAATATGAAATTACAAAACTTTTTTTAAAGGGGTTGGGGCTTTTTTTGCATTTAAAACCTGTGAGCCCCAAAGATAGGAATATATCTCAACGTGAATACCAGATTTACATTTAAATTTATTTATTTTTTTTTATGGACAAATCTATGCAATAAATGAACCATACCTTATTCGTTGTAAAAGCATCCCAGACTAACATTTTACCATCCTACAAAAGAAATCATGAAAAATGAGCTGCAAATTGCTCTCTTTACTTGACCTGAATCAGATTGCAGTTAAAAAGATTTGTAAGCTTAGCACAATACTATTGTTGATTCCAATACACATAATAAATAGGCACTTATGACAGTGTTGCACTAAGCCAATAAAATAAGATTTTATTCAAAAGCATTGAGGACACAAATAGACATGTTGGTAACAGTTTCTCAAGTCCTGCCTGAGGTTTAGTGTCACCTTTTACTAGAAAGCCATGAATGGCTTGAGTCGCTCCACAGACTTGAAAGTCTTGTAATAGCAAATCAAAGTTTTGATTAGATTTTTAGATATTTTGGGACCTACCGATGTTGAAAATGATTTTCAAAGTAAATATTTCCACTAAATACCATATTGAAAAATGACCTACGCCCATAAAAGACATATTTTTCATTCGATCACAATATTTTTTGGTAGACTGATAAAGGGTCACCCAAGGATCATTGCAGTGCAATTTGGTGGATAACCATTAATTAAATTCTGAGAAAATGAATTTCAAAGTTTCCACTGTATTGAGAAATGACCTCCTCCCATACAATACATATTTTCCATTTGATCACAATAATATTTGGTAGACTGATAAAGGGTCACTCAAGTATCATTCCAGTGAAATTTGGTTAATATCCATCACTTACATTCTAACAAAAAGATTTTCCAATTTTCCACTATGTAACATATAGAACAAGAGCTTCGCAGAGCGGCGCATATACGCCCGAAGGGGCTTGTCAGTAACCTTGGCTTGTCAGTAACCTGAGCTTGAATGATAGCTAAAAATATTGCAAACAGACAGACAGACAACTGGTGCCATAACATTTAAATATGAAAATATATTGAGTCCTAAGCACAAAAAGGCAACCTACAGAGTCATTATGGCAAGTTTCCTTTCATTCCCATCCATGATGTAGGAGAAAATGAGTTGACAAGAATTTTTTTTTCATCAACTCAAAGGCAGATAATCCAATATAACTCTAGAATAACTGGAGCATTTTGAATTGAAAAGTCTTATGCAAAACTAGACATAATAGAGAGTAATTGTGTCTAGTTTCAGCTCATTTCAATTGATAATTTGGGAGGAGTTGCACACAAAATACAGTGATTTACGTTTAACTCAAGGGCAGATATTTCAAGATTTCTCAGGAATGACTGGAGCGATTTGAATTTCAAAGGTCTTATGCACAACTAGACATCATAGGGAGTAAATGTGTCTAGTTTCAGCTCATTCCCATTGATAATTTAGGAGGAGTTGCGCACACAAAAATAGTGATTTTGGTTAAATTCAAGGGCAGATAATTCAAGATTTCTCAGGAATGACTGGAGCGATTTGAATTTCAAAGGTCTTATGCACAACTAGACATCATAGGGAATAATTGTGTGTAGTTTCAGCTTATTCCCATTGATATTTTAGGAGGAGTTGCGCACAAAATACAGTGATTTTGGTTATATTAAAGGGCAGATAATTCAAGATTTCTCAGGAATGACTGGAGCGATTTGAATTTCAAAGGTCTTATGCACAACTAGACATCATAGGGAGTAATTGTGTGTAGTTTCAGCTTATTCCCATTGATAGTTTAGGAGGAGTCGCGCACACAAAAAATTGCTAACGGATGGACAGACAAACAGACAGACGGACTGACAGACGGACGACCGAGGCCATAACATAATTCGACCCTTTGGGTGTATAAAAATGACCTCTTCCCATAAAATATATATTTTTCATCCGATCAAAATAATTTTTTATAGACTGATAAAGGGACTAGACTGACTAGATTTTTAGATATTTTGGGTTTAACTGTTAGACAAATGACCTCTACCTATAAAATACTTATTTTCCATCCAATCACACCAATTTTTGGTAGACTGATAAAAGGTCACCTAAGGAACATTCATGTAAAATTTAATTGATATCCATCTGTTAGAATCTGAGAAAACTCACTTTTTACCATATTAGAAATTTTACCATATTGGAAATTAGCCACGCCCATTAAATCCATGTTTTTCATTGGATCAAAATCATATATATGCATATATATGCAGTCTGATCTTAGTCTTAACCAGATTTTCATTATTAAACCAGGTAAGTTTGAAAATATATATGTTTAAAATAATTAATGATCAGCAATTAGAGCATGTAATGTTTTCAGCATTTTTTTTTTTTTTTTACAATTTAACCAAGGGTTTTTATAACTTTTACAGCACCTACCTGGGAGGAACTAACTATATGTCTCTTATCCTGTGACCAGTCCATACACAGCACTTTACCCTGATGGCCTTTCAGATGTCGTCTTTGCTTCATTGTAAAATTAGTGATGGCTTCAACTTTTCCGGCTGCTTTTGACACTACAAGCCAAAAAAAAAAAAAAATGAACAAAAATATGCTAAAGCACAAATTTATACGGAATTGGAAATTTTCAAAAAATTCGTCATTAGTTGATGGTTGAAAAGTTGACCTTGACATGATCAAATGACCTTGACATTAGCATATAAATAACTAGAAAGCCATGAATGGCTTGAGTCCCTCCACAGGCTTGAAATTCTTGTAATAGCATATCAAAGTTTGACTAGATTTTTAGATATTTTGGGTTCTTCTGATGTTAAAATGATTTAGACATATTTTTCATCCAATGACAATAATTTTGGCTGCATGATAATGGGTCATCTCAGGATCCTACCAATTATATACCATACAAAGAAATGACCTCCGCCCATAAAATACATATTTTTCATCCAATCACAATAAAGGTAGACAAAAAAGGGTCATTCAAGGATATTTCCAGTGAAATTTGGTTGATATCCATCAGTTAGATTCTGAGAAAATGATTTTCAAAGTTTTCACATAACATATAGAGAAATAACCTCTGCCCATAAAATACATATTTTTCATCCAACCACAATAATTTAAGACTGATAAAGGGTCACCCAAGGATCATTCATGTAAAATTTAAATGATATCCATTGATTAGAACCTGAGAAAAGTGACTTTTTACCATATTTGGAAATTAGCCACTTCCATTTACTCCATGTTTTTCATTGGATCAAAATTTCTTGAACAACTTTGAAAGAGGGTCACCCAAGGATCATTCCTGTGAAGTTTGGTTGAAATTCATCCAGTAGTTTCTGAGAAGAAGATTTTTAAAGAAAAAGTTTACGACCAGACACACGGACGCACATACAGACGGACATACGCATGACAAACACAACGCCATGACAATAGCCCCAGTGGCTTTCAGCCAGTGGAGCTAAAAACTGTGATCACTATATAAAATATGACCAGCGTATCTTGAACACTTTACAAGTTGGGAGTAAATGTCAATGGCAAATTACATTTTTTAACCTTTGCAGATCAATAGACAGAAAGGCAAGGTTAAATAATTCAAGACATTCAAACTGCTAAAGTTTCAAGTTATGTCATTTGCACTTGTAGCACATATATACCACATAAACTAAAATGTGTCTCAGATATGGATATATAGATTTCTCCCCCTCCCCTCCGGCCCTCCCCCTTAAAAATAAGGTGATTTTTCTACCAGTGACCAATTTGACAGTCAGCCGTGACCTTGACCTTTGTCATATCCAAAATAAACAAGATATAAAAAAACATTCATTGATTTCATAGAAGTATGAAATTCAAAACATAATCACACCAAAGTATGAAATCAACAAATACTCTCTTCATCTCTTAAATGTAAAAGTTATGCTCTAGACTAGAATGGAATACACACACACAGACTGAGGTATAAATTTAAATACTACCTACTAAGTGTTTTGTATGAAAAAGATATCTAACTAGATTGGGAGGCTTTGCTGAGACAATGAATAATTCCAAAAACCAAGTTAGATATTTTTTCATACAATACACTAAGAATGTATGATATTTATCTTATAACCTCTGTTTGCCTTGTTTTTGTCAATGTTTCTAACAGAAATGCAAGTTTCTAAACATAACCACATTATGTCATTTTTTTAAAAATATCCATGGATGTGATATCAAAAAAATATCATATGAGATGTTATCACATGGATATTTGTATAGTTATATGGCCAGGCATAAAAATGTAAGCAGAATGGATTTAAACAGAAATGTTCCTTTTTGAATAAACCATGTGCCAAGAAGACATTACACTTTGACTCCTTTACATTCTGAATGATTAATAAATAGAACAATTAACCTGATGAAATTTTACTATCTTAGTGTAACCCAAAATTAAAGTATTTGACTCCGTCGAGAATCAAACCCGGGACCTCTACATCCCAAAGCGAGTGCTCTACCACGTCGCTATAAAACTAGCTTGCACAGCAATGCAGTACATACACCCCTTATACTCAACCCCGCTACATACACCCCCTCGACAATTAAGATTCTTCAATGAATCTTCTCAAATCAACATCATCAACTACATAATCACATAACCACCACCTCCTGTTTGTTATTTATGGTAGGCGCCAAATGTAACCTGTAATTATTCGACTCCGTCGGGCATTGAACCAGGACCTCTACATCCCAAAGTGAGTGCTCTGAAAGCTAGCTTGTGAGGCAAGGCAGTACAAACACCCCTTATTATTATGCTCAACCCGGCTACATTAGAAAGAGGACCATCTCAAAAAGTAAATTAGGAAAAATAACTGTTTCAACCTGTCTTTTGTGTATTGGCTTGACCAGAACCAGAGAATTGAAATCAGGCATAAGAAGGAGATAACAACCCATTCGGAGGTTACAAGATACAAAATTTTATTTACAGTCTGTTTTGTGACAAATATTTACATTAGCAATGTACCGCTTTTTTCAGACTTCATTAACATAACATGAATAAACATAGTACAGTAGAATCCCTTTATTAGCAACTCGGATAATCGGGATTTTCGGATATTAGCAACTTTTCCTCTAGCACAAAACCATTTCTTCTTTAGCCTAAGTAAAATTCGTCGGATAATCGGAACTCGGATAATAGAAACTCCCGGATAATAGAAACACATTTTTTGCACCGGGACCCTATTTTATCGGATATTAGAAACAATCGGGAGGTGACGTCGGGACAAATAATCAAATTCACAAGTTTTGTCTTTTATTTGACAGGTGATGCCGCGATCCATAAAGTACACACAGACGCGTCAAGTTGTTGATCGCACCTTTACCCGATTCATAATCGCTGTTTGCTCTTGTAAGAGTTAATTAAAGTCTGGAACGAATGCTTTGCTTTATATTCTTCAAGTTTACGACGATCCCGCTCGGCTTTTTAATGATTCGCGATCGTTCAAATGCGGCCCGCTTCCGAGTTTGTTTTATCATTTTTTTTTTTCAAATCCTGTAAAAGGATGAGATTATTTCGCAGAAAACATGCTTACGTTACTGAAATTGAGACGGAATTTTCTGTAAATACGCGATGGAAAAAATAACGTATCGAAATCATTTGAAAACGAAAATTACTTACTTCAGATCAGAAATTATTATCCTAATCGAAATATCCGAGCGGTAAAGATTCTAGAAAGTCACAGGATTTCTTTTCTAACCGACTTTTACTATGACGTCACGCTGTAAATTTCTCAAAGATTGACCCAACTTCAAAGGGACCGCCGACTACCTGGCATGGTCGGGGTTGTGTGAGTTTTCAAACCGACACACTTTTCTCTCGTGTTTACTCGCCAGTCTAACTAAATCACATAAATTGAGGAATTAAATCAAATGGATAGTCTTTTAAAGGTAATTGAATTTAATTTGGCTCATCCCGTTCGCGGCCCGTAGTGGCCGATGTTTAATTTGTATCAATCAACTTTAGAAGCTACTGGAAGTCGGGCGAATAAACTAAAAAGACATTTCAATTTAACTATTTTTTTAATCATTGAAATACTATCAATCGAACGAGACTGATCAAACGTACATGAATTAATCCCCACTGATTCAAGCCGACGACGTGCTCGTGCATTTCCGGAAGTTGAAAACTAAATTAAATTAAACCAGATATCGGATAATGGAAACATCCGCTTAATAGCAACTTTTCCTCTGACAAATAGGAGTTGCTAATAAGCGGATTCCTCTGTACAAATTACATACAAGACAAATAGTACATGAAGAAAATTACATTTACAAGTATAAAAGGTTAAATCCCGTTAAAAATTCAATTGAATAAGAAATCTGAATGGTTAAGATTAAATTGGGTGGAACTAAGAGATCCCTCAATGGAATAATATGTTGCCATTCTTCCATTAAAAGGGTCGATATTGCGTTTCAATCCAATACCATACTCTAAAATTACATTGAAAATTTTCATAAAAACATATAAATAATTTTACAAGAAACATTATTTGAGCAAAATTAACATTGTAAAGATATCTTAATCAACTAAATATTTTGAAATATCAGTAACATTCTTCCGCTTTAAACATGCCATTTTAAATCTTCCATTAACACTATAATGCACCTAAGAATGAAATATCAACAATTCTTTGTTAGAAAGATGCAATTTTATTCATTCACTTTTTTTTTTCAAAATTTATTTGACACTAGAAAATAAAGAACAAATGGTGTTACAAAATATAGGTTTGGGTCGTTTTGACCAGTCTAGGTCGTGATGACTTTGGGCCGTTTTGATTATAAACCAAGAAATCAGAAAAAAAATCAAAAATTGATTGCATTTTGAAAAATAAAATAAATAAAGCTAGCAACATAGTACAGAAGTTGACTTGTCAAGCAAGAACACAGCATCTGCAGCTCTCCAGTCCCATGATCCAATCAGACTCCGGTTATACTTTAGTCATTATTTAGGTAAGAAGAAATAAGTTTTGTAATGTACACACCTTCGACAGCTCATGATTAAAAACGCTCATGCAAAGAACAAAAAACAGACCTTTCATTCAAATGTATTTTTTCTACACTGTCAGAATTTAAATGCTACGTAGAACACTGCAGTTTTTCCAACTGATTTTTCAATTATCCGAAAATATGTTTTGTCGTATACTATTCATTTTTAAAGGAAGTTAAATGGATTGAATGATTCGAAACAACCGCTTTGAATAAGACAGAAACAAAGATTCTAACTGTCCACATCTTTTAATTTCGCCTTTTCTTCTTCTAATCTCTTCTTAAGTTCGTCTGCTTCGCGCTGTAAAGCTTCCAAGGAGTCTTGGTTATCGACTTTTAGAGCTTCGGTCGCCATCTTGAATTATTTATTTACAAGAGCGGATGGGGCAAGACTCTATAGATGCCCCCCCCCCCCCCCGCTCGTCTAATATGTTATCGAATTCAAGAAATCGCGTGTTTTTAGTTACGCAAAAGTTCGTAGAGTAACGTTAGGGGAGACCGGGACTGGATCTAGTTGACTTTTTTTTATACATATCTGTTTACTCTCCCTTGTTTCTGTTCTGAGGTAGAAAATTATCATCTTGTTATGCAAGACCAAATCAAGTTAAGACCATAGAATAGACCGTTTCAAAAATATTCATCAAAATCCAAGATGTCCGCCTTTGCAAGCACAATCGTAATAGAGGCCCTCGTAGACGCAGATAATTGTACTTATTGATAGTTTTTTTATATTAATTGCTTACGTGCCTACAATCATGAAATTTACAATTTATATCTTTTCTACGTCTACACGTAAATACAGTTGAAACACTCGCCGCGCTGGCATAATTTCCTCTGCAAATATCCACTAAATCGTGCAAATGGGTGTAGGGTGCCTATATGGATACGTATGTATTCTGGCATTTTGAAGAAGGAAATAGTGTGTAAATCGGAAAATATTCAAGTTTCTATCTGAACTCTAAAAAGGTGAGAGACGAATTCGAAGCCGAGTAACCGGGCCTATTGCAATAACGATATCTTTATTACTTCATCTTTTTAATTTCAAATTTCCCCACGATTACACGACTAACTTGTCGGTTCAAAATGATTTTGTTATCATAACATGCCGTAGCCATGTACGTAAATGGTCGTTTTGAAACACCGTCAAAAAAGGTAATCATGTATTCATGAATAATATTTACGGAACGGTTAAATCATGAATTTGCTTATATGCATTCCGGATGGATGACCAAAATCTCACAACTGCAGCTTAATATCAAGAAAAGATGGTCCAAATAAGTGACCACTCAGTGTAGTGGAGACCGGATCTATCTGTTACATTTTTATATCTTTTCACGATAACCTGAAGTCACGATTATTCAGCCGACTCGACTGTTTTATATACCATAATCTTCACAGGCTATTTAAAAAGACAGAGTTAGTGAAAACTTTACAAATCGGATGATAAGCGTATGTTGTTTTGTCGCAATTAAAATTTTAAAAGGGCAGTTGCAATGCAACAAATCAAGTTGCCCCGCCGTGACTGGGGCAAGTTGTTACAGGTACCGGGGCAAGTTGTTACATTAATTTTTCTACATACAGAGTTAGCTTCACCGGCCTATAGGCCTATACAACGGTCTAATTGACATCATTTGCTTAATATAATTTGAGTTAAGATTCACAAGATTACTATGCTAGTTTCCGTTTTATAAGCAAAACAAGAACTGGTCTAAATCTTCAATTTCATTTTCGAAATTATGCTGGAGTAGTTCAAATGGCGTTTTATTAGATTTTTCTGGTAATGTGTCAAAGTGGCTAAGAGAAAAAAGCATTTTGACGTCGCGCACGGTAATGCTAAACATTTGAAATCGTACGTCTCCCGTGAGGGAAATCAAATTCTCGTTAAACTAAGTTTCTTTGCCACAAAAACTCTGAAATTACGTCTGTAAAACGTAACAAATTATGGGGTGGTGGATTTCCTTTAGACCCTTAAAATGCGTAAAAAAGTTCGTGAAAAATGTTGAGAATGTTTATATTTGCGCGACAAGGTTCATTTACTTAAAATATGAATTAAGACGTCTATCAGAGAAATAAGAAACAATTGATAGAGATTTATTCAACAATTTAAAGGTTGTAAAACGTCAAATTTTAGCGAAAAATCGGCGTGAAATTTCACAAAGTTTTCTCAACAGCTTTTTCAATTATTGATAAAATTTTATGAAATTTCAAAATAAAAATATTATTTTTTTCTAGTTTTCGATAATGTGGTCCAAAATACTAATACGCGACATACATCAAAATAAAAAGTGAAAATCCGGCTGTGTGGACACAATTTCTACATTACTCAAATTTTATAGCCAGTTTTCAAAATATTTCGCTGCAGCGTTTTATTATCAAAATGATTATCATAAATCATTTTATATTTTTGAAATATTATTTTTACTGTACAATCACATGGAAAAACTTCGTATAGATACGTTTGAAAATGTCAAAAATATTAAAATTTGTTTGTGTGGACATACTTTTCAAAAACGTATTGTTTTTTAAACGTCTTACGTTATTACATTGCGCGCTGTCCTTTTTTGAGCAATCAATGACAAAATGATTAAAGTTGATATATGATAAAATTGATTCCTGCGAGAAAATTATATCTTGTCTTACTCGGTATATTACTTTAATATGTCAATTTAAAATAAATACGCATGGCAAAATCAACATGCAATAAACAAGAAGCGCTTCAGAAAGGTACGTGGTGTAATAAAGTCTTAATAGCAAATCGACGTTACAAAATGTTAAGCATTAGCGTGCGCGACGTCTTTATAACCTCTGCACGTCAAATTGGAAATACGTTTACATATGAAACCATAGTATTCGCTATTAACAATTGAAACATAAAGATTTGGTATCAAATAAAAGCTTTTTGAAAACGGTATGTTTTGATATGTCTTATATTAATTTTATACAAAAGAAAATTAATGTAATCGTCAAAAGAACCAAAAATATACACCTGAAATTATGCCGTCAGATGTACCAAAAAAAGGTTGTTTTCTCTAAAATTCTTATATCATAAAGAAAAATTGCTTGAGAGGCTCGAAAATTTGCCAATAGACGCGATTAAACCCACACGAGTCATTTTGAAAGTCTTACGCCCGTTGATTGGCCCAAACAAAAGATTCCAATGAGAAAGAAAAAGGTCAGTAGCGTCAGATTGCTAGAAAAAGGTCGTTTTCTCAATAATCCTTTTTTCAAAAATCCCATTGATTCGTGTTTTCTTCAACATAAATTAATTTTAAAAAAAAGATATTTGAAGTCTTAAAATGGTCAGGAGGACTGTTGACTGTATTTTCATTCTAAATAGTATAATTGAAAAAGTTGTTAAAAAAGAAAAAAAAAGAAACTGTTTTGTTCGTTCGTAGATTTCAAAAAAGGCGTTTGATCTTGTTTATCGAAACGGTATATGGCAAAAACTGCTAACTTGTGGTGCTTTTTCGCAAATTGTAAAAATGTCAAGAGGATTATATCAGAATTTTAAATGTAGTGTTAGAAACAATGGCTGTCTCTCAATTTCTTTCGATAGTAACTCCGGTGTAAAGCAAGGTGCCTCTGTCACCTTTCCTATTTATCTTATTCATAAATGATATGTATGAAAATTTAGTTTTAAACAACGATGATGCCTTCACACTAAATGACTTACAGATATGTATATTACTCTTTGCAGACGATACAGTTTTATCATCCTACACGTCCCAGGGCCTACAGAACCCGATAAATCAATTAGTAGAATATTGTGATAAATTGGGAATAACAGTAAATACAGATAAAACGGTTGTCATGGTTTTTAAATAAGGAAACCGGATTGAATTATTATCTTTTATTTCCGCCATGTAGGCGAGCAATATTACAAAAAACACACAAGATGAAAAACATAAATGTGAAGAAAAAGCAATAAACATGTAACAACACAATGAAAAAAGTGACATTAAAGTACAAAGTGACAACAACGAAATATAGAACCCTTTTTCATACGTTCATTGATTTCATGAAAAATTAAATTGTGTATTAAGTGGTGAAAATTAATGAAAGAAATTGCTAGAAATTACTCATTTGAATTTAGGGATTGGACTAGAATGTCGTCTGAGAAAGGGTTAAATATTTCTTATCTCCATAGATGCTTGTTGTATTTAAGGCGAAATCGAATAGAAATACAAAACAAGAATCACATGAAAACATGAAAATACAAATCAAATTTTAACAAAAAAATGAGAGAATACCCTTATTAAACCGAAAGCGAAAAACAAGAGGACTCTCGTTTGGTAAACAGTTACAAGAGAATAGAATACAAATTTAAAGAGCGCACACGCGCGGACACACGCGCGAACACACACACACACACACACACACACACACACGTGGACACACACACAAGCTCACGCGCCCGTGGACACACACGCTCGCAGGTATACAAATACAGACACACACACACATATTCATGTACTCACTCGCGCACGCACAAACACATATATATGTGAGTTTACGATTACAAAGAAAGATAACCATAAAAATGTCTTAATTTACTTGATATGCAATTCTTTTGGCAATACAGGATTGAAAAATTGATCCCTTATGCTTGTTAAAATCTTATTGTAGAAATCATTGCAGTCTTTATCGCTTTTCATCTATCGGTACACAACCATAACCTAACAAACAAAACCGTAGTTATAATTAACAACAACATTAATGCTAAGATGTATGCATTAATTATGTAATAGATGAGTTATAGATATACCAAAGTTTACTTAAAATGGGGAGAACAAAAAATAATAAATTTTCAGACTGCAAATCATTCACTTCTGCAACATTTTTAAACCCTGATACCAGGGCAATTATTTTCAAGGGCCCAGAAAGATCTGAAAACCTACTGAAAACTGTCACACCTAAATTAAAGTGTATAAAATTAAATAAGTAACTTCTTATATTGGCTGTAATATCACATTCAAAAATGATATGTTCACACAGTGGTATATTTATCATTTTAGTACATTTTGCGCAATTATTCGAAAAATGATCACTAAAACATTTGGCAATTATTTTAACCCCGTTGAAACAGTGCTTTGAAAAGGAAGGAACTTGACGACTTATCTTCCAAAGGTTTGATGCGTTACTTAATTTTGGTTTAAGGTATAGAAAATCTTTAATAGATTGATCTTGTTCCAATCTACTTTTCCATGAGGTATAAGCTAAATTATCGACTGCATTACGTGAAAGGGTTTTCCAGTGATTTTTTGATGGAAAATGTCCAGAATTAATATAATCAATGAGGTAATTTTCCAAAGAATATTTTCTAAGGATTTGAACAATGTTTGGAATAAAACCAGATTGCACAGTGCCTTTTCCAGCGTAAAAGGATACCAGTCTATAATTAAATAGGAGCTTAGATAAGTGACCGGTGACTAGTCTACATAATTGTCCAAGAAATAACAACTTATAATATTCTATTTCGAAAATAATGGGCTTAGCGCCAATAAGGCTTAAACAAATGTCAGTGCGGGTATAAGTTGGAAGATTTTGAATATATTTAATGCAAAATCTATGTGCTTTTTCTAAATTCAAAATTTGAGAATTATTCAAATCTAATAAAAACTCACAGCCATAAAGAGCTCTAGGAAGGACTATGGATTTATAAATTTTGAATGAAGTTAACGGATGCAAACCATTCTCATGCAATCCTATGTTTAGAAGACTAAGTAAATTACCTCGAAGTTTATTGCAGATTTCATCTACATGGAAGTTACTTTTCATGGATTTGTAAACATTAATACCAAGATGGGTATAACATTCAGTTTCATTTATTTCGCTATCACCGAGAAACCACGATCTATTAATCACATTGTTTTTAGGTTCATTAAGCACCATTACTGCACACTTTGAAGCATTATACAAATATCTCCATTTACACGAATATTCATAGCAAATATTAAGCATACTTTGGAGACCATTTTGAGTAAATGAAAGTAAAACCATGTCGTCTGCAACGCTAAGTGAACTGCAGTCCGACCCTGCTATACATAACCCATACCCAGATTCAGATAATTGTTTAATGAGACCATTTATATAGACTAGGTACAAGTACGGACTTGTTTTCCCCCCTTGTCTGGTCCCCTGCAAAACTGGAAAAGTTTCATTTGAAATAAATCCCTTATAACGTACAACGCTTTGTAGATCAGCATAAATACTCAACAAACATCTTAAAGTTTCATCATCGATACCATATTCAGAAAGTTTATAAAAAAGACCGTTTAACCAAACACGATCAAATGCTTGCTTACAGTCAAGAAAGCATAAAAACAATTTACTTTTATTTTCCTTGGCAAAGTATATACACTCGCGAAGACAAAACGATGACATCATACAACCAAGCCCACTTTGAAAACCACCCTGTAGATTATGAACTTTCAATGTATTAGTAGCTTGCAGTCTCTGCAAAATAACGATTTCAAAAAGTTTTAAAATACACGACGTAAGAGTTATTGCTCTGTAGCTATTTGGGTCCTTTCTATCCTTATTACCCCCCTTGAATAATGTAAATATTACCCCCCTTTTCATAAGTAAAGGTACATGAGAGAATTTTATCATAGTTGTGAGAAGCTTAGCCAATAGTTGTTTGATTAAACTCCCCCCGTGAATAATGTGCTCATAAGTAATACCGTCAAAACCAGGGGCTTTCTTACGCTTAACATTCGAAAGGGTGTGATTTATAGTTGCAACAGAAACTCTTGACGGATTTTTATTTTCATTGTGGTTTAAAAAATGTAGTTTCTTTTCAAATTCTTTGTCAACAAATTGTCTAAACTCGTCATCAAAAGAGGAGTTGTTATCAAAAGAGTACAATTTCTTAAAGTACTGTTGCCAACCAGTTAATAAGGAATTATTATCCCGACATGCTTTACCCTCAAAAAAGGCGTTTGATCTTGTTTATCGAAACGGTATATGGCAAAAACTGCTAACTTGTGGTGCTTTTTCGCAAATTGTAAAAATGTCAAGAGGATTATATCAGAATTTTAAATGTAGTGTTAGAAACAATGGCTGTCTCTCAATTTCTTTCGATAGTAACTCCGGTGTAAAGCAAGGTGCCTCTGTCACCTTTCCTATTTATCTTATTCATAAATGATATGTATGAAAATTTAGTTTTAAACAACGATGATGCCTTCACACTAAATGACTTACAGATATGTATATTACTCTTTGCAGACGATACAGTTTTATCATCCTACACGTCCCAGGGCCTACAGAACCCGATAAATCAATTAGTAGAATATTGTGATAAATTGGGAATAACAGTAAATACAGATAAAACGGTTGTCATGGTTTTTAAATAAGGAAACCGGATTGAATATTTGGGTGTAACTTTGTCTAGTAATGGAAGTTTTTTATCAAGCTCATAAATCTTTATCTGAGCAGGGCAATCGTGCACTTTTTTCTCTCTTTTCGCTTTTTAACAAAATCGAGTTTGAAACAGATGAAAAAGTAAAATTATTCGATTCAATGGTTGGTCCAATATTAAACTACGGCTCCGAATTGTGGGGATTTTCACAAATTCATTTGAGATTTATGAAACGTGTTCATGGACTCAACAAGAATGTATCTAGTATAGCTTTATATGGCAAACTCGGACGCTTTCCAATGAGTGTTATCCGCAAAATTAGAGCTGTTAAATATTGATTTAGAATAACAACGCGTCCAGACTCTATGATGTACAGATTTTTATGTGAATATTACTCTGATGACTCTAGTAACTATAACTCATGGTTTAATAATATAAGAGAGATATTGAACGAAATGGGTTTCCAATATTTATGGAAAAGAGCTGATGTAGTGCTGCGCACGTATCAGCTTTAATACAGAGGATACGAGATCAGTATATACAACGATAGCGATATCCATTCATCAAGCAAATTATCATCGTATTGTCTCTATAAAGTAAACTTTGAAAAGGAAATCTATCTTTCACTTGTTAGCAACAGTAAATATAGACGCGCTTTATCTAAACTTAGATGTTCAGATCATAAGTTATCCATTGAAACGGGTCGTCATAACATTTTAGTTCGAGACTATAGATTATGTGAGCTTTGCTCAGTCCCAAAAAACAGAGGCATGAGAATTGACCTTTTTCCACGATATTACTGCAGGTGGCCTACAAAGCAAAAGTTTATACAGTTGATGAGTAGTTCTTCTGCAGTAATTCTCAATCATCTAGCTAAATTCACTCACCTAGCATTTGAAATGCGTTCCGAAGCATGGTGTTTAATTCTTGTCTGCTTTTCACACTATATATTTTCTTGTACCTTAAAACGTCTATATTTCAAAGTTGTGTGTCAATTTGTCATAACATGTTTCTATTCATTGTACTGAGATATTGTAATTATGTTCAGCCTATTGAAGGCAATGACATTTTTGTTTTTCGCCGAATAAAATATTTGACTTAACTTGACTTGGTCCTTCCTTTCGCAAAAAATGCATGTAAAATACCGGTGATGTTTTTCACGCTTATTTTCTATATAATACATCAACAAATTCCTATTTTAAGTTTACATTTAAAATACATCTAAAACATATTTAGCAAAAATAGAGGCATTCATCAAAATATCTCCAACTAAAGGAAATGATCATTGAAATGTCGGTCTTAAAATTGCCCCATTTACGCGTTTTTTTCGACGTTTTTGCGTCAGGCCATTTAATAATTTTTCTAAAATATTTCTCGTTCATAGAACCAGGCAAAATCTCGTATAATGGTCAACTTTCCATCCTTTCGACCTTAATAAGTTTGAAAACCTTTTTTTTTTTGGGGGGGGGGGAGGGGGGGGATATGCTTTTTAATACGATTCGGATAAATATTTAATTCGGTTCGGATTTTGCATGCAATAGTTTTCCGTCGTACTGCTCTCGCAAATTGATGGTATGTTGAAGGTGATATATATCATTTTTCGGTATTATGTAAACATTTTTACTTTGACTATATTGAATCTGATTGTATATTTTACAATTGAGTGACAAAATGTAAACGATTTCGTTGCTTTTCGCAGTTGTTTACCTGAAAATCATCAATTTTACGTTATATATAAACGGACGTCATTTGTTACAATTGTGACCGCCAACTTTTGCGGTTACGTCTCAATGTATATAGAAAAAAACTACTAAAAATGAACACTGTGGCAATTTGTGACAGTGTAACAACTTGCCCCGCACATATTGTAACAAATCTCTAAATGCTGTTGTGGCAGACTGGGGCTAATTGATACAATCCGAAATTTTCACCGTTTTGGGGTAAAAGTTAATGTCACAAATTAAAAAGACTACGCTTAGCCTTAAACATCACACCACTCTACTTTTCAACCATTTACGTCTATGAAGAAATATAGATAGTTAATAATTCACATACGTGGAAGTAACACGTCCTTAAAACGTAGCCCGATGAACCCTTAATTTCAGAAAATATATGTAATGCGTCATACTTTTCAACTATTTACGTCTATGAAGAAATATAGATAGTTAATAATTCACATACGTGGAAGTAACACGTCCTTAAAACGTAGCCCGATGAACCCTTAATTTCAGAAAATATATGTAATGCGTCATAGACAATGTCTAATTAATTAAATTCGTGTGTCGATTATTCAAAAATGGAAGAAAACGTCTTTATTAACTAATCCAACACCAAACCTGCAAAATAAAACGTATGCTCAAATGAAAATAACGTTTCTGAAAGGCAACCAATATTCTACATTTTCTTTAATGTTTTCGTATTAGATAATCAATACAGAAAGGTTCTAAAGCAAAACTTTTCTTTGCTATTTCGTATTCATCGTGAAAAATGTTCGAACATCATTAACGTCGATAGGACTAAATCAACGTTATTTGTGATCCAAATCCGATGAAAATAGTCCCTGTGTTTTGAAGATAGGGCCAGATATTGCTGAACATTATTTTGAAACCAATATCTTTAATATTAGGAGCTTTACCTTTTGTCCTTAATTTTTTGTCTATCACCAATGGGTTGATAACCGTAGACCTATGTGAGAAGTAGCTGGATGCTAGGAAAGGATGTGATGGTTGTACTGGTACCATGAATCAATTGTTAGGTGCTCAAGCCGCCGCGATACAACTGAAGAAATGTTGAAAGCGACATTTAACTCCATTCAGGAAATTTTATAAACAAAAAAAGAAATCATACACCCCCCTCGTGGTAAAGCTGTAAGTACATCAGATTGCCACGAATAAGAGAATGTCTATTCATTGATGTTAATTGTGCTATGTTGGATAATGTTTGTAACAAATCATATATATAACACCTGTGCTATTTGGTTAGGGTGGTGTTGGAATCATATGGTTTAAATGGTCCTTTAACAACAACAAAAAAACCTTTTGAAATAGATCTAGTTCTTGATCTGAATTTTGAAGTATGGGTGCAAGTCTATTCAATAATTCAGTGCCGACCGATTAAGAGAGTTCAACAGCAATGATTGAGCAACTGTCATGGTATAAAAACAGTGGTTAATACACGAATATGGAAGTCAGTAGCAAAACAGCCACATTTCATCACTCATTCGGAAGACCACTCGACCAATCTCACGATCAACCTCGGATGTACATAGACGGACTATTTTTTAAAAAAACGGGAAACCTTGGAAAAACCCGATGACGTCAGTTAAAATGGCGTTAGCCCTCGAAACATTGAGTGAAAACATTCGACGTCGCCAACGCTACTCGTTTAAGTCACTGACGTGAAACCACCATCGTATCCTTATATAAATATCTTTAGATTCTTAAAAAAACGACTGAAAATCTTAATATTTGATATAAATTGTGTTCTCAAAAATTAATATTTTTCAGCCGTTATTGACTGTAAAAGATAAAATCTAAAGATAGCGCCGGTTGTTTCAGCGCTAGTTTTTTTACACTGTTTCTGCCTAACAAAATTTTTGCACAATTTTGTTACATATCCTTCCGCCTTACATACATCAGAGGTCTGTTGCAGTTTACGGAAATGGCCGAGTGATTTTCCGAATGTTCATCACCTAGTCTTCTTCCATAAATTTGTAACCACTTTGAAGAAACATGTTCAAAATCTAGTCATAAGTAACAATCATGGGGAATACGAATACTCTATCACCTTACAAACCCAAGTTACGAACAATATTAAAATTTCGATATATACATGTATACGTCAAACATGAAATTTCCAGAAAGGGCTTGTCATAAACAGTTCTGAAATGAAATATCAAGTCTCAATGTAAAAGCGTACAGACAGGACTGTTGGATCATATTTGTAACAAATCATATATGTAACACCTGTTACATATATGATCACATATGTAACATGTGTTACATATATGACTCGGAAATTATATTTTGTGACGAATATGATCGATGCCGGTTTTTGATGTGACATGAAATCACATATGTCACAGGTCAATTTTGATTTAAAAACAGTACATATTACTACCACACATGCCTGCTAGTCTGCCAACTTAAAGCCTCTAGGCTGTCACCTTCACGCCACTGGCAACTTCGCAGACATTATCAAGACGGGACATGATCAATTTTCACTGATCTCCTACTACTGCAGATGCGCAGGCTGATCTATATGATGTGTGTTTTGCCTTGAGTTCCAATCTGCAGATCAATTTTCTTGCTGTTTGGATGTTGCTGGACACACTCACGTGCGCGTTCGAGATGCACTGGTACCTTAGGCAAAAATTATTATTTCATACGTTCTCTCTCTCGCTCTCTCGCTCTCGCTCTCGCTCTCTCTCTCTCTCTCTCTCTCTCTCTCTCTCTCTCTCTCTCTCTCTCTCTCTCTCTCTCTCTCCTCCTCCCCCCCCCCCTCTCTCTCTCTCTCTCTCTCTCTCTCTCTCTCTCTCTCTCTCTCTCTCTCTCTCTCTCTCTCTCTCTCTCTCTCTCTCTCTCTCTCTCTCTCTCTCTCTCTCTCTCTCTCTCTCTTTTCTCTCTCTGGTTGATTCAAGTTTGAGTGAGTCTCAACCGCTCTGATGTGCTCATTATTGTTTTGCAATCGAGAATAAAATCAATAGTATAAAGAATATAATGATGTTGCTATTGCTGTTAATTGTTTGACTACAAATAGACCACTTAACCTGTTACATGTATATGCTTTTCATGATAACCTCCATTTCGGACAAACACATTTGTAACACACTTTATCTGTTACGAATGTGATCATGTACGTAACAAATGTGTTACATATATGATTTGTTACAAATATGACCCAACACAGGACAATTAATCCTTGAAAGGTATAAAGTGAATAAATCCAGTTCAGACATAAATCGTATATAATAACAAAGAAACTATGAATAGATACATATTGCTCTATTTTTAGTATCGCCCATACTTGTACGGTCAATATTGCAAATCCATCATTACTGTCAATAATCCTTCATTACTGTCAATTTGTCACGTTTCCGTAACAATGGATGTGAACTGCGCAAATATTCGTAAAGCTTGGGAAGCTGATCAATGATCGTGCAAGAAAGATTTTTTTCATCAAATAAATTAAATCGCATTATTGCATAAAACGTGCGTTTTCGATAACGGACAAAACCCGGGCGTTAACGAGAGAAAACGTGGATTAATAAGTAAATTCATGTACCGTAAACGCCCGGCCTTTTTTACTTAAATATCAACGATCTGGGGCCTATACAGCTTATCAATTTGATTGATACTTATCTTCTTACTGCAACATTTGCTGGCTTCAAAAGATAAAAATCAATGCATTTTGTTAATAATACAGCAAAAGTTCGATTTTGACAAGTATACATATTGATAATTTAAATGCGTCAAACATATTCATGGTAAACGTTAATTTAGAGCGTAACTTAAGACGTCAGCCTAATTTCCGGATGATTTTTCTAAGCAATGGCGGTATAAACAAAAGTGACGATACAATGCGTGGTTCAATTTTGTCGGCGTTTTTGTAGGTTTTTTTGCTCCTTTTGAAGCATTTCTATGAATTATTTCGCAATCTCTGCTCAATTGATACTTTAGTCTTTCATTTTATGCAATAAAAGCATTAATTCACTTTCGGGCGTTAACATTTGCAGAGACAATCAAAATGCGTTATCGGGCGTTAAACCGTTTTCGGGTCTCTGCAAATGTAAACAGCCTCAAAAACGTGAATTAACCATATACTAATGTTAATAATATTAATTATGCATGCTCTGGCTGACATACGAAAGCCATTCCTCGAATACCGTTACCCCGCTAGACCGGCAAATCTGTCCCATCTACGCTACCCTCCGGATTATCAATAGATTTGGACAGGCTGGCCAATCAAGTACCCTCCAACCGTATCGGGGTCTAAACATACAGCCAATTATTGTGTGCGTTTTTTTTTTTTTTTTTTTTTTTAATGGACACTTCACCATATTTTTTTCCATTATAACGAAAAAGAATAATTCGCAATAGACAAAGACATTTTTTAATCAAATAGTTAGGCCATCGAATCATGATACAACACAAACACAAAGCATTGTTAACAAGATTGACAAGAAATAGGGTAAAAACATTAAATATACTGGCATTGGACACAGGGCTGCTCTTTCACAGATCTGGAAAATGCGATGTTTTATTTTATTTTATTTATTTATTTTTTTTTTTTTTGTAAAATTGATAGGAAATTATGGCTTCACCTTGTAGAAAACTCTATGATAATAAAATTGGATCTGGTAAGGCAAGGAAAAAAAGACAGATATTCCTGAATTTAGCGGAATTCCATTCTGAAAAAAAAAATAAAGCGACTATTAACCCATAAAAGATTATTATTATTAACTTTTGAGCAAACTTTTAACGCATGCAATTCCGCCTATTTGTCCCATTCTATCAAACGTCAAGGTCGAAGAATTTGTCAATTGGGAAGCTTCATATCAATACATGCGACAAATGAAACATTATACATGAAAAATAACACTTTTGTAAGTTATAGACTGGATAAGAATAGCCCGGTGTAATTTATTTATCATTTGAATTGATTTATTTTTTTCTACTTATTTAACTATTTATTTTATATCAGTGTAGAGACGTCGCGCACGGTAATGCTTAACGTTTGAAATTGAACGTCTCCCGTTAAGATTCATCTGCCATATTTCAGAACCTGTGGGTCAATTTCTTTGTTCTTTATACCATTTGAACCACAAGAAAGCATACTTTTAAAGTATATTTGTTAGGTGAATTTCGGAAAATAAAATTTCCGTTTAATTAAGTTTCTTTGTCATCAAAACTCGTAAATTACGTCTGTAAAACGTAACAAATTATGTGTGGGTAGATTTCTTTAAAATCCCTAAAATGCATTGATGAGTTGATGAAAAATGTTTTAAGATTTTCTCGAAAGGTGACATCATGTTAGTAGGTGAACTAAAATGACCGTGAGTAAAATAACAAACAATTGATAGAGATTTATTTTACAATTCAAAAGTTGTAAAACGTCAAATTTTAACGAAAAATCGGCGTGAAAAATGATAAAGATTTCTCAATATTTTTATAAATGATAAAGAATTTTTGTGAAATTTAAAAATAAAAACATTATTTTTTCTAGTTTTCGTTAATGTGGTTAAAATTAATAATACGTCATATATGTGTGGACACAATTTCTTACATATGCGAATTTTATAGCCGGTTTTCAAAATGCTTTGCTGTCGCAATCCGAAATCAAAATGATTTTCAAAAATCATTCTACATTTTTGAAATATTATTTTTTTGAACAATCACAAGTACAATTTTCGTACAGATACGTCTACAAATATCAAAAATATTCAGATTTGGCTGTGTGGACATACTTTTCAAAAACGTATCATATTTAACGTCCTACGTTTTTACATTGCGCACTGTGCTTTTTCAGCATTTCAAGATAAAAATGATTAAAGCCGATTGATATTAAAATACTTCTTGCAGAAGAGAGTTTATTCTTTCTTATTCGGAATATAACTAATATAGCAATTTTAAAAAATTGAACACGTATGACAAAGTTACATGCGATAAACAAGAAGCGCTTCAGAAAAATATAATGTAATAACGTCTATATGGCAAAATCGACGTTACAAAATGTTAAGCATTAGCGTGCGCGACGTCAATATAATCCTGCAAAATATGATTTTCATAAAAAACAAAAACAAAAAATAATAAAACGATCAGTCTAATATTAAGATTTAATCAAGAACTGAAATCGTGCGTTTTTGTGCGCGATCAAATTGAATAGTTGCCGATTCGTATATTAATTTTTTCTAGTGTATATACTGCGTATTTTATAGGGACGAGTGTCTTTTTCACTGCGTTTATTGGGGTATAAAGTGCAATTGCCTAGCACTTGGCAAATAACGCCCGTAGGGCGTTATGTTTAAGCCATGTGCTAAGGCAATTGCACTTTATACCCCAATAAACGCAGTGAAAAAGACACTCGTCCCTTATAATTGCAATCCTATAGATCGAAGAAACTATTAAAATACTCGGCCAAACATTAAAGCTTCAAGTCTACTTTCTCCGCGTAAAAAAAATTTACACGAACTATTTTTAGATCGTGTAATGTTTATCTCGCTATCGAAGTGAAATGTCATAAAGTAAAACAAATGATACACAAATAAACGACAACATTAAAATTCGTAGAGGTACATATGACAAAAAAGCTTGTTTCTGCCAAGTAAGTATGTATTCTTAAACGAAAACGGCGTGGTCGGTCTTAGTTGAGAGGGTTGCTTGACGGTCTTCGTCGACTTGCTGTTTTCTAAGTTTACGTCGGTACAGAATCAGAAATGCATGCTTGTTATCGTAAATTCTTTCGAAAATATCTTAATTTATAATAGATTGGATAGAAATGTTGCGTTGATGATCGGGAACTAGGTTAATTCGAGTTCCTACAACACAGGACTTGCAGATCGAAGTTCGGGGGTTTCCCGAAAGACCTATTGCATTTTATACAGAAATAAAGTGTAATGGATTTCCCCACGTGATGCGATTTAGACCAATCAGAATTCTTTATTTTATCGGATTGCAATTATATTTTTTTAAGTGCCACACAATGATAAAGTATGTTCTTTTTCGATTTCTTTTACGCGAAAGAGTGTTTATTTTATCATGAGATGAAGAGAGTATTTGCTGGTTTCATGGAGGTATGAAACTTATAACTTAATCACACTGTATGATTCATACATGAGTGTGATTAGGTTTTTAGTTTCATGCCTCCATGAAGTCAACAAAAAGTCTCTTCATATCTTGAAATTTAATTTCATGAAGCAAAAACGTTCAAAGTTGTACCCCAAATACACGAATTGTTCATGGGCCTAGATTAAGCGGAAGTTTACAAAAGAGCTGCGTATTCAAACCGATTTCCAGCCAATCAGAAACCAAAAATTTTGGTATACACAACTAGAATTAAATTATTAAAAAATGTGACCCGTCACGCGAATTTGGACCATCTGGGAACTCAGTAAATTAGATATTTGAAAAAGAGATTGGTTCTAGAGCAGGTCAACCAGAGGTTGCAATTAAAAAAATCCTTTCACAGGAATGTAGATTGGTCATTCTAGACACAGAAAATTGGTTAAGTACGAAAAGTGTCGTTCCTAGGCAGTCTGACAAGGTCCGACACTTTAAGCACTACTCAGATAGTCTCTGTTCGCGTGACGGGTAACAAATGTTAACAATTCCACTTCGTTTGCGCTGTAAAGGGGTATTGTGTCAAATAAATCAATGCACGAAGTTTAATTAATATTGATTCATTAATGTCAGGAAAAGGGTTAGGAATGTTTTTGTCCGTTGGTCTACTTAAAGATAACTTTATGCACTTTAACTTCACACAATTCACACAAAAACCTTTAATATTGAAATGAATACTTTGCAAATGATTTCTTTTAGAAAAAAATCAATCATAAATTACGGAATCAAAATAAGGTTATCAACTGGTAATATTTTGGGAGTTTTCTTGGTATCGAAAGGTTAATGTAACGATTTCGCATTCAAGCAACATTTCCGCAACGTTTCTTTAGGGCATTGGACCCGTAATAGTTACGCAGCGTTCAGAAATAATGAACTTTTACAGTGTCAACCGAGGTTTCCTAATGTTTTTTCATTAGGAAGCCTCAGTCGAAATTGGGAAAATTCGTGAGTTCCGGAATGTTGCGAAACTATTACGGTTACATAACCTTAACACATATCCCGGCCTTGAATTTAACTTTGTTACAATTTAATACTTTTTGGGACATTTCAATCAGTCAGAGCCAAAGTTTTAAGTAGAAAGCAGACAGTCTGTGCAGGCTGACCGTGATAAAAACTTTCTGAAAAAGTATGTGTTCAACAGGAATATAACGTTAACAGTTGAGAAAAAATAAGGTTCAGATTCATTTTATCTACTGTTATTCTGCGCAATT
Source organism: Fragum whitleyi (assembly GCA_948146395.1). NCBI lineage: Eukaryota > Metazoa > Mollusca > Bivalvia > Cardiida > Cardiidae > Fragum > Fragum whitleyi. Next base: position 60,715,922 of record OX411543.1, on the reverse strand, counting down.
AATGAACTGGCAGGGCGGGGCTTAACCGTGACGTAATTTGGCGAGTTTACTCTTCAAAAGTTTGGGTTATTTCAAATATTAGTCGGTTACCAGCCCGATAAGCTCAGTTGGTAGAGCACCGGACTTCAGAACCATTGAAGTTCGACGGTGTGGGTTCAAACCCGGGCTGGTACACTATCAAAACTAATTGTCTTTCGGATGAGACGTTAAAGCGAGGCCCCGTGAGACGGTGCTTTACACCGAGCACGTTAAACATCTGAGCAGTAGTTTCGTCATGCATCCTTGCACTACAGTTGTACAATTTAGAGTGAGGCGTCAAAGATCAATTTTACATTGAAAATAATAGGCAATAACGGTTTCTCGATACTCACATAAACTTGCGGAACTATATCCCCTGTAACAACTAACCGTCTTCTGGGGGTGTCGCTCATATGGGCATGTGCTACGGTAGCGACGATAAATAAACGTAAATACACACACACTCATTCAAATTTTAGTCGGTATTCATGGCGTGCAAATAACTGTATCCTAAATCTTACAGGATTCACGTGCTTTGAGAGAGTGACCACATTTCATCGTTTGGTTACCAAAGCCTCGTAACTTCACCTTGATTAAGCTGAAGTTACGAGGATTTGGTTACCAATCTACGATATAAGGTCTCGGGTTATTAATTTCGACTCACTTTACAAGTAGGTTATTTTAGATAAAAGCTGATTTCCGTGCAACGACCCGTTATTTAGGCTCCGCCCTGCCAGGGCATTAATCATGTTTATTACGATGTTCAGGTTCATCTGCCTAGGTACAATGTAAATGTTATGAGAATTGTCCGATACCAAAAAGTAGCACTGTCTTTTCACGAAACGTGTTTGAATAATAACAATAACTATAAATACTCTAAATCACCACCATCAGCAACGACAACATTTTTAGATAATAAAAAGACGAATTTCTACCCTTCTGACAACAATTTGATTTTGTGTACACCCTATATTTTCGTTTTCTGTACACCCTATATTTTTGTTTAGGCCTTAATTTCTATTAACTAAAAACTCTGACTTCGTGTATGACTATTCTTCTTAGTTCACGTAAACTTTGACCTTATATAATCCTTGATTTCAATCAGCATCTGTTTCAACTCTCTCTGAAACAGTGTCCCTTTCCACAGATAGAGAAAGAAATTGACAGCGTGATTGCTAATTATCACATAAAATAGGACGGTCGCTGCCAAAATATTGTCTTTATCTATCTGACCATTGGTATTCGATGACTGCTTTAATATGATGGTGACACCAAGTGCCAATGAAGAGGCAAACAGGTACCCAGTGATCGCAAACAACGTGCCAGTCTGTGAATCTTTGTCCGCTTTTCTCCTGATCGTTGGTTTACAGCATCGCAGCTTTACTATCAAAATAGCGTTCCCAAAGAAGGCTATTCCAAGCGGAACAAATTTTAAAATCGATGTAATAATTTGTAGAATGCCGCAGTACACCATTAAGTCGACGGTAGATTCTGCAAAGCATATGGAGGCATTGTTTGTTCCATTTGAAGGCTGGTCGTATTGTTCATTGGGGTCAAAAAATTCGAATCCGACTGTCATTAGGCCAGCATGTATGCCCGATATTATTACAACCACAGCGACTCCTATGAATGCCCTTTTTACAGAAATGTGCTCTTTAGCAAAAAAGGGAAAGAAAACACTTATCAGTCTGATTACTGTAAAAATGGCTAAAGTCCAGTTTGATGATATTCGGGCCACGTTAGCTATCTGAGCAAATATTACCATGAAGACTTCCGCATTTTCATGATTGTTTGGAAAAATGTTCCACTTGCTTATTGAGATCAAGTTGGTCCACAAGAAAATTACATCAATCGAAGAAAGTGCTATTAAAACTGATATTGTCTTGGATCTAAAAGCCTTCCGTGAGAGAATAACAATGCTTAGAATATTTCCAATGGTACCAATGTATAATAAAAATGGTTGAACAAATTTGTAAACCCAAAGTGAGAGTTTACACCTGATATCGTCCTTCGGTAAACACAGATCCAAAAGAGAAACGCTGAAATAAGCCTTCATATTCAACGTAATTATCCGTTAGTGTACAGACCCATTTATTATTCCACTTCATGTCATAAAATGTCACAACGGTCAAAAGCGCTTTCATTATATCAGTGTAACTTAACACGCAGATTTGGTTTGAATAAATTAATTAATTATCTTTCCATTTAGCCAAACATATTAAACTTCACGCTTAAGATTGTGCTGAATATAACAAATGGGCGGAGCTGTCTGTGCACACAGAAAACGTATGACATACGAATTTATTGCGAATAAAGTACTTTGTATTTTGTTCCTATTTCTGTATTTCATTCATGCATTTTGCGCCATTTTTTCTATAAGTTAATTACGGTTAAAGCTTTTGAAACCTTTTCATATTTTACAACAAATGGCTCATTCTTCCTTGCCTTATTATAATTGCAAGAAAAAAATGACCAAGAAAAATGTGTTTATGCACTTCATAAGTAAATGCGGTAGATTACTTCAATCGCCATTCTAGTAGTCTATCTAAGCTGTAACACGGTTGTCATTCTACAAAAAGTCTATAAAAAGTTTTATTGAACGCAAGTGGTAGAAAGAATTCAAAAGGTATCCATCTGAGCTTAGTTGAAGGGTGTATTCCGGATCTTAAAGTCGTCCCATTTTTTTCCTGTACTATTCTACTTACTGATTGAATGGGGTTTTACGCCGCTTTCAACATTATTTCAGTTATATCGCGGCGGCCGGAGCACCTAACAATGGATTCCTGGTATTTCTCACGCCAGTACTACCATTACATCCTTTCCTAGCCTCCGACTGCTATTTCACATAGGTTTACGATTATCTACCCATTGGTGAAAGACAAACGTCGGAAAGGATATTTGCCGCCACCGGGGATTGAACCCACGACTTCCAGATTGGAAGTCTTATGCCTAACCAACTGCGCTATGGTGGCGGCTTACTATTCTACTTACTAAAATGCTTAAGAAATACTACAACTACTACTACTGTTTGCACCGTTTTGTCATCCTGAATGCAGGGTCTGCTTACCTGTCCTGAACGGTGTGCTTGTTTGGTATAAAAATCGGCTAGCAACGTCACGCAGTGACATGCACAGCCATTCGGAACACCACTCGGCCAATCTCACGATCAACCTCGGATGTACATAGACGGACTATTTTAAAAAAGTACGGGAAAACCATTGAAAAACTCGATGACGTCAGTTAAAATGGCGTTAGCCCTCGAAACTGTGAGTGAAAACATTCGACGTCGCCAACGCTACTCGTTTAAGTCACCGACGTGAAACCATCGAATCCTAATATAAATATCTTTAGATTCTTAAATAACGGCCGAAAAAATCTTAATTTTTGAGAATGATTCGTCATTCTCAAAAATTAAGACTTTTCAGTCGTTATTTACTGTAAAAAGATATAAATCTACAGTGCTAGTTTTCTTACACTGTTTCCGGCTAACAAAATGCACGATTTCGTTACATACCCATCCGCCTTACATACATCCGAGGTATGTTGTAGTTTACGGAAATGGCCGAGTGATGTTCCGAATGATGCACAGCGGACAAAAATGGCGGATTACCAGACCATTATCGATTTTCATGGAATATCGTGTTTTTTCTTTTTCTTCTAATATTTAAAGCATATACCCATGGTAATGTTCTTCGTTGAATGATTAAATGGAATTTACGCCACTTTAAACATTTTTTCAGTTATATCGCGGCGACTGGAGCAAATGGACAACGTCAGAGATCAGTTTTGAAAATACAACTATATCTCTCTGAACAAAACCTGATATTATAGAATTAAAGTACTGTGACATATGTAAATAACTTCGATGGCTTAGTGGATACGCATGCAAGACTACTTACTAATTGTTTTCAAAGAGCCCCCGGTTCGTAACCTGTTAGCACTTGTTATTTCCGGATTTTTGTTGTTATTTTTAGAGAAACAAGTTTATACATCACCACATGCGCGATGATAAGTTTTTAGCTCACCTGAGCACGAAGTGCTCAAGGGAGCTTTTGTGATCGATCGTTGTCCGGCATCCGTCTGTCCGTCTGTCCGTCACGGCGTCAACTTTTTCTTTAAACGACATCTCCTCCTAAACATATGGGTCAAAATCAACCAAACTTGGCAGAAATATTCCTTGGGTGGTCCCTTAAAAATTGCTCAAACGGAAAGGATCCGTGCCATATCATGGGAACAGGGGCCTTAATGACAAATTTCTTGTTTTCACTCTAGAAGCCACAAATATGGTCCAATCTTCATGAAACTTGGTCAGAATATTTGCTTATGGGTCAAAATCAACCAAACTTGGCAGAAATATTCCTTGGGTAGTCCCTTATGAAAATTGCTCAAATGGAAAGGATCTATGCCATATCACGGGAACAGGGGCCTTAATGACAAATTTCTTGTTTTCACTCTAGAAGCCACAAATATGATCCAATCTTCATGAAACTTGGTCAGAATATTTGTTAGGTCATGAGGATGAAGTCTATCGAAAATGGGAAGGATCCGTGCCATATCACGGAAAAAGGGGCCTTAATGACAATTTTGTCAACATTATCTTTAAACGACATCTCCTCCTAAACATATGGGTCAAAATCAACCAAACTGGGCAGAAATATTCCTTGGGTGGTCCCTTATGAAAATTGCTCAAATGGAAAGGATCTATGCCATATCACGGGAACAGGGGCCTTAATGACAAATTTCTTGTTTTCACTCTAGAAGCCACAAATATGGTCAAATCTTCATGAAACTTGGTCAGAATATTTGTTAGGTCATGAGGATGAAGTCTATTGAAAATGGGAAGGATCCATGCATTTCACGGAAAAAGGGGCCTTAATGACAATTTTGTCAACAATATCTTTAAACGACATCTCCTCCTAAACATATGGGCCAAAATCAACCAAACTTGGCAGAAATATTCCTTGGGTAGTCCCTTATGAAAATTGCTCAAATGGAAAGGATCTATGCCATATCACGGGAACAGGGGCCTTAATGACAAATTTCTTGTTTTCACTCTAGAAGCCACAAATATGGTCCAATCTTCATGAAACTTGGTCAGAATATTTGTTAGGTCATGAGGATGAAGTCTTTTGAAAATGGGAAGGATCCATGCATTTCACGGAAAAAAGGGCCTTAATGACAATTTTGTCAACAATATCTTCAAACGACATCTCCTCCTAAACTTATGGGTCAAAATCAACCAAACTTGGCAGAAATATTCCTTGGGTAGTCCCTTATGAAAATTGCTCAAATGGAAAGGATCTATGCCATAACACGGGAACAGGGGCCTTAATGACAAATTTCTTGTTTTCACTCTAGAAGCCACAAATATGGTCCAATCTTCATGAAACTTGGTCAGAATATTTGTTAGGTCATGAGGATGAAGTCTATTGAAAATGGGAAGGATCCATGCATTTCACGGAAAAAGGGGCCTTAATGACAATTTTGTCAACAATATCTTTAAACGACATCTCCTCCTTAACATATGGGTCAAAATCAACCAAACTTGGCAGAAATATTCCTTGGGTAGTCCCTTATGAAATTGCTCAAATGGAAAGGATCTATGCCATATCACGGGAACAGGGGCCTTAATGACAAATTTCTTGTTTTCACTCTAGAAGCCACAAATATGGTCCAATCTTCATGAAACTTGGTCAGAATATTTGTTAGGTCATGAGGATGAAGTCTATTGAAAATGGGAAGGATCCGTGCCATATCACGGAAAACGGGCCTTAATGACAATTTGGCAACATTATCTTTAAACAACATCTCCTCCTAAACATATGGGTCAAAATCAACCAAACTTGGCAGAAATATTCCTTGGGTGGTCCCTTATGAAAATAGCTCAAATGGAAAGGATCTATGCCATATCACGAAAAAAGGGGCCTTAATGACAAATTTCTTGTTTTCACTCTAGAAGCCACAAATATGGTCCAATCTTCATGAAACTTGGTCAGACTATTTGTTAGGTCATGAGGATGAGGTCTTTTGAAAACGGGAAGGATCCATGCATTTCACGGAAAAAGGGGCCTTAATGACAATTTTGTCAACAATATCTTTAAACGACATCTCCTCCTAAACTTACGGATCAAAATCAACCAAAAATTGCAGAAATATTCCTTGGGTGGTCCCTTAAGAAAATTGCTCAAATAGAAAGGATCTGTGTCATTTCACGGGAAAAGGGGCCTTAATGACAAATTTCTTGTTTAGACTCTTGAAGCCACAAATATGGTCCAATTTTCATGAAACATGATCAGAATGTTTGTTATTTCATGGATATGAAGTCTATTGAAAATGGGAAGGATCGGTGCCATATCACAGGGAAAAGGCGTCTTGATGACATTTTTTGTTTACTCTCTAGAAGCCACAAATATGGTCCAATCATCATGAAACTTTGTCAGAATGTTTGTTAGGTCATGAGGATGAACTCATTTGAAAATGGGAAGTATACGTGCCATATCACGGGAAAAGGGGCCTTAATGGCAATTTTCTTGTAAGAGCTCCAAACGCCACAAATATAGTCCAATCTTCATGAAACTTGATCAAAATGTTTGCCAGGTCACAAGAATGAACTCTGTTGAAAATGGGAAGGTTCATGCCATATCATAGGCAATGGAGTCTTAATGATAATTTACTTGAAATATCAGGTAAGCGATTTAAGGCCCTCAGGGTCCTCTTGTTTTCTCTGCATTTCTTTATTTTGTAGATATATATTATAGGCCTCTGATTAAATGTACGGGGTTCGACTGATCGGCGAAAACTTCATCGATTCTAAGCGACAAAATATAGAGTTCTGAAACAATTGACATTAGTCTGCAAATGTTTGGCATTTATAAGTTTGTGGTCTTTAAATATTGAATCGTCGATTACTCACATCCCATTTTTTTCACTCTCACAAGTATTTAAACATATCTCTGTTTTATTTCAATGCTAAGATTACAAAAAGTTCAGACAATTAAAGCATTTTCAAATTTAGCACAACACTCAACATTAATTTAACAAAAATGTTCATTTGAATGTTCAAAATGAAAGAAAAAAAAACAAACAAACAAACAAACAAACTTATAATGTGGCAATGCAGGGTCGAACCTTGTGAGTATGCTTTCGTCCTTATCCACTCGACTACGAAACTCGGATGAGTTACCACTCTTTTTTAGTATAATTAAAGACGACAAAATGGCATGAAAAGTGTTTTCAATAACATTGACTGATACAGTGTTTATATATGCCTACACTTGAAATCGCGATCATCGCGTGCGCTTTATACTCCATTTATCTATCTTTATTTACTGCTTAACTCCCCTTTCGGATATTATCGGCAGGTAAGCGTCTGAACTTGAATAAAAACTGTTAATTATTGGCTAGGGTGCCAAATTTCAAAAGTATTGTGAGTGTTAGATTAAAAGATCTGCTTAAGCATATTTTGGTCATTCAGGGACGGCTCTATATCACCGGCATTTGGGTACAAAATTATAAAAGGACTTACATATATCACTTTAATAAATATATACAAGGTAGTGTAGTCGCCAATTTTTAAGGGAACAGATGTTTTTTAAAGCAATATGGTACTCGGTTCTCACGACGAAACAGGTCCTGTGACAGAAGCCTAATATTCTTGTAAGATCATCCGTTCTCTTAAACATGGCGGCTTCACTACCTTGTGTATTATTTATCATTGACTAGTGATATTGATAAGTTGTTATTAAAACCCGCATCCAAGAGTCTATGCTCACTATCTGAAAAGAATCGAGACCTCTTTTGAACGCGGAAATGTCAGGTTGCTGTACGATTGTTTCTGGCAGGCTGCGGCAATAGCGCAGTTGGTAGCGCGCCGGACTTCTAATCCAGGGGTCTATATTCGCACGGGTTCGATCCCCGGCCGCGGCACTTATCCTTTCCGACATTTGTCTTCCACCAATGGGTAGATAATCGTAAACCTATGTGGAATAGCAGCTGGAGGCTAGGAAAGGGATGTGGTGGTAGTACTAGTGTGAGAAATACCAGGAATCCATCGTTAGGACGTCGCGATATAACTGAGAGATTGTTGAAACCGACGTAAAACCCCATATCAAATCAAATCTAAAGTATCACTTTGTAGGGACAAAAAGAATATTTAATGAAGGAAGCATTTCTGTGGATCTGTCGAATATATGCTGTGTGTCGGATGATCCTAACTGGGCTTTCAAGATAAGTTGGTATGGGCACTGCAACAAAACAATTTTATAACATGGTGACTCTGGTAACGTCTCGTCTATATTGAAGAGTTTGTCAGCCAAGCTCCTTCCGCATGCAGGTGGCACTGTCATAAAAAGGAGAAACTATTTTGAATCCATCTTTCTGCTCTACGTTTTTCTACTTTGTTAATATAAGTTGTCTTCTCTTTACTTTGCTAAATATCTCGCTCTCTTCTTCCATACCAGAAATTACAACAACCTCTTTTCTATACTTTATTGCCGATTGCGACGCATACTAGATGCACAACGATGGAGTGAAACAGGTACAATACAATGTATTCACAAAAGATCCGCATCATAGCAAGGAACGCGACGTCCAGCCGTAAAAACAGAGAAGATGGCTCTGAAAAAAAAAGCTGTATCCCAGAACAGTTCAGCGCCCTCCTCAGCGGTATGCGTGGGACTTCGCATAGTCTATACAAAATAACAGTATATTCTACATAAATCTATGGCATTAAATACAATTACACTGAACGTTTATGTATCATTTGACGTGCTCGCTAGAACTGATTTAATCCTGTATTCTCTACCCCTCCACGACTTACATGTGCATTCTGATTGGTCAGAATATCAAAACAACTTCATAACAATTTACCTTTAGCTGAGGCATAACAAGAAGACAGCCTTTTTCCGCTATACTGGCGTAACGCGGAAAAAATTAATTTTGTGTAAGTGCTCCAAATGGTTGATGTGTATTCTAGCTGGGGTCTAACCAACGTTTTGTATGTTTGCTGGGGTTAAACTCCGTTTCCCATATTTCTCCTACTGCATTAACATGTCTAGATCTTCATGCAGGGTGATACGGCCTTGCTTGTTGTTTATAGCTAAGTAAACAACAGTGTCATCTCGGTCAAACACACTTGCGGGTTGATGGTATTAGGAGGGACATTAATTCATAAAAGAAACAGAAGAAGACCAAGCACCAATCCCTGGGATACTCCAGACGTGACTAGAACTTCGGATGAGCATACATCTTCTGAGACTACTTTTTGTGTTCTGCCTATAAAAAAAAAGATTTAATCCACAAATGGGAAGCATTGTTTACCCCATGTTTCTGCAATTTATACAAAAGTTTTAGGTGGCTTACTTTATCAAAAGCATTGCTAAAGTCTAACAAAACTAGATCAGTTCGTCTTCCTTCAGGAAGGTTTCTTGCAAGATGGTCGGTGATTTGCAGTATCTGGGTTTCACATGAACGTCTTTCTCTGAAGCCATGCTGTAAGTCATAAAGAAAATTATTTTTGTCAAAATGTTTAGTTAGATTTGATGCTACAATATGCTCAAGAACTGCCACCAGTGCAGATGGTAATGTCTGGGTATTTGCTGAAATACGAGGAAAGCATATTTTGTCTTATGGATTAAAAGCAAGACTGGGCCAGTGAAATTGGTGTCATTGAAGTAAAGACTGATTGAAACTGTCGATTTAGAATATCCGCCTTTTCTGTACGAGGGTTGAACTAGAAATTCGTAAAATGGAGTTATAAAACTACAGAAAAGATGACTATTAAAATGAAAATGAAACATCTATTTAATGCAATATCTGTGTAATAATTGTGGAAATTTTCAATTTTGTAAGTTATATAGTCGCTGTAAAGTGACTAATTAGATACATAGACCCCGCACGTAGGCGGGGGAGCAAGAACGTCGAAAGCGACGTCATTATTAACTCTTTCCTACATGGTCTCTAATTGCTCGCATGCCTATCTGCGCCTAATAAATTTACTTGTAGAAAGTATCCCCATTCCGTTTGGATTCAATTTTGTGTACAATTTCCTTTATGAATATTCTTTCTAGTGAAGTGTAGACACAGATGCTGGGATTTTAAGTTTGGAAAATAACGAGATTCAATTGGGACGACTTCGTTCGTTGAAACTCCAATATACCATCCCTAATCCTCTAATAAAGACTTACTTTCTTCGAATATCCAAGATAACTTAAGGTGGCAATGGACAGCGACCTCCCGACTCTATATACCGGAAGTGGGTTTTCGTTTATTTAACGGCTCTTTTTGCGCGTTGTTTAAAAAGACCGGTTTTCGTAAGATTCTACATATGGAAATAACATAGAATAATGATGGTAAAACTTCATAATTTAGTTTCTTTTCAACATTTTATATTAATTGAATGACTGGATCATTAAATTTAACAATAGAAATGCGTTAAAACCGTCATTCAATTAGGGGGGAACACTGAAAAATAACGAAAAACTTTCTTATTTGCATGGAAAGGTATGCTGAAATTTTTACCAAATAAAGGAAAAATATGGGTTATAAACTTATCGGAAAATAAGAAAAATTCATTGGGTAATTTCTTCAAAAAATAGGTTTTTGTGGCATTTTTACCTGGTAAAATTACAAAAATTAGCGCATTTTTAACTTTTGAAAGCAAATTGTGCAAATGTTATTGATCAAAGAGAAATTTTCTTGTCAATAGCCATTGTGTACATGTATAAGGTCTATCAAAATGTATGAGTTTTATAGCTTGAACTTAGTACAGAGTTTATACTAGACCTAAAACGAATATAACCGTTTTACTGAAAAATGGCCTATACCACTCAAGGGTAGAGAACTCTTGCATGAAAACGAGCGTGGAAAGGTACCTTCATATTTTGATATAATGACTAGACAATGTTAATCTGCAACATATGTGAACAAGACAAAAATTCATTGGGCGGAAAAAAATGACGCCATGTGTCCATTGCTACCTTAAGCAAAACTTCTCTGTTTGACATAATACTATTTTTTCCAAATTATCGAAAATGTTTGGGGTGGTGATTGACTCGTGATCATGACAAAATTCGAGAAATAAACGGAATTCAAAATTTGGTGTTGACATCAGGTCACTATTCATTCGCAAATTAAGTCTTTTTAAAAATAATCTGTGTCCGTAAAACATCTTCCAAAAATGTTTAAATGATGACAATTGATTCTCAGTTTACGTCTTATTTACTTCTGGTAAGCAGATTCAACTAAAATTTACGAACACTCTCAGAAAAATTGATTTGTGTAACAGATTTCCGTTATTTTTTAACGCTTCCCCGCCTTAGCATACATATGTCACTATGGTAACGAAATTTAAGGTCGCTTAAAATAATTTTGCAAAAATAACAATATTTGTGCTCTTGATAGATACTGAACTTCACTCACTAGAAATATTACACTGAACAAGCTAGAAATGCCAAAGTTAAGGGCCAATTATACGAACTTCTGGATCATCCCTCGTATTGTCCGATTTGATGGAACCTGAAATTTTATCGAGAAAGGGAGCTACTCTTGCTTCGTCTAGCTTGGCTTTTTTTTAAGACTTAAAAGTTTCTTATTGTTAAATCTTGTGACTTTCTCCTAGTTATTGTAAGAGGGTTTTATTCGTTTCTTGATGTTTCTTTTTAAAGCCAGAAATGCAGTCTTTATCTTGTTGTTGCCATTTTAAAAACTTGAAATTGACTTAATCCCTTTTTCTAATTAGACGTTTTTAGGCCGTGTAATCCTTGAAAGTGATATCTTATTCCCTTGTCCTTTAGATGGAACAAATTTCTTGATACCCATGGAAATTGCATTGATAAACTTAGCCAAATTTTAAACAGATTTGGATTAATATTTCATTATTAATTTTGTCCATATAGATTTTGAAGCTATCCCAGTCAGTTTTTTGTAGTGTTGAATCTGTCTCGGTTGTTGTTTGATTATCTGTGGCTTTGTATCTGCAAGAATAGAGACAGACAATACTATGGTCTGATGTACCTGGGAGACATTTTACATTTTATTAAAGTGTAGAATAAAGTTTAGAAAAGGTCCAGTGCATTTTCTCCACTGGTGTTTTCTGTTACCATCTGCGTGATGTTGAAATCTGAAAGCAAATCACTATATTCTTATACAAGTTGGTATAGCTGCATCATGACTTTAAAATTAGTGTATGATCACTATTCCATGAGAACGTTGGAAGTTTAAATTCGCCTAGCACCCAAAAGATCCTTTGATGTTTCTTCACGGTCAGGTAAAGAGAGTTTTTAATTAAGTAAAACTTTGGATGTCTAACTCCTTCGGTCTGTAGTATGCTGCGATATAAAGAGGTAAACATGTTTTGACATGTAATTTAACCCAAATGATATCACAATAAGTCTTCAGTTGTTTCTGCTCTGTTACAAGGAAAGTATCATTAACCAGGACGAATCCTCCCTCTTCTTTGATTGGCCTTTTTTTCTTAAAGGTGAATATCCTAAATATTTTGGAACGAATTCACAATGTTTAGAGAAATTCTGGGCTTCAAGGATTGAGCAGACCCAAGTGAATGACGTGCCTCGAACTACAAGATCAAAATATGTTTCATTTGAAATATCTTGATTTTAGATGTGGAACCATCTCTGGCAGGTATCGCATTCATCAACATTGTCATCGTCGTGAACCTCGTATTAACAAGAGCCACACGGGAAATCAGGGCCTTGTTTCTACATCTGCGGACAAAGACATTAAGAGAAGACAAAAATGTTAGCGAAGAGCTTCTGTTGTATTTCACGATCGGACCGGACCACCAAGTTGATTCAGCAAATAGGAACGAGATATTTGAATAACTGGGACTTAGTACATTTGGGTTAGTAAAGGCTATGAGTTGATCTTATGTGGTTCGGTCTAATCCTATCTGGAAGCTGAACCCGAAAGCTGAAATTAGAATCGGGGCTAACACACCTGCCGTCTTTCTAAAAAACAAACAATGTGTTATGGGTTTTCGTGGTACATGGGTCGAGGTCACCGGATGTAGTAAAAGAAAAAAATACTTGAACATCGTTTTCCGTGTATATATTCCACGTTGATCAATGGAACATCCACCAAAAATGGTAAGAGTATCTTCTTGTGTCAGTTATTACAATCCCTAAAGCCAAACAATAGGTTTAATTCCGATCTCTCGCGATCTGAAGCAGGAACAGAAAAAAAAAACAGCTGTAAAAACATGACGCATGCGTATCCGTTCATAATTTTTTTTTTTTAAATATGAGGTTTTGGTGGAATTAAGTTTTATTCTTGTCACTTTTGTTACCTAGCAATCGTTCATTTTTATTATCTTTATCTTTTAATTTCTGCTTTGATCAAAGTTTTATAACAAGTTTTAGAACTACTCCAAGAAAAAGAAATGATTCAATTATTTATTCGATAACCAGATTTATAACTTATGCCTTTTTTTAAGTGACACCTCTAAATTAAGTACATGTAGTGTAGGTGGGATTAGAAAAATCATCGAAATGAAAACATTTTTTACTCACTACAATACAAAGGCGAATGATAAAAACTTCGTAAATACAGATATAAAATTTGAAGATTTTAGATTAGCCTTATTACGTTATTATCGTAATTAAGCTGTTGTGAAGAGTATTCAATGATCCATAAACGATATGTTTATAGGGGGTGGTGTGCTTTCCGATAGGTAAAACACTATATTTGATGTTTATAGATAAACTCTTAGACGAGTTTATTATTACATAAAAGATACAGTCGGACAACAAAATTTTTGTTCTCGCGCTCTCTGAAAATACTGATGGACATAGATACGAATAACTGCTGGATTTTCCACCATCTGTTGGCTTAACACAGGCAAACATAACGTGTCTTCGCGTTATTAAAGTATAGTTCCGCAAGCAAGAGTGAGGTTCGAGAAACCGTTATCTCCTATCATTTTCAATGTAAAATTGATCTTTGGTCACTCACTAGAAATTGCTGATCTATAACAAGCTTTCGAAACTGATTTCGCCATGAAGAAACTAAACATTAGAACGACAAAAAAGCGATGGATTTCGATCCTGGGATAAAAGTTATTTTCGTGATGATTTTCATTACTCTATCTGTATACGATCGATTGCATTTGTAATTATAAGCCGTTACCCAACGCTTTTAAGATTTCAAGTCAGTCAACCCATATTCCTGGCTATGCCACATCTTCCTGCGTATTTCAAATAACGAGGTTTGACTATATAGTATATACGTACCGTACGTAATGGAGGATACGCCCTTGACATTTACTAAGTTTTCGTGTTACAAAATATCTTATTTCATAACACGAAAATTATGAAAGTCCACTAAGAAGCACCTAGAACTTTTATTAGAACGAAATTTGTTCTAAGTTTAATTAGATCATTCTCACAGTCATTTGTATTAATGTATCAGGTTGGTGTTAAAACAAACTTGAAACGTATCGTCTAACGAAAGTTCATCACATTGTTCACACCATACCGGACAAATCTAGCGTCAATGTGTGATAAAATAAATCAACTTTTAACAGAATCATTCCACGAGTGGAAAATAATGTAAAAGCGAGCTATAGCGATCGTTCTATTTCCGTTCTCCACATTTCCTTTTGAAAACTTCTCCTAAACCAGAGGGCAAATCTTGATAAAACTGGTAGGAATGGTCGTTCTGTCAAGTTCTATCAAAGTTATTCAAATAATTGATATCCAACTCAAAATCAATGTGATTAGTTTGAAAATATTTAAGAAAATTGAAAAAGTGTTTCACTTTGACCGGTCTCCCCCATGTCACAGTAATAGTATCAAGACTAAAATTGATAACCAAATGAAATAAATATATAAATGAATTACATCAATAATGATTTTTAAAAAATAGATAACAAGAGGACCATGATGGTCCTAGATCGCTCACCTGCGTCTCTTTGACCCCTGGGACATCACACTAATTGAATAGGCAGATGTCAAAAAGAAAATAATTTCTACATAAGATCAATACCATGGAATGTTTTCAGCCAAGAACAGACAGATATGCCTTTTCGCTATTTGATTCTATGTAAAGATGAAGATTTTTGAAGGTTTTCCTATTTTCACCAATCATGATCAGATGAGCTAAAAGGGATGCGCCCGGGTGAAGCCCATATATGACCGCAGGGTCTTGATATGAACAAACTTGGTAGGGGCGCAATAGATGATGCTACAGATAAAATATGAAAGCTGTGAGCCCTCTGGTTTCGGAAAAGAAGATTTTATAAGATTTTTGCTCTTTGGTTAGATATGTAAAAAGGGTTGCGCCCGGGTGGAGCTCAAATATGATCCTAGGGTCTTGATATGAACAAACTATGTAGAGGTCCACAAAATAATGCTACAAACCAAATATGAAAGCTGCCTGCCTCCTGGTTTCAGAGAAGAAGATGTTTGAAGATTTTCATTTCTTTTACCCTTCGTGCTCAGAAAATCTAGGGATGTGCCCGGGCAAAGCCCGAATATGCCCCCAGGGTCTTAATACCTTGGTAGAGGCCCACTAGGTGATGCTACGTACCAAATATGATAGCTGTCTGCCATCTGGTTTCAGAGAAGATTTTTTAAAGAATTTCGCCCCTTGGTTCTATGTAAAAAGGGTTGCTCCGGGTGGAGCCAAAATATGACCCAAGGGTCTTGATATTAATAAACTTGGTAGAGGCTTACTAGATGATGCTACATACCAAATATGAAAGCTGCCTGCCTCCTGGTTACAGAGAAGAAGATTTTTGAAGATTTTCATATGTTCACCCTTTTCGTTAAGGGTAAAGGGAAAGTTAAGTGTGGATTTCATTTATTTGAACAAACTTGGTAGAGATTTACCCAAGGAACATCCCTGCCAAGTTTAATCAAGATTGGCCCACTGGTATAGGAGGAGAAGATGTTTAAAGAAATTGTGGACGACTGACGACGGACGATGGACATTGTACGATCACAATAGCTCACATTGAGCACTTCCTGCTCAGATGAGCTAAAAGTGAAACACCTACAAAAAGATTTTCTATGCTTCTTTCCTAAACAGATTTCAATGGGTCAATAAGATGAAATTAAGTTTTAACATATTTTATTGCCATTTATACAGTATCTACAAACATCTATATTTATCAACACAGATTAACAAAAGGCAAAAGGGTCTGGCCACAAGTTCTCCAACTTAGATTCGGCCATTCCCTAATATGTATTTACTCTTTTTTCTGTCTTTACGTTTTGCTTAAATAAATGCATACAAAATTATACTGTTCAAATAAGTTGAAGACAGTGTAACCGTTATCTTTCTCTACAAGGCTTGCTTGTTGTGGGCCGGAGTTTGTTTCAATATCACCAGATATAATCAATGATAACACCATAAAGGTTTTCATGATGAGAATCAGAGTATAGCTTAAAAAGTATTTTGAGTTTATTACAAAATCATCTCGCGCTATTCTTAGGAAAGAATAAATAATAGTGACAAGAAGATTCAAGGGGTTTATAACATACCGACATCGTCTGTGATAAGAATGGGTACTTGCATGAAAATTTTCGATAGCCACGCGCCAGGCAAGTATATCACTACCTTCAATTGTAAATCTATGCAGCCCAAATTCTCGCTTCAAAATTTCGGTTTAGTTTATAATTTCATGGAATATATTAATATTCTTATATCCGGTACATACTTGTGATACCATAGTCCATCCAAAATTCATAACACGCCCCTGAACTTGCGAAAATTCTAATTTCTTCCGACACCAAAAAATATGCTGCCTGTACATAACCGGAACCGAAAACACAGTGCATAGAAATCATTATTGGATTGTGAACTGAGTAAGGTCCATAGCTATCTATTGAGCACGAAGTGAAGACTCCGGTCAGACTTCACGGGCTGACCAGTGTCTTAACTTTGCGCACATGCGCAATCGTTGAAAATGTCACTCATAGACTCAATTGTTTTATTAGATTTGTCAGTGGGCGACCACATATTGTAAACTAAAGCTTTACTAAGCTGCAGTTTAAAAAAAAACTTTCTTTGCCGACGAACCTGAAATGCTACTTAGGTGTCAAGTTTTCCCAACCGTTTAAGTATTCCCGGTTTGTCCGCTGCATCAAAGCCAGTGAACATATTGTGTACACGTGCAGCCAGATCTTTGTTTATACCTCCTGTCAAAGCAGGAATTATTCTCTAGGTTCAGCATCGCGAACAGGGGTTAAACAAGAGAACCATGATGTCGTTAATAGAGCTTGAAAATTGTAGTTAATGAAATAGAAACTATAGTACCGAAATTTTTAGCATATTTTTATGTCGCAATTGTTTGTGACTGAGTTTTCTAATAAGGCCGACTTGCATATTTTTGTGAATCTCGCTGGACGAACATATTTTATTTTTGCAGTTTTGACAGTCCCAGAAAATCCTGGGTTACTATTTATCATTTAAACAACCCACAAACAACTACCACAGTGTAAGAGCGGAAGTGTACAGTTTGCTATTTGGAATTGTTGCTTGTGTTTGTGTAGGCCTACATTGGCAGTTTGGCTACTTGAAGCGATTGACTATAGAAGCAAGATATGTGGATATCTAATTTTTGCATTTTGCATCATTTCAAATGGAAAGTTTAATCTTTGTTAAATCTTTGTTACCATCTTGTCGAACCAAGGGGAACGAACGTTTTTCTTATCGAGAAGAAGCTATCGATTCGATACCCATTGACACGTGAAGATGCTTTGTTACATGCAAGACTTTGAAGACTTTGTTAGCGATATATTCTGTAGTTATCCTACAAGACGTCTTTGATCGGTTCGAGGTGAAAAATCTTGCCATAATTTTGTATATAATAGACAGGGGAATCATTTCTACCCCCCCCCCCCCCCCCCCCCCTGTCAGGAAATTGCAGAAGCTTGGCTTAAAATGAATAAATTTTGGATTCTTTCGTTGTTCACTTTGTACAGTAGCTGGAGAAACTTTTTTCTTTTCATTGTACGGACTCCTGAAAAGACGATGTACTGTAATGGCCCTGTCACACCTCAACGTTTTAGCCAGCGTGTCCGCAAAACGTCGGCATACGCTGAACTACATTTTCTTTTTGTCAATTCACGACGCGCTTGTAGCGTGTTCATAGCGAGTTTGAACGTGTGAGTAACGCGTGAGTAACGTGTCCAGAACGTGTTGATAGCGTATGTCAGCGTATACCAACGTTATTGAGCGTGTGACCAACGTTCTCGTAACGTCCTCAGAACGTGCTTAGCGTGTTTGTAACGCGCTGCTAGCGTGTTATAAAGTGTTCGCAGCGTGTTTTGGATGTAAATATAAATTCTGCAAGAAATTACCACTTTAAATTCATTGTTAAGTTGGAATGCGGAGCAATTCCAACTTAGATTTAACAAAACCGCAAAATGAACACAAGATAATTCCATTTCGGGTTTTCTGATAACACATATCACGTGAACAGGATGTGAATTCACTTCGGCCCATTTTGTATATCTCAACTTGACATAGACATGCAGTTAATTTTATCAAGAAGTAATAATGTTGAACAATTACACAACTATCACTTCATGTAAATTATTAACACGCTAATTTATGTTTTAAAAGATATTTATTGAAACTTGCGTACGAATTTAATAGTATCATATATTTGCATTACTATATTTGGAAATCATGTGATAAGTCAAGTCCAATAAAGTCAGCTATTGACAATAGCGATGGCCAATCACGTGACCTGCTTATTTGGTAATGTCGCGACCTGTTTTTCATAGAATTGTGGAAATAGCACAAGCCAATCACGCGATCTGCTTATATGGTAATGTCGCGAGCGGTTTTTCGTAGAACTATGTTGTAGCTTCTTTTAGAGTTCTAGTTTCTCTTTCTGAACGAACTTTTTACACACTTCTACAAAATAGTTCAAATGTTTTTGTATCTAATTGTTCCGTAAAGCATCATTAGAAACGTGCAACATCTGCAGATTATTTATCTGTATTAAAATCCGATCCAGCAAAACAACAACAACAACAAACTAGAAAGCCATGAATGGCTTGAATCGCTCCACAGGCTCAAAATTCTTGAAAAAGCAAATTTAAGATTTGACTAGATTTTAAGAGATTTTGGGTTCTACTGATGTTGAAATGATTTTCAAAAATGCCACTATATAACATATAGAAAAATGACCTCCGCCCATAAAATAAGTATTTTTCATCCGATCACAACAATTTTTGGAAGACTGATAAAACTTCACTCAAGGATCATTCCAGTGAAATTTGGTTGATATCTATCAATTACATTCTGAGAAAATGATTTTCAAAGTTTCCACTATATAACGTATAGAGAAATGACCTCCGCCCATAAAATGCAAATTTATCATCCAATCACAACAATTTTTGGTACACTGATAAAGGGTCACCAAAGGATAATTCCAGTAAAATTTGGTTGATGTCCATCAATAACATTCTGAGAAAATGATTTTCAAAGTTTCCACTATATAACATTTAGAGAAATAACCTCCGCTCATAAAATGCATATTTATCATCCGATCACAATAATTTTTGGTAGACAGATAAAGGGTCACCTAAGGATTATTCATGTAAAATTTAATTGGTATCGATCCATTAGAATCTGAGAAAAGTCACTTTTTACCATATTTGGAAATTAGCCACGCCCATTAAATCCATGTTTTTCATTGGATCAAAATTTCTTAAACAACTTTGAAAGAGAGTCACCCAAGGATCATTCCTGTGAAGTTTGGTTGAAATTCATTCATTAGTTTCTGAGGAGAAGATTTTTAAAGAAAAAGTTTACGACCGGACGCACGGACGCACGGACGGACGGACGCACGACGGACACAACGCCATGACAATAGCCCCAGTGGCTTTCAGCCAGTGGAGCTAAAAACAAAAAAAACAAACGGAACCCATTTCCAAATCGCGCAATTATTTCTCTGATGATGGACGCAGCAAGGATCAATGAAGGTATAGATCCACAAGTTTAAGTGAGTGATCAAAGGTTAATTTTGTCTCCACCAGTTTAGAAAAAAATACCTTTGATCACTCACCCTAAATTGCTGGTATATAGGCAAATATTTATCTTCTCTCTCTGCTTTTGTCCATTTTCTAAAAAAATGCTTAGTAAATAAATTCACTTGTGCAAAAATACGCATTTGCGCAATCCTTCAAATATCATTGAAGATTATGACAGGTTAACTACAGCCTTGGTTTTTATCAAATATCCGAACGAGTTTACCAACCCCACGAGTTTTGTCTTCAGGGGCCTCTTTCAAGAAAGGTCCTACGACCGAAATTTGATCGTATCACAATCGTACGATTAAAATTGGCGTTCAAGAAACATTTTTGGCTTTCTAGAAACATGTCGTATTGTTTAATTTACTCATAAATTTGCGACACCTAAAGGCTAGTCGTGATTTTTGCGATTTTGACTGTGCAAGCATACGTACGCATGTACAACCACTTTTCTTGTACAGAATGTTCCTAGTCACCTGACCTTGCGCGTAAACTCGTGGTTTGGTGAATTTCAGCCGCGTCTGGGAAAAAGGGGCCTTCATGTAAAAAACAAAAGCTTGTGAACACAACTCCCATTCCATTTATGGACCGATTTTGATGACTCTGTCACAAAACGTTCCTAGTCACGTGACTTAGCGCATATTCTAACGCAGTTTGGTGAATTTTAGCCGTGCCATGGAAAAAGGGGGCCTTCTTGAAAAAAAAATTTGTGAACGCAACTCCTCCTCCATTTATGGAATGATTTGGATGAAACTTTCACAAAATGTTCCTAGTCACCTGACCTTGCCTATATAGTCGCGGTTGGTGATTTACAATTACGTCATGGAAAAAGGGATCTTCTTATAAAATGCTTGTGAACGCAACTCCTCCTTTATTTATTGACTTATCTCAAAGATTTTTTCTACGAAAGGTACATTGTTACCTGATTTTTGCATGTTGTTACAGTTAAGTGAATTTCAGTCGCGTCATGGAAAAAGGGGCCTTCATGTTAAAATTCTTTTGAATACAAAAATGTCCGTATTGTTAATTTTCTTATAATACAAATTGTACATTTGTACAAGATGAAATTTAGCGTCAGGGAATTAAGCGCCTCTCGTTGTTGAAATACATTGATTAATATACGCCCGTCAAAAGACTAGAGTATTATGTGATCACCTGTGGTAGGCGGGAGGCGTCAGCTTCGTAAGTGGCTTGAAGTCACCGTCTCTTGAACGCATTCCAACTTATCAGTACTTTCAGTACTTTGATTTTTAAATAGTAACAGGCCACCGGCCACTTCACATATTCACATTCAAAGTATGTTGGTTCATGTTTAAGAAAAATAGGAAAAGACGAAAGAAAAATACACTGGTACCTGTTACATATGAAACATGCATATAACAAACTTGTAAGATTACAGGCTGATTAAAGCGTCTGGTACTTTTCACTCGAAAAATATTGCGAAATGGTAAGGAACTACTTGTCATAATGCACCCCTTTCTTCATCCTTATGCTCTACCATGTAGGATGACTTTCTAAGACCTCTCTTAATCTTGAATAGCTAGTCTTATATTAAGGGGAAATGTAAACCAAATATCAAACTTGTAGTACATGTAATAGAATCAAATATTCTGAACAGAACAGAATAGAGTAAACCACGTCTTGTATTATGTCCACTAGGTACAACGATGTACTTGTCTTTTTGGTATATTGATAATGATCAAATGAGACGAATGAATGATTGTATTTTGGCGAACGTATCGTTGGTTTTGACGAAAGAGAAGACGCACTTGTAAAGCTAAAAACGCAATGTTTAATACACATTTAGGCTACACTCTCCACCTCGACAATCTAAGGAACTAAGAAAATCCGTAAAGATTTATATGGAAGAAAAGACAAGCAGCTTATAACATAACATAACATAACATTAGTTATATCTATATGACTTGAACGAAATCGTTCATCGTCAAATATAGAGAATGCTACTTATAATCGAGTTTTCAAGTCATTCTTAGACTGGTCATGAGGAAACATACAAATATGAACATGTCAAAAAGGTAATACGCACGTACATTCACAAATTTATTTATTTACGACAAGCTGATGGTAGAAATTCAAGACAAATATGCAGCGGAACTTTTATATTTTCATTGAAAACCGAAACGCTGTCATACGCCAGAAACACGCTGTGAACTCGCTGGAAACGCGGTAGACACACGTTCAGTACGCTGAAGACACGCTATGCACACGTTCCCAGTACGCTGGAGACACACTAGAAGCATTTGGGCGAACGTGTTTCTAGCGTGTCCGTATCGTAAGTGAACGAGCTTCTAGCGTGTCTCTAGCGTGTTGAGCTTGTTCGGAACGTGTACGGAGCGTGTTCAAACACATTCGGCACACGCTGAGAAATGTTGTGCATGTACAAAATTTTATGAGATACTCAGCGTATCGCAACGTGTGCCAACGTGTTACAGCGTTCCGATAGCGTGTGCGGAACGTGTCCATAGCGTACCCGACGTGTTCGCAGCGTGTTATAAAAAACCCAACACGTTCCGGACACGCTGGCTTAAACGTTAAGGTGTGACAGCCCTATAACTTGGCTTTGATTAAGTTGTATTCCTCGTATTAAGCTCACGCGATAACCGCGATATTGTATATAAACACTGGATCAATCCATGTTATTGAAAACAGTGTTCATGTCAATTGGCTGTCTTTATTATTCTGAAAAAAAAAATGCAGTAGTTTATCGGAGTGGCGTAGTCGAGTTGCTAAGGACGACAGAATTTTAACCAAGCGGGCCGAGTTCGATTCTGCATTTACGACATAAAAACTAACTTTTTCAATTTATACATTTAATGGCGTATTTTTTTAAAAAAATATGTTAAATGTTGTGCTAATTTTGAAAATGCTTCAAAGGCTATTTGTATTCTTTGGATTGAAAAGATGTATACTATATTTACTTCACCGCGGGGATGAATATAAAGGCCAGTTTAGATATAGGCTGAAACTGCGATTTGACTATTCAATGAGTCAAAATATTTCACGCTGATAAATGGAATGTAATAACAATTGTAGACCAATTTATGATTCGATTTTTTGTCGGATAGAATCGATAAAGCTTTCTCCGAACGGTAAAATCCTGTATATTTAATCCTATGATACATATCTAAAAATTAAGAAACACATAGAAAAGAAATTTATCTGCGTGTATTTGATGATGTAGAAAATACTTAATTTTCTCGAAAAAAAACCCCCAACAACAATAACAATATCTGGCGATGACAGGATACGAACTGGGAACGTGTTGGTACCAATCAGTCGATAGTCTTGCATGCGTATCCACTGAGCCATCGCAATCATTTACATACGTCACGGTATTTCAAATACATTATATCAGGTTCGTTTCAGGAAGTTAACATGTTCGATAAGTAACCTGCACTACCTATAGAAAATATCGATACAACCGTCTAAGTGTTAACATTATCGCGTGCAATATCGATTTTTGGACGACTTGTTTTAAACGATTGTTTAAAAAGATCACATACAGATATACGACTGAGCGTCAGCCCGATTAGCTCAGTTGGTAGAGCACCGGACTTCAAAACCATTTGAAGTTCGACGGCGTGGGTTCAAACCCGGGCTGGCACACTAACAAAAACTAATCGTCTTTCGGATGAGACGTTAAACCGAGGCCCCGTGAGACGGTGCTTTACACCGAGCACGTAAAAGAACCATGGTGGATCTTAGCAGTAGTTTCGTCATGTATCCTTGCACTATCCCCCGTAACAACTAACCGTCTTCTGGGGGCGTCGCTCATATGGGCATGTGCTACGGTAGCGACGATAAATAAACGGAAATACACACATACGACTGAGCATCGGCTTGTTTGACAAAAATATGGCCAAATGTTTTACTACCTATTTCAAGCAATTAATCGTGCTATTTAAATAACATTTGGTGAATAATCCTTATTTGTTTTTTTTTGACAAAAAAGTCAGTCAACCTAACCGGGTCGATCTGTTACGTGCATTTAAAACTGGCATTGCGTACACCAGTGCAGCTGGAATAAATCTCATGTTTTCACCAAACGAATCGTAAAAAGTTTGGTTTATACTAATTAATTTTATTTCGATTACGACGAAAGCTCTCAAAGAGTCGCTCTAGAACACTCAATCCTGATGTTTTCACGTCCCTGAGAGAGAGGCGGTGGTTTAAATCAACTGCTACCTAATTCTTCGGCTGGGTGAACTGAAGCTGGCTATTAAGTGAAATGCCAAGAAACACACCCAAGCGACGGTGGGACTAGAACAACTCAGGTCACAAGCTGAGCGCCTTCACCACTAGACCACCGAGGCAGTCAAAAAGTTTCATGGGGAATGGAAAGACAGGCAGCGATGAAATAATATGTCCCTAATCTTAATGATGTGGGGCCATAAAAAGCCATCAGTAATTACCGGATAGAAAAGAACGTGAAACAAGATTTGCAAAAATATATAAACTTTAATAATCAGCACTAATCTATTTACTGTCTACATAACATTTGTATTTTATATTGATTTTCATGATAACACGAGGAATGAGATGCTGGTATAAGAGAACGGTTCACCGTTTCCATTTTTTTGTGTAATTCTAGACTAGTCTTATTTGAAAGGGGTAGAAGATTACAATGCTAAGTAGACGCAATTTAAAGAGGGACCATCATGTGTGGAATAATATATTGTTATATTTGTTTGTTTGTTTGAATGGGGTTTTAAGTTGCTTTCAACAATCTTTCGGTTATAAAAGGGGTGGCTGGAGCACCTGACAATGGTTTCCTGGTATTTCTCTCACCAGAACTTTCATTACATCCTTTCCCCAGCCTCCAGCTGCTATCTCATTGCTATCTCATATAGGTCTTCTATTATCAACCAATTGGTGGAAGATGAAAAGTTGTAAAGAATGAGTGCCGCAATCGGGAATCAAACCCGAAACCTTTTTAATGATAGTCCCATGTGCTACCACTGTGCAATGACAGCGTCTCCAAAAAATTGTTGTAAAAGGAGAAATTGCTTGTTACAAGCAATATCTCTTTTTCCAACAATATTTTTCTCTAGTATAAAATAATTTGGAGATTTATAATCCAGGGAATGTGCAGGAAAGAGTAAGTGAGAATGAAAATTTGAATTCAATAACCTGTCAAACAGATGGAAACATCCTATACTAGTTCTAAGGCTTGTAGATCAGTAAGATAAATAATTGTTCATTTTCAAATCATTATTTTCTAATGAATTCTAAAATTGCCTTTCAGGCAAACACAGATTAACAAGAGTACCGCATGTTGAGTGTGGGAAAATGGTCACGAATTTAACTTATAGAGTATTAATTCATACAAATATTGATATATAGTTACCAACCCCCTTGAATTATAGGTTCTCTTATACATTTGTGTAATAGTGAAGATATATTCCAATCTCGTATAGGATTATAATTCCACATATCATCGATGTTCTACCAAAACCTCATAACTACAGCTTTAAACAAGCTGTAGTTACGAGATTTTAGCAGAACACCGAGGATATACTGCAAAACAGGTTATTTTTTTATCTGACAAAAGAATGTTTTCAGTGGTTCATGTGAGAATCAATTTTAGTGGGTTCTTTGAGACAAACTGATCTTACACTTGATTAGAAAAGACCCTGTGTGTGACATTTCCAACAATTCGACACGAGCATGAAGTAGAAACATTGATCAGCCGTGACAGTCACATAGTGTAATGAGAAGATTATCTGACTGTCTAAAGGCAATTTGAGACCCTATCTATCTACAAAGGGCAATGATGATTGATGGAGTTTAACGCTGCTTTCAACATTTTTTCAGTTATATTGCGGCAGCTGGAACACCTAACAATGGTTTCCTAGTATTTCTCTCACCAGTACAACCACCACATCCTTTCCTAGCCCCCAGCTGCTATCTCACATAGGTCTACGATTATCAACCCATTACAAAGGGCAAAGTGAAGACTATGGTCAGACTGTGCAGATGCACAGACTGACCAGAGTCTTTGCTTGGTGCACATTTGAAATTGTTGGAAATATCAAATTTAATTTCAAAAAGTACCTTTAACATGAATTATGTAAAGAGGTTAAAAGATATGAAAGTTTTATACAGAGCTAATTATAACAAGCAAATGGAATGTTCAGAATAAAATAGACAAGAAATTCACAATCAATTGCCTATGCTCAGCTTTCACACGATTGATTGTGGATTAAAAGATTCAAATTGAAAAAAGCAGCATAACTTCAACAACAGATTGAGTTTAATTCTCCTTGAAGATATAGGTTGCCCCTTTGATGTTCAATATATATTCTAAGTTTCTATGTTAAAATAGAGATATCACAAAATGATTGTTTCATCAAGCAATTTCTTCAATTTTCCTTGTTAAAAAATTATTCTAATGAAAATAGGTGATACATGTACTATATTTTGATTAAAATGATTGATAATGAAAATTAATCCACATAAATAAATAATCTTAGCAAATTATTCATGTTATTAGTTTTCTTACGAGATATGTACATTTCAGCTTGTCTTGTAAATCTTTTTTGTTCATTGCATGGTGTTAAATACGACCAAAGACAGTATTCAGGGTTTGTGTTTGACCCTAAAACAAGGGTTTTGACCCTAAAAAATGTGAACATTTCTTATTTTGATCCCCAAGTTTACTATCAGGAGGGGTCATTTTGACCCTTAAAATTTCAGTATTGCATCTCAAAACTGCTGCAAATTGTGAATGCATTAGTATAAGAATTAATTGTCTCCTTCATATCTTTATAAGAAATTCATATTCACATGAATTTCTTAAAAAGAAATGAAAGAGATAATTGAAAAAGTTCATCAGCAAAACCAAAAACATATTTACCATTATATCCACTCTTTTTACTGTTTTGACCCCTTCAACAGCAGTTTTGACTATTAAAAAATACGGTTAAAGGGTCAATGACTCCTGAATTTGAAAAGCTAGCATAAGCCCTGGGTATTTCAGTTGTAATATGTCATGATTGAGCACCTTACCATATATTCCTGTTTTTTTTGACACATCACTGCCACAACACCCTGTCAGGCAGACTATTTTAGAAACAATTTGCATTTTCATGATCATAGCTGGAACAAATTCAACATGATTCTTTTTTATTTTGAAGGTTTCATACAGTTTTAAGTCCTGATAAATGATTACATA
Source organism: Fragum whitleyi (assembly GCA_948146395.1). Taxonomy (NCBI): domain Eukaryota; kingdom Metazoa; phylum Mollusca; class Bivalvia; order Cardiida; family Cardiidae; genus Fragum; species Fragum whitleyi. The sequence goes on along the minus strand of OX411543.1, from coordinate 60,688,706 downwards.
AGAAAAAGAAAAACATGTCTTTTTGGAACATCTCTACCATTTGGGCAAAAGTAGACAGCAGGTAGTGTAGGCTTTTGTTAAAAATGCAGGTCACTTTAAGGTAGTGGACCTGTAATAGTTCCACGACATTTCAGAATTTATGATCTTTAACAATATTGACCAAGTTTTCCTTATGAAAATCAACATTTTGTTAACATTTTCAAGTTCATTACGTCTGAAACTTGCAGAATTATTATGGGTCCACTACCTTAAGCAGATCTAAGGCAATACTATTTGAAAAAGCTTCACATACAATAGAAATATGCGAAGGAGAAAACAATAGGGGTTAAACCCTTTTTATCTCATTTATTGCATGTTGCTGTAATAATTAACCTATAACATTTCATTTGCAAGAGCATTTAATCTTGATCATTCCAAGAATATACTCTAAAAGATCTAAGCCACAATATTTTGAACATAATTCAACACTTTTTTTTCAATGAAAATAAAAAAATATCTATGTAATTATGCTTAGGTGGGATAGTCTTTATCGGACCAGTGTTTTATTTACAATGTGTGCATTTATTTTTATTTAAGTTGATTGATTGAATGGAGTATAACGCCGCTTTCAACATTTTTTCAGTTATATCGCAGTGGCTGGAGCAGTTTATTTAAGTTGAGAAAATATAAACATGGTTAATATGAAATTTGGAAAGCTTAGGGGAGGGATCAAAAAGTCAATTTTGTCTATACAGGTATAGACAAAATTGATCTTTGATCACTTTTTTAAATTTGTGTATCTATAGTGCATTACAACAAATAATAGTATATAAAACATTTTTTCTTAACCCTTTCCTGTAGAATCCCGAGATTTTACATCCCCTGTGATTGCATACTAGAGAAAATGTGGTTGAAAAAGAAAGGTTGCTTTTACAAACAATTAACCTTTTTTCAAAATATTTCTAGCATATAGAATTATTTCTTTTCAAATTGCACCCATTTTTATAATTGTCTACAATCCCTTTCAAACTGGACCCGTCTAAATTTTTGAAAAATGGAAAGGATTAAGTAATTTGTAGACAAACAAGATTTATTTGTAATACATCAATGTCCCTGAAACAGCAAATTTTTCCTAAATTTTGACCTCAACAGATAACCTTGACCTAGTCACATGAAGTTTTTTGGTTAAGTTTTGCAGATGGACAGATAGACAGATAGATGGACCAACAGATGGACAATGGTAAAACAATTTGCCCCCAAATCTGATCAAAAGGGGGGGCATAAAAAGGCAAAGGTTGCAGAATGTAAAAGAAATATTTTGAAATGTATAGAAAATCTCTTACATGAATTGAAGATATTGTAAGGAATACTAAATAATTAAACATAAATTGTAATTGTTCAAATTGCTCATGATTCGACACATCCTTATGCTAAAACACATTCCTAGAAAGTCAGGCTTTATAAAATCTGAAGAAAATAAGCTAACAAAAATACTGTGGAACATGAAGAATCTGTAGAAACAGATTGCAGCAAGCATGTTTCCCTTCTCTGATTATATTTTTATATCCCATTTTGCACTTATCTTTCAGTTTCAGTGCACTTTTAATAGTGGTATAAAATTCAATATTGGCTATCCTTAAATATATTCTACTTGAAATAGCTTTATGGCTTTTTAATTTCAACCCCCTTAACTTAACCCTTTAATGTTTAATCCCTGCTTTTTACGTGCCTGTCATTTTATGATTGAGAAAACATTGTGAAAAAAAGAAGAAATTGCTTCTGACAAGCAATTTCTTCTTTTTCCACACTATTTACTACCCTACTAAATGGTTATTTTACAAATAAAATCCACTTTAAATTTTTGTCTGCAAAACCTTTGAATTTGGACAGGTCCAAAATTTTGTAAAACAGGAAAGGGTTAAACTTAGGTCACACAGGGTTCAACACTAAGGGGAGTCTGGGAGTCTAAAACTCCTAATTTGTGGACAGGACTCCTTTACTTTGCAAGTTAGGAGTCCATTGGTAATATAATATTACCTCAATCAAATGATTAGACTAATGTCCTTAGTTTCTACCCATAAACTCTATTTGTCAAAGTCTCAGATCTTTGTTATACAAAAGATGTTGCATTTAACAATTGGTTTTATCCACTTATTATTTTGGAAGAAAGCCATCCTTTAATTCTGGGGGGAATTATTATGGGCAAAGAAGAAATTGCTTAATACAAGCAATTTCTTCTTTTCCACAATTTTCTCCCAAAAATATGAAAATTTGGACTCCCTAATTTGAGCTTAGAATCCTTCTTTATTTGATAAGTTTGGAGTCCATTTAAATCCTTTTTCTCAGAAGTTAAGAGTCGAACCCTGTCTCCTAACTCAAAGAGAAGTTGTTACTTATAGACATTCACAACCCATGCATTAGCCTTAGCTACAGGGAGTGCTTTCAATTTCAAATAGTTAAATATTGTTATTCGTCATTATTGTTATTCACCCAATCCTTTGTTGTGGGTACTCATCCGAACAGTCTATTTCAGTCTATTGAGATGATTCCAATGGGAAACAAGATCATTGCGTTTTATTAGGATTAACATTGTTAGATTGATTCCCTCTAATTCACAGGCCTGACACATTGACAGTTCTAGTCTTCGTAAAATTCAGAAATTGTCTTGTCATACATCTTTACCACTATTGGTCTTCTCAACTTCAAGGTTGGTCCTGCAATGGAATAAGAAATTGATAGCTCAGTGCAAAACAGTTGTAACTGCCTATAAACATATAGGCAGTTACAACTGTTTCAAACTGAGCCATTGAAATATCAATACTATAATCAATGATTGTCCAGGTACAAGTTGTGTTAAGCCCAAATGAGCTGAATTTCAACATTTTAACTTAACCCTAGACCTTGACCAGTGACCTTGAAGCTAACTGAAAATATATTTCAAACAGTACTTTTTATCATGGTGGAGAACAAGTGTGTCATTTATTTTGAAATTGTTCTATCAATAAATGTAGGAGATATGGTATGTCAAAGCTCAATTTAAGCATTTGACCTTCACCTGTGTCCTTGCTATTAACTAAGCAAGACACCAAAGAGGGCCTGTATCGCTCCACTGGCTTTAATAACCCCATTAAATGACAAAATGCCCCGCCCTACCAGGCCCAGATTTGGGGGGAGTCAATCAAAATTTCTTGAACAATTTAGGTTAAGGGTGGACCGAGGAATATCCATGCCAAGTTTCATTGAAATGAGCCAGGTGGTTTGGGAGGAGAAGATTTTCAAAGATTTTAACATGAAAAAAATGCCCAAACTGCCCTGCCCATATTTGGTGGTCAATCAAAATTTCTTGAACAATTTAGGTAAAGGGTCACCCAAGGATCATCAATGCCAAGTTTCATTGAAATCTACCCACTGGTTTGGGAGGAAAAGATTTTAACGTGGAAAAATGCCCTGCCCTGCCACACTCATAATTGGGGGGGGGGGGGATCAAAATTTCTTTTAATTTAAGAAAAGGGCCAACCAAGGATCATTTCTACCAAGTTTCATTAAAATCTACCCATTGGTTTGGGAGGAGAAGACTTTACAAGAGGACCATGATGGTCCTATATTGCTCACCTGAGTATGTCACTCATAACTTGTCAACCATGTTATGAAAACCAGAATTTGTTTGATGTACAATAAGGGTGGTAGAAATTCGTCCTACTGCAACTTTTTTTTTTAAGTTGTAAATTTTCAACTTTTCACTTCTCATGGTGTATTCTTTTAACCACTTTTGAAGACCTTCACTCAAGAACATCCCTGCCAAGTTTCAGCTTGATTGGCCCAGTGGTTTAGAAGGAGAAGAATTTTTTCTAATTTTTCAGCCATTTTCCGACAATTTTCAGACTTTCTGTTACCATGGAAACCAGAGTTTTTGATGAAATTCGATTCTTTTAACAACTTTTGAAGACCTTCACCCAAGAAAATCCCTGCTAAGTTTCAGCTTGATTGGCCCAGTGGTTAAGGAGGAGAAGAATTTTTCTAAAATTTTCAGCCATTTTCCGACAATTTTCGGACTTTATTGTTACCATGGAAACTAGAGTTTTTCATGCAATTAGATTCTTTTAACAACTTTTGAAGACCTTCATCTAAGAACATCCCTGCTAAGTTTCAGCTTGATTGGCCCAGTGGTTTAGGAGGAGAAGAATTTTTTCTAATATTTTAAGCCATTTTCCAGATTTTCCGTTACCATGGAAACTAGAGTTTTTGATGAAATTAAATTCTTTTAACAACTTTTGAAGACCTTCACCCAAGGAACATCACTGCCAAGTTTCAGCTTGATTGGCCCAGTGGTTTAGGAGGAGAAGAATTTTTTCTAATTTTTTAAGCCATTTTCCAGATTTTCCGTTACCATGGAAACTAGAGTTTTTGATGAAATTAAATTCTTTTAACAACTTTTGAAGACCTTCACCCAAGGAACATCACTGCCAAGTTTCAGCTTGATTGGCCCAGTGGTTTAGGAGGAGAAGAATTTTTTCTAATTTTTGCAGCCATTTTCCGACAATTTTCAGACTTTCTGTTACCTTGGAAACTAGAGTTTTTGATGAAATTAGATTCTTTTAACAACTTTTGAAGACCTTCACCACAGGAACATCCCTGCCAAGTTTCAGCTTGATTGGCCTGGTGGTTAAGGAGAAGATTTTTTTCTAATATTTTCAGCCATTTCTGGCCATTTTTTCAGACTTTTTGTTACCATGGTAACTAGAGTTTTTTATGAAATTAAATTTTTTTATCAACTTTGAAGTCCTTCACCCAAGGATCATCCCTGCCAAGTTTCAGCTTGATTGGCCTGGTGGTTTAGGAGGAGAAGATTTTTTTCTAATATTTTCTGCCATTTTCAGCCATTTTTCAGACTTTTCGAATCATTACCATGGAAACTAGAGTTTTTGATGAAATTAAATTCTTTTAACAACTTTGAAGACCTTCACCCAAGGAACATCCCTTCCAAGTTTCAGCATGATGGGCCCTGTGGTTTAGGAGGAGAAGAATTTTTTCTAAGATTTTTGGCCATTTTGGGCTATTATGTAACTATGGCAACCAGAGTTTTGATGAAATTAAATTCTTTTAACAACTTTTAAAAAGCTTTACCCAAGGAACATCCCTGCCAAGTTTCAGCTTGATTGGCCTGGTGGTTTAGGAGGAGAAGATGTTTAAAGAAATTGTTGACGGATGGACAGACGGACGACGGACGGTGAGTGATCACAATAGCTCACCTTTACCACTTTGTGCTCAGGTGAGCTAAAAAGAAAAGGTTTACTTGAAAAGGTAGATGTAGGAGTTATGGCCCATAACAATGGGACAGATTAAAAAGACACATTAAGATAAAGACACAGAATATTATTCGGACATCCCAAACCACAGAGCACCGCCCACTGGTGCCCATACTCGGCTGGAGGTGCTGGATAATGCAAAAAATCTAAGTTAAACTAGAACTGTCGCAGAGCGGACTAATACCCCCCACAAGCCCTTTGTCAGAATGCAAGTGCTATTAGTGCAGGATGTGTTTGTAACTAATTTTGAGGTCATATGTAGCATTTGGATGAAGTTTCATGATTCTAGGTCACTTGGTTTTTGAGTTAAGAGTCCAGAAATGAAAATTGAACAAAAATTGACTGTGACCTTGACCTTTGACTTATATGACCCAAAAACAATAGGGCACTTCCTTGGATCATAAGCAACATTTGCATAAAGTTTCATACTTGTAGGTCACTTGGTTCTCGAGTTACAGCCCGGAAACGAAAATTGAACAATGGCTGACTGTGACCTTGACCTTTGACCTATGTAACCAAAAAACAATAGGGCACTTCCTTGGGTCATAAGGAACATTTGTATAAAGTTTCATGACTGCAGGCCACTTGGTTCTTGAGTTAGAGTCCGGAAATGAAAATTGAACAAAGGCTGACTGTGATCTTGACCTTTGACCTATATGACCCCAAAACAATAGGGCACTTCCTTGGGTCATAAGGAACATTTGTATAAAGTTTCATGATTGTAGGTCATTTGGTTCTTGAGTTAGAGTCCGGAAACGAAAAGGTCTACAAATGGACGGACGGATGGACAGACAGACAGACATGGTGAAACCAATATACCCCCCTCTACTTCGTAGGTGGGGGGTATAAAAAGAACCATAACTGTAACAGAGTTATTCTCTTGATAGTCTGGATAGCTCTTGTGATGGTGACCACACATACCAAGAAGATATCCTCAAAAACAACAGAGACATTACCAAGGTTAAAGTTTATCACACCAAGGCCAACATCTATGCCAACAGCACCAAGGAGATGCTATTACTTAGGGTTCTCTCAGAAAACAGCTGAGCTATAAATGAGAAGAGGTCTATGGAATTTCTGTGAAATCAATTCATACACTTGTATTCAGCCGGATCTTTATTTTCTAAAAACAGAGAGTGACACAAAGTTACAAACCTAATTCTCCCCCAGGGATTGAGAAATCTTTTGGTAATATACTCCATTTCTGGATTCTAGCTGCTCTTGACACTGCATTCTCATTCACCTTATCTATTCCAGCTTGGATTGCCTGTAATTAACACTTTCCTGTTTTACAAAATTTTGGACCTGTCCAAATTCAAAGGTTTTGCAGACGAAAATTCAAAGTGGATTTAATTTGAAAAATAACAATTCAGTAGGGTAGAAAATAGTGTGGAAAAAGAAGAAATTGCTTGTCAGAAGCAATTTCTTCTTTTTCACAATGTTTTCTCAAGCATAAAATCACAGGCACATAAAAAGCAGGGATTAAACAGCAAAGGGTTAAATGGAATTGACTAAGCCCTGTTGCAAATGTAAATGATGCCAAAGCAATGACAATAACGTGTGGGTTTTTTTTCTTTTTTTTTTTTTTTTATTTAAACCTATTCAATTTACATTGATTAGGAAGCAAGTTCTTCAAAAATGTAGATTAATCCCTCTTGATTCTGCTCCCTTGAAAGCTCATCAGTACTCATGCCAAATGTGTGGGCAATTGAAAGAACCAAGAAAATGAACTCAGAACCTTTGGGTAAAGAGCCTGATGCTCTACCACTAGACCACCGACACCATCGAGAAATATCATAGATTATAGCATAAAATGTTCGTTTTTGGATGGTTATAGGCATACATTAGCAAACAAAACCAGGGCATAAACAGGAGAAAAACATGGATTAATAAGTAAACTCACATGCCCTTAAAGCCTGGCTTTTTTCAACTTTAATATTCTAGGTCTGGGCCTATACACTTTATCAGTTTCTATGTCTTACATTAATATGCTTAAGACGTTGATCCTATTCCTAGGCTTAATTTTGTGACGTCATAGCTTTACCAAGCAACATCAGTATAAACAAAAGTGTCATTGAAATGCTTAACACAGTTTTCCCGTTTTTTTCAGTGGAGTTAGAGAGAATTTTTAAGCATTCCTATAATTCATTTTGCAATCTCTGTTTGCATGAATACCAAAAACTTTCTTTTAATGCAATAATAGCGCCAATTCACATTATTTTTCAGACATTATCATTTGCAGAGACCCTGAAAATGCCTTAAGGCCCCTGTGCTTTGCACTTGGGCGTTAAACCATTTTTCCTGTCTCTGCAAATGTTAACACCTGAAAAAAACGTGAACTATCCCTATATTATTACTCTGTAATCTCACCATTAAACCAGTGAAATTACCAAAGGATTAAAAACTATTATCACTCATTTCATCCTTTTTGAGGTTATCTAATAAAATCCCCTTTAAATACATGACATAATGACTTTGCACAGTAATCACATGTTAACAGTTATGCTTTGAGAGAACATGGCCAAAAATATCTACATTTTGTCGCATTTTTGCATTAAAGAAACAGAATAGCAGTACATAAAATTATTTGTTTTTTGTGAAAGAAAAACAACTATTTAATTTGCCTAACAACAGGAGCTTTATTTTCATTATTTTTTGCTTAAGGAAACATAAATTGATCTAAAATTTCTGATCATTCCAAAAAAATTGCATCTGGAATACAGGGCTATTTTAGGGCTTAACTTTTATATTTTTAGCTTAAAATCTTTTATATATATTGATATCAAGTTTCTTTACAGAAGGCCAAATTTCTGTATACAGCTTAATATCCCAGAATATGGGCAATAAGCGCAAATTATATACCAGCCTGAGTGTGACATTTCCAACAATTAGAAATATTGGTGAGGTACAAACATTTAGTACTGTTGACAGCCACATACTGTAAATACAAAGTTACCTGATGGTCTACAGATACTTTAAGACCTTATCTATCAACAAAACGATTAGTGAAGACTCTGGTCAGACTGTGCGGATGCACAGGCTGGTCAGAGTCTTTTCGTAGCACATATTTGAAATTGTTGGAAATGTCACGCACAGGCTCATATAGTAAGAGATTTAAGTCTCACCTTGAGAACTTTTGCATCATCTATTGCCTCCTTCACAACTGTACAACTACTTCCTATGGTCTTACACCAGTTGAGAGATTCTACAGACAGATTGGGTTGAGGTTCCATCGTGTCTAAATTCACCTCCGTCTGTTTGTTACAATAAATCAAATAGAAGTGATAACTAAGACAATACAAAGCTTTGCAGATTTGGTGCCCGTTTTACTAAACATCTTACGATAATTTTTTTTGTAAGTCAAAAATTAAAGTTGCTTCTACATAAGTAATTAACTATGTAATTCTGCCTAGCAATATCTCATAAGAATCGTCTTCTAAAGACGATTCAAATGAGATATTGCTAGGCAGAATCTAACAATAAATGGAAACATCAGGTACGATTTGTGATTTTGACTTACCATTAATTTTTTTGTAAGAACTTTAGTAAAACGGACCATTGGTTCTGGCAAAGTTGTAGTGCATGTATTGTTGGCAAAAACAAAGAATTCAATCCAAGTTAAAAAGTACCAAAAGCCAGGCACACTGTCAGAGGAACATTAACCCTTTCCTGTTTTACATAATTTTGGACCCGTCCAAATTCAAAGGTTTTGCAGACGAAAATTAAAAGTGGATTTAATTTGAAAAATAACCATTCAGTAGGGTAGAAAATGGTGTGGAAAAAGAAGAAATTGCTTGTCAGAAGCAATTTCTTCTTTTTTCACAATGTTTTCTCAATCATAAAATCACAGGCACGTAAAAAGCAGGGATTAAACAGCAAAGGGTTAAAGAAATGTAATCCCAGTCCAAATCTTTATTTCTCAGTGAATACCCTATATTGTGTGTACTCATTTGATTGGTCTCATAATTCAAGGAATTAAAATTGAAATATTTTCTAAAGAATCGCTGATTACAAGCATGCAGTTCTAATTCTGAGCCAGGTTATACATCAACACCCAGCTCTTATAATGGCAGTCCTTTTAATGTAAGAAACAATCGAAAGTTTTGGGTAAACAATCATAAATTCAAGTCTACTTTCCGCATGTTATATCAATACACAAATCTATTTTAGAACGCCCTATTTTTGGTACACAACAATTTCGACATTCTCGAAGGTATTCATTCAAAAAAATTACAAGTAGAGATCTACATGGCTTTAATACAAGTGGTCATGTGCAATTGCAAATGCAGATTATACTTCAATAAATGCAATCAATAAGGCACTCATCCATATACTGTAAACAGGGTAATTTTTGCTAAAGCCAAAATGCGTCAAAATTTATCCACCACCAATATTTGTCATTATCAAATGAGAAATTTCTTTATTATGATGGATATGAAATCTATGCACTCTAGTCAATGTTAATTAGATTAATATCAATGATATGCAGACCAGACTTAATCAAATTGGAATAAGAAAATCTGCTGACAACAATTACATTTCTACGGGTCAGGGCTTTACAATTGTAAGTGCCTATAAATTATATGCACTTACAATAGTATTGCACTGATCCCTCAATTTTAAGATTCCTGATCATAGTTGGTTGATACATTGTAATAGATATCACAGCGAAAAAGTGTGATAAACATACACATGTTATAACTAAAACAAAAAGTGTGAATACAAACTGTTGTTAAGTTTGTAGAAAGTTGACATTACTCTAGAAATTGCCTTTCTTTTGCTTTCGTTGTTTTGAACGACGAAAAAATGAAACATAGATAAAGCGTTTTATTTTGGCGTTAAAGTAAGATGCCCCAAAATAAGTCACCGCCAATAAATCGTAATTGAAAACCGGCCAAATTTACCCACCGCCAATATAAAGCCGTTTACACTAATACTTACTCTCAAAGTTATCAGCATGGACACTCATCCCTATAATACTTACTCTCAAAGTTATCAGCATGGACACTCATCCCTATAATACTTACTCTCAAAGTTATCAGCATGGACACTCATCCCTATAATACTTACTCTCAAAGTTATCAACATGGACACTCATCCCTATAATACTTACTCTCAAAGTTATCAACATGGACACTCATCCCTATAATACTTACTCTCAAAGTTATCAACATGGACACTCATCCCTATGATACTTACTCTCAAAGTTATCAGCATGGACATTCATCCCTATGATACTTACTCTCAAAGTTATCAACATGGACACTCATCCCTATAATACTTACTCTCAAAGTTATCAACATGGACACTCATCCCTATGATACTTACTCTCAAAGTTATCAACATGGACACTCATCCCTATAATACTTACTCTCAGTTATCAACATTGACAGGAATTTCTTCTTGTCTCCAATCAACATACAATTACTAACACAGGGTTTACAGTAACACTTACTCTCAAAGTTATCAACATAGACAGGAATTTCCTCTTGTCTCCAATCAACATACAATTACTGACACAAGGTAATGCCTCTTTAACTTGCTCTTCTATTGGGACAGGTGCAATATTCTCCCCGCCAGCTGTTATAATCAACTCTGAAATATGTAGAAATAAACATGTTTTTTGAACAAAGACCTGAAAGTGAATCCTTAATCCTCCTCCTGCTCTTCACTGTTTTTTCCTGCTGCAAAAAAACTTTGCAAGACTGTACAGAATAACAGAGCATGCACAAAGGTGCAGTGTATTATACAGGATTAGGTTAGTTAAGCTACACTCCAGCCAAATGGAACATTTTAACTGTAAAATGGCAGTGTCACAAACTAATTTTTTAGTGGACATAATAGTTTCACAACATTTCAAAAGTGATGAATTTTAACAGTGTTAACCAAGGTTTCCTTATGATTTTTATTAGGAAACATCGATCAACATTGTGAAAGATCATAAGTTCCAAAATGTTGAGGAACCTTTACAGGCCTATTACCTCAATGGGGAACAAGAGCACCGCCTACGAGTGCCTTCGCTCTGCTGTAAGTGCTGAATGGTAAAAAAACTAATGGATGGTAAAAAACTAAGTAGAAAAAGGGGCATAATTTGCAGAAAAATGTTTCAAAAATAATCCCCCTTGAAAGAAAATGTTGCCTTTTGGATGGTGAATAAGTGTGCCAAGTTTAATGTGAATGCCTTTAGTAGAACCAGAGATATCACAAAAATGTCAAAGTTTTTGCATTTTTTCTCAAATTTGACCTTGAAAAATGACCTTGACCTTGACTGATGGTCTTGAACTTGGTACCAACAGAAAGTGCTTTTCCAAGGCAATCATCATGTGAAATATGAAGACCCTATCACTTACCATTCAAAAGTAATTGCAATATGTCAGTTTTTGCATTTTTTTCACAAGTTTGACCTTGAAAAATGACCTTACCCTTGACTGATGACCTTGAACTTGGTTCCAACAGAAAGGCCTTGTCCCAGGCAATCATCATGTGAAATATGAAGGCCCTATCACTAACCAATCAAAAGTTATCACAAAATGTCAAAGTTTTTGCATTTTTTTCACAAGTTTGACCTTGAAAAATGACCTTGAACACTGATGACCTTGAACTTGGTACCAACAGAAAGTGCTTGTCTCAGGCAATTATATTGTGAAATATGAAGACCCTATCACTTAACATTCAAAAGTTATGGCAATTTGTCAACTTTTTTGCATTTTTTTCACAAGTTTGACCTTTAAAAAATGACCTTGACTGATGACCTTGGTGCCAACAGAAAGGCCTTGTCCCAGGCAATCATCATGTGGAATATGAAAGCCCTATCACTTACTATTCAAAAGTTATCACAAAATGTCAAAGTTTTCGTACGATGACGACAAAAACGACGACGACACCAAGGCTATAGCAATACCTCGGGTTTTCTCCAAAAACAGCCGAGCTAAAAATTTGAGCCAGAGTGGTTGACATGTCTAGAAACTCGGATATTTCTATGAAACATAATTTATATTCAGTAGGCCAAGGTTGAACAAAGAGTTTTGAGTCATAATTTAAGGCAATTCAGGACATAAAACATCAACTACCAAATGTTACGACTTAAAACTCTAGATCAAAGTTTTACACAATTTGCAAGTGTGTAATCTTCTCACATAAATGGTAGTGATATCTGTCCAGGAATTACAGGGAATGAACAAATAGATTTGGGCATGTTGAATTACATCAAATAAGGCTGACAGTAAATATAAATTTACTATTTACCTTTAATTCTACCAGTTATATACAAAAATCCATCTTTGTCTTTTCTACCAATATCTCCAGAATGCAGCCACCCATCAGATCCAATAGCTTCCTTGGTTTTCTCTGGTTGATTCATATATCCCATCATAATGTGTCGACCCCAGTAACAGATCTGAAAAACATATATGTTCATATATGTGACCATGCAAAATGGGACTATCTTGGAACTCTGTAAAATAAATATCATTTAAAAAGGATCAAGTCCAGAATAGGTCAACAACAAGTTAGAACTTCCATGGTGGTCCCTTTTTGCATGAACGGTCACATCTTTTATAATATACAATTTTAAACTCAAATCGAGGGGTCAGCACAGAAAACAAATTGTGTTGATAAGTGTGACTGGTCATGCAAAAAGGGACCATCTGGGAAGTTTGTAAAGTGTCGTCCCTAGTCAAACTGTATGAACTAAGCCGACTTTTAGCACTTTGCTAATTTTCTCGATCTAGATTGATCAATCTACAGAAAACCACCCAAGTCAAATAAAATCTGAGTTGAATCGCCTGGATAAATGTTTAAAAATCCTAACCCTTTTTGAGGTTGAATGTAGACACAAAAGTCAAGCATTGTCACCATTTTATAGGTTACAATGTCATCAATAAAGATGTTGTTGCCTTTAGATTTTTAGAAATTAGGGAATAGAGTGAAATATTTTTATCAGAAATTGACACAAAAATTTACAAGAAAAGTATGTGTTGGAATGGACTCTTTTTCTGACCTCACAGCCCCAAAAGAAGACCTGGTGGGTCACTTGTCTAAGTGGCTTGGTTTAAACTTATTTACTTTACATTGATTGGGAAACAAATTCTAATAACTTAAATTAATCCCTCTCGATTCTGCTTCCTGGAAAATTCGCCAGTACTCAATGAAAGAACCAAGATCGATAGCTACTCCTGGGAAACGAACTCAGGATGTTTGGGTCTAGAGTCCGACACTCTACCACTAGACAACGGACACCACCCCGTGACTAAGTGACATGATAAAGCTGTCACTTAATCAAGTGACCTGTCCTGCGCTTAGGACGAAAACGTTTCGAAATTATACTTCGCTTTGCACATATGTGCATGTGCAAAGTGAGATATCCTCTCAAAGTGCTTGGGAAACGTTTTCACATCCTGAACACAGGGCTGATATCAACAAGTTTATTATATCCCCTTTTATCAGGCAATATTCATAGCTAATGACAGGATAAATAATGTTACCTCTCCATTACCATCCTGGTCTGGATTTTCCAGCCGTGTTTCACAACCTGGTGTTTCAATACCAACACTGGTCAGTCTGCAAGCTCCAGTACGTGCATAGGTGTGTGGACCTGTAAAATGTCAGTTTCAATTTATATGCTGTATGTCTTAAAAATTATACATAAACTGCAATATCCCTAATTATTATGCCTTCATACCTAGTTAGAAGGTGGTTGACCAGCAATTACTGCTGTAGAGCCCATGTTTTAACATTTGACCATGGACTGTGACCCTGACCTTATCTGAAAATTTCATTCAAATGGCACATCTATTCATGATGGATAACATTTGTGCCAAGGTATATCAAAATCCATCCACAAATGTAGCAGTTACTAGAACTGTCCCAAAGCAGACTTAACCCCCCCCCCCCCCCCCCCAACACTTTGTCAATTGAACAAAGTCTGAATGTTACCTTGACCTTTGACCTATGTGAACCTAAAAAATAGGGCACTTCCCTGGGTCATAAGAAGCAATTTTATGAAGTTTCATGATTCTAGGTAGCTTGGTTCATGAGTTAGCGTCTGGAAATGAAAAGGTCTGTGGACAGACAGACGGATGGGTGGACAGACAGACAGACATGGTGAAACCAATACACCCCCCCTCTACTTTGTAGGTGGGGGTATAATTATCCATGCAAATTCTAACTCAGGGACCTGGACTAACATACAGATGGACACACGGATACATATTGATACTCAGTGTGAAACAGATGTAACTCCCTACAGTTACAACTGTATCGCACTGAGCCATCAATATACACTGAGCTGTCATTGTGACCAATTTGTCCAGTTAACAGTAAAGGGGCTCGCTAAAAAGCATTTGTGATATGACGCATCATGCAAAATTGCATAACATGAACAAGATGTGCGTAACTCCTTTAAGTGACAGTATTGCATCTTGATATTGCCGCAAATCTAAATGTATTGTAATTTATCATCTCCCTCGTATCTCTTTAATAGAACTCATACTTCAGGGCCCGAGGTTATAAAACTTTTCCCAGGCTCAACTTAGAATTTTCTCAAATTTTAAATTCAAATAAATGTATTAGCATAAAAGATAATATTAACAAGTGCATGTCGTATTGCGATGCAATACAGGAGTCCCCCACCGGATAACAAAAAATCCTCTCTTATAATATATCTCCTACTTACTAGATCTATAACTGTAAAAGTTTAAAGTTGCTAGCACTTATAGTTTAGGAGATATGATCCGGACAAGAATGCAAGACTAAAAACAATAAAGGGCAATAACTCA
Organism: Fragum whitleyi; assembly: GCA_948146395.1. Lineage (NCBI taxonomy): Eukaryota > Metazoa > Mollusca > Bivalvia > Cardiida > Cardiidae > Fragum > Fragum whitleyi. The sequence goes on along the minus strand of OX411543.1, from coordinate 60,673,645 downwards.
AAAAGTGGACATGGCAGAGTAACAGTTCTTGTACATGACACTTGTCCTCGATAAGATCTATCAGTGTACAAAGTTTGAAGTTGCTAGCACTTATGTTTTAGGAGATATGATCTGGACAAAAATGTAAGGGTAAAAACAACAAGGGGCAATAACTCAAAAAGTGGGCGTGGCAGAATAACAGTTCTTGAACATGACACTTCACTTGTCCTCAATAGGATCTATAAGTGTACAAAGTTTGAAGTTGCTGGTACTTATAGTTTAGGAGATATGATCCGGACAAGAATGTAAGGGTAAAAACAACAAAGGGCAATAACTCAAAAAGTGGGCGTGGCAGAGTTATGGATCTTGAACATGACACTTTGCCTCAATGAGATCTATAAGTGTACAAAGTTTGAAGTTGCTAGCACACATAGTTTAGGAGATATGTTTCGGACAAGAATGTAAGGGTAAAAACAACAAAGGGCAATAACTCAAAAAGTGGGTGTGGCAGAGTAACGGTTCTTGAACATGACACTTCTCCTCAATGAGATCTATAAGTGTACAAAGGTTGAAGTTGCTAGCACTCATAGTTTAGGAGATATGATCCGGACAGGAATGTAAGGGTAAAAACAACAAAGGGCAATAACTCAAAAAGTGGGTGTGGCAGAGTTATGGGTCTTAAACATGACACTTCGCCTTAATGAGATCTATAAGTGTACAAAGTTTGAAGTGGCTGGTACTTATAGTTTAGGAGATATGATCCGGACAAGAATGTAAGGGTAAAAACAACAAAGGGCAATAACTCAAAAAGTGGGCGTGGCAGAGTTATGGATCTTGAACATGACACTTCTCCTCAATGAGATCTATAAGTGTACAAAGTTTGAAGTTGCTAGCACTTATAGTTTAGGAGATATGTTCCGGACAAGAATGTAAGGCTAAAAACAACAAAGGGCAATAACTCAAAAAGTGGGCTTGGCAGAGTAACGGTTCTTGAACATGACACTTCTCCTCAATGAGATCTATAAGTGTACCAAGTTTGAAGTTGCTAGCACTTATAGTTTAGAAGATATAGCCCGGACAAAAGTGTGACGGACAGACGGACAGACGGACAGACAGACGGACAGACGGACGGACGGACGGAATCGAGCAAACCTATAGTCCCCCAACCGGTAACCGGTGGGGGACTAATAAGTTGTTATTTATACCAACTTATTAATATTGTCTTTTATGTTATAACATTAAAATGAGTATTTAAACAGAATTACGGCTTCAATCTCAAATTGAAATTTGAGAAAATTTTGACTTGAGAATGAGAAAAATTTATAACTTTGGACCCAGATGTTTTGTTTTAGTCAGACTAAAACCCTGTAAAGCCTTTTCAAACTTACAATAATCATCCCCTAAAACAAGTTGTCTTACATACCAGTAGATTCACTCATTCCGTATATTTCGTCCAATCTTATATCCAGACTGGCAAAGAACTCTAGCGTATCCTTCATGATAGGTGCTGCAGCAGACCCAAATATCTTACATCTGTCCAAACCCAGCAGTCTCTTCACCTTCTTGAACACCAGCAGGTTGGCCACACTCCATCCGAATGGAACACTCTCACTGTAAAATTGCAAAGTGTCATAAATTAGTTTTTGATTGATTGATTGATTGATTGAATGGAGTTTAACGCCCCTTTCAACATTTTATTCAGTTATATCGCGGAGGCTGGAGCACCTAACAATTGATTCATTGTATTTCTCTCACCAGTGCAACCATCACATTCTTTCCTGGCCTACAGCTGCTACAAATTACTTTTTGAGTGGTAAGCATAAAACTATTGTAAGTGCCTATCAATATATAGGCACTTACAATAGTTTTGGGCTGACCCCTCTTAATTTGTTGGGCATATATCAATATGCACAGTGAAAAGCATGGAGGAGTTTCAAAAGTGTGCAGACACAACATATAAGTAACCTTTTCTTCGCAGTAATGTGACTTTTTACACATAGATTTCACACTTGAGGGAATATTGTGGAAAAGAAGAATTTGCAATTAGGCAGGAAAGGATCCAACACCTACTTGTTCATTTTTGCGTAGGTTCCTTTCAAGCCTTTATCTCTGGCCCATTTAGCTATACTCTTCCTTACAGACCCTGCCTGTCTCCCAGCTTCTGTTATCCTGTCCTGTATTTTCTCCCACAATCTGGGCACCGTCATTAACCCTGTAGGCCTTATTTCCTTCAATGTATCCACTAATGATCCCTGTAAATTTACGTAAGTTAAGCTATGTGAAACTTTTTATGATATAGTTACAGTGGAAATTGCTTGAGTGGCCACATCTATTAAGCGACTAATTTAAATAAGTAACCACCTTATCAAAATCTGTGAAAAAGAGAACATTCTTAATGTAAAAAATTGGTAATTCTTGAATCTTATGCTGTTGGAGCCCACAAGAATAGTCTCAATAAGACAATTCTTATTGGCTTGAACATCATAGGATTCACTTGACAGAAAATCTTTAAATACCATCAAAATGAGCTGTCACATTTATGATTATGATTTTTTCGGACATACAGTTAGACTTGTCTTAAGCGACCACTAAGGGGACCGCCAAAATGTGGTTGTTTATGGGAATGGTCAATTACGTCAAAGGGACCTTTTAAGGTGGTCGTTTAATTAAATAAGTCACTTAAAAGACATGATCACCAGAGCTTTAGTTACTATTTTTGTCTTTGTAAAAAGTCATAAGAGATGTTATTGTCTAAGGGGAAAACCGTAAAATTTTGGACAGACATATAAATTGGGACATACTTTTTAAGATAATTTTTTGAAAAAGTAATGACAACAGCATTTTTATCAAATATTTCTATACGTTCTGAGATCTATCTCGCATAAGTCAGTTTAATTTGTGATAAAATGATAGATATGTTGGTGGAAATAAAATGATTTGAAGTCACAGACCCCTGGCTACATTGCAAATTGAACTTACATTCATACATTGCTGACGAATATAGGCTGGGTCAAGAAATGGGTATGGATTGGTGAGAAATAATTATAAAGCAGTTATTATTCGATTACAATGTCGAAGGGGTAAACAATTATAAAAAAAAACAATCAACAATTATTTGCTAAGAATCGTAATATATAGCTTTTTTCGAAGTGTCTGAATTTCCACTTTTGATTTTCAACAGAAGTAAATAAATCAGCAAATTGGACCTTTACAAGTTTCAGAATAATCTTTTTCAATTATGATATCTCCATTTCCCCTCAAGTTTTGAAACCAATACTTCATTGACTAGTTCACCCAACTATGATGCACATTTTTTACAAGGTGCCAAATTGTCACAAGATACGCCCGTCACACTGCTTAGTATTAACTGGGGGTTTCAATAGAACTAAGGTTATTTTGAATGAATACTTTTTGTCATGTTTTGTGTAGAGAGAAAGATGGACAAAGGTAAGAGGTATACTCCGGACAAGATTCTAGTATGAAAAACAACAAAGGGCAATAACTCAAAAAATAGGCCAGGTAGAGTTATGGTTCTTGTGCACTGCACTCCCCCTTGGTGAGATCTATACACCCATGAAGTTTCATGATCCTAGCTATTATACTTTAAGAGATATACTCCAGACAAAATTCAAGTCTGAAAAACAACAAAGGGCAATAACTCAAAAAATAGGCCAGGTAGAGTTATGGTTCTTGTGCACTGCACTACCCCTTGGTGAGATCTATACACCCATGAAGTTTCATGATCCTAGCTATTATACTTCAAGAGATATACTCCGGACAAGATTCTAGTATGAAAAACAACAAAGGGCAATAACTCAAAAAATAGGCCAGGTAGAGTTATGGTTCTTGTGCACTGCACTACCCCTTGGTGAGATCTATACACCCACGAAGTTTCATGATCCTAGCTATTATACTTTAAGAGATATACTCCGGACAAGATTCAAGTCTGAAAAACAACAAAGGGCAATAACTCAAAAAATAGGCCAGGTAGAGTTATGGTTCTTGTGCACTGCACTCCCCCTTGGTGAGATCTATACACCCATGAAGTTTCATGATCCTAGCTATTATACTTTTAGAGATATACTCCGGACAAGATTCAAGCCTGAAAAACAACAAAGGGCAATAACTCAAAAAATAGGCCAGGTAGAGTTATAGTTCTTGTGCACTGCACTCCGTAATGATGAGAAGAATACAATTGCCAAGTTTGAAGTTGATTGGACTTCAAGTGACAGAGTTATGCTCCGGACAAAGAAGTGGACGCCGCCGGACACCCGGACGCCCAGACACCCGGACGCCCGGACGCCACGGGTGATCCCATAATACGTCCCGTCTTCGACGGGCGTATAAAAATCGGACTATACAAATTGTATGCTTCAAAAACCAAGTAATATCAATTTATCCCCTTATATCTATTTTTTGTATGAATTCATCCAAACTTAATACATGTTTAGATGTTTCATGTTAGTGTCTGTTAATATACTCATTTGTCTGTATTTTATTCGAAATATTTGCCAATTTTCAACATCAAAGTTGATGTATAAAATAGTATCTATAGTCAAAGCATTCCTGAATTGCAGTTTTAAAGCATAAGTTTAACATTCTTTATTTAAACTAACAAAATCTGTGTCTTTATTCCCCTAATTATTGATATTCCATAATTGTCCAAATTTCACCCTTAGACGATAAACATGTCCGAGTTTTACCGCTTGCATGTCCAAATTTTTCCAACCCTGTCCGAATTTACCCGTTTCACAGTACTCTCAAACTTCGTTTTCACAACGTTTTGGTCATCATTTGCTTCACATTTCATGTATAAAATGAAAGTTAAATGACCGCTCGAGTGAAAAGAATACGGCTAGTGTCCGGGTTTCTACCAATTAATAGGTTAAGAACCAGGTTGGTATAAAATGTCCTAATTTATTGGTTTTCCCCTACCTAAATGTGTGATTACCCTTTAAATAATCCAACAAGAATTTGTCTAAGCTAACATTGATATAAAATTAATACATTCAATTTAAAATCCTTGGCTGTATTTTCAAGAAATGTGTTTAAAATAACAAAACACAACTATGAAAGAAAAAGAAACTGTTGCTCAATTAGCTTTTAAACCGTCCAATATTAAGGCCACTCACAAATGGAAAGTTCATCATATACTATAAGATAATAGGTTATGTCTATCTTGTTTCAAAGAAAATACATCAGAGTTACATTTAACCCTTGTCATGCTGAACCCGGAATATTCCTGCTTTTGCAGGAGGTATAGACCAACATCAGCCTGCACATATGTGCAGTCTGATGTTAGTCTACACCACCAATTTCTCACTTTCAAACCAGAATTGTCAATAGATTAAGTTTTTCAAATAAAAATTGACCTACAATTGGTACTTTCAGTGCTTTTTGCCTTTTGATTTTGATGAAACTTTTAGCCAAAATTCATTCAGCATGACAAGGGTTAACAAAAACAATTTTTGAAGAACTTCTAATTTCAAACCTAACATGTAAAAAGTCATTCCTTCTAATGCAGATACATTTGAAAACATAGAAAACATAATCTGAATGCTTTTCTTCTATTCACATTGCTAAAAAACTGTCAAATAAGTTATGTCTTTTAATTTATCAAAATGGTGAACTTGATGTCAACACAAAAGATATTTCCATAACAAATTACCTTCAAGGCATCAGGTTGAGCAAAGTATACAGTAAATGCAAATCTTATCGGGACTATGATATCCAATAGTTGAGCAGCTATGTGACTCAAGGGTAAAAATGTCACTGAGATCTCAGAACCAAAGTCAAACACTTTAGTAAATCTGCCAGCAGTCCAAGTACACTGAAAATAATTAAAGTTGAATTTTAAAAATAGCACTAAAAGGGATCAACTATATTCGATGTGTAAAAACTATTTACCCGACTAGTTCCCACTTTATAAACTTCAAGAGGTAAAACAATTCAAATTTTTTTTGAAGAAAAAAGATGATTTTATTTTATTATATTCAAGTTTCAAAATATTTGTGGCTGTGTCCAAAGAAAGTTCTTAATTGGTTGTGTTTTTCCTGTTTTATTATTGGTTTAATTATTTTTTTATTTTTTTCTGCGACTCTTTCTGCAGCTTCAGCCAATGTTGAGCAAGAACATAGCTTGTGTCTATCTATACTTATAGAAACATACTATGTTATTGCACAACTGCCTCAATATGATCTGTTTTCTTCTAAAACTTGTAACTAAAGCTTGCATAAAGCTTTACTTACTAGGTTTGTGAAGAAATCGTTAAATCCTTCTAGGACCACATTGGATTTCAAAACCAGAAACTGTATGGCAAGACATTTCTCTATTTCTATCTTGTGATATAATTTATTTTGATTATATGTAAATGACCTAGCCAAATATATTCTTCAGTCCCATGTTGGAATCCAAATGGACTTGAAATACGCTTCACTTAGATGGATGATAATAGTTTAGCTCAAAGAGGTATGTAATGTCACTCTACCACCTCATAGACAACCAGAAAAAGCTACAGACTGATGGACGGACCGCAATCTGTCTGTTAATTCTTCAGTTTGTCTGTCTAACAATTAGCCATTATTTTAAATGGTTCTTTAAAAACAATATTATAGACATAACTTACATTATCTTGACTCAGCATGACAGCTTTTGGATTTCCTGTTGTACCAGACTGAAAATAGTTAAACAACCATCTTTCCAGGATCTGATGACTTACTGTCATGATTAATTTTGACAGAAACTGATCACATTTGTAATTTTTTCATGAAAGCTTGACGTCACTAGCTAAAACTAAAGGACAAATGAGTTGTCTTCCTTCAAGTGAAAGAATTTTTGAAATGTGAATTCTGGTTGACCTATGCTGGATCAAATCTCTTTTTCAACAATTCATTTTACAGAATTCCCTGATGGTCCCTTTTTGTGTGACAGGTCAAATTTGTTAAGGCTTTACATCACAAGTTTCAGAAATGATAAAAGTTTTAGACACTTTATAAAACCATGCTTAGCTTGGCTCTTGTATATTTTGCAGTGTCATAAGTCAACAGGAAATGATTTAGGTAATTAATAACTAGTTTTACCTTGTACAAGACATTTTCAATCAAGTCCACCTGACCTTGCTAAGGTGATTGAAAATCATTTTGTTAATATCTATCTGAAATTAATTGAGTCAATTAATGAATGTTAATCAAACTTTTGTAACATTAATTATCATTTAGAAACATCCTAAAATAATTGAATGACACAACCTTTCCCGAATCATTTTGGACAGCACTCATATTAATGTTTATTTTGTTCTATTTTGATTTTGTTTTAATTAATCTTTAAAGTGCAAGAAAACCTGCATGAAATGATTCACAGCTGCTGTCAACATTTGATATATTACAATACCAGGGTACAGTGACGGAAAATAGGTTAGAAATGGTGTAACCCTTGCAATCAAAATATCTACATCTGGATCTGGGTTTTAATTTTACAGGTCAAGCTAACAATGGAAAATATTTACTTACAGTATATATAAGTGAGCAACATGTGTTTGGGGCTTGTAAACTGTATCTGTCTTCTACATCAGAATCTGGAATATTTTTACCCTTAGCCATGAACTCTTCCCACTGGAATAGAAAACAATGTACAAATAAGACGGGGTGAAGCTTGTCTTAAATTATTAAATATATACTTCTTAACCCTTACCTTGCTGAATGAAAACTTGGCAAAATTGCATTGAAATCAAACTGCTGACAGCACAGGATGGAATAAATGTGGGTCAGTATTTCTTGTGAAAATAGTTTTTTTTGCACTTTTCTGATTTAAAAAGGAAACACAGGTGGTATAGACTAGGATCAGACTGCACATATGTACAGGCTGATCTTTGTCTTTACCAACTGCCAAAGCAGGAATATCCTCGCTTCAGCATGACAAATAATTAAGAAATAATCCTAGACTACGAGAATTATTTGGGTTATACAAGTTAATTCCAATAAGTACTCACAACATACTCTTCATGCAAGTATTATCAAAATATTTAGAATTATCAAAATATTTAGAATTAAAATCCAAAATACCCCCTCCATATTTAGAAAGTAGATTAGTATTTCTAGTATCAAAAAATGTATATATATTTTTTTAACTTTTCTGGTTTGAAAAAGAAACACATGTGGTATAGATTAACCCTTGTCATGCTGAACCCGGAATATTCCTGCTTCTGAATGAGTAATAGACAAAGATCAGCCTGCTCATATGTGCAGTCTGACCGTAGTCTACACCACCTGTTTATCCTCTTTCAAGGCAAAATTCTTCATGAATTCAATTATGAAAAGAAAAATTGCCCTGCATCCTTGGATTTTAGGGCTTTCAGTACTTTGAAATGAGAGCATTCTGAAAGAGGATTTTAATTCAGCATGACAAGGGTAAAGATCAGACTGCACATAATAGCATACTGATCTTTGTCAATACCTCCTGCAAAAGCAAGCATATTCCAGGCTCAGCATGAGGAGGGCCAATAAAACTCTAGACTGTGGGTTATTATTTCATCTATCATTATCATTTTTTTAGTTATATGAGACTATTCCAATGCCCATACCTATTACATACTTTATTGCTGCATGTACTAATAAATGATTTAGAATCACAACCAAAAATACCCCCTCTATATGTAGAAAGAGCCTATACCTTTTGTAGGCAGTGGCATCAGTTTTGCACTGACATGTTTACTTAGTGTCAAGAATTTTCTATTTTCTCTAACATTAACTTCTCATATTACTCAGAATTAAGCACTGAATACCAAAGCAAACATTTCGAGTATAGTGTTTTATGACAGTAGAGAATCAAAACATGTTAACCACAGCTTAAGTAACGTAGCGTAGACTTGCAACCAAAAACATACATTGCTTACTCTAACAATATCTTGTATTATTCAGAATTAAATTTACCTAAAGTCAGTTAAGTAAAAGTTGATATAAAATTTCAACATACTGAGAAGACATTTTCTCTCCTCTCAGCAACTTCTCCAGTATATTGTACAATAGCTTTGAGATTAGGTAGTTTATCCCAGATCTTTAATATTTTCTGTAACTGTACATGATTCTCTACGATGGCAATGTTGGCTCGGCTGTCCTCTAACACATACTGACACGCATCTGGATTGTTGGTTGTGTAAATACCCATGGCTTTACCTCTGGAATATGTTTAGATGACATTTAACCCTTGTCATGCTGAATTAAAATCCGCTTTCAGAAATGCACTCATATTAAAGTACTGAAAGCCCTGGAATCCAAGGGTGTAGACAATATTTCTTTTAAAGATTAAATCATTAACAACTCTGCCTTGAAAGGGGACAAAAAGGTGGTGTAGACTTAAATCAGACAGCACATAGGCGCAGGCTGATCTTTGTCTATACTTCCTGTCAAAACAAGAATAGTCTGGGTTCAGCATGACAAGAGTTAATATCAAAACTATAGGAGCCCATAAAAAGTCAGTATTACTGACTATAATATTAGGTTGTGGTGGACCCGCAATAGCTTTGCAGTGTTTCGGGAGTCATGTACTTTAACAGCAGTTAACCAAGGTTTCCTAATGGTATCAATAGGATTCTCAGTTATCATTGTGAAAGATTACAATTTCTGAAATGTTGCGGAACTATTACGGATTCACTACTTTAAATTGGTTGTAAATCAAAAGTTCCACAATCATTCTAGCAAATGTCAGAAAGCAGTCTAAGTCTTACAAACATTAACTCTGTAACTGAGCATTAGCTGAAAAGAATCTGTTATCAGCCAGGGTTGAAACCACATGGAAAAGTATCCAATGATTCAAAGTCCAATCCTCCAACCATTGAGCCAAGAAAAATCTTCTTCTGAGTATGTAACTCTGATGGACAGAAGTATGGACAGATAAAAGGGCGGCCCCTATAACTGCAAAGTCAAGATCAAACCCAATGTGATTCATAAATGAATATAATTCATCATAGAGTAGAAGTGAGCTTTACAAGCCTTTAAATAATAAATGGAATAGTACACTTAGAAATTCATTTTTAAATATTGAATTATTTAAAATTTGGTCAGGGGAAAAGGTACATTTTCCAATGGTTGAATAATCTTGGTTTTTATTTGGTGGGGGTGGGGGTTTATAGGCTTCAGGTTTTACAACAAGTGCTGTCTGAGGACAGCAAAGCTCGACTATTTCTTGTGCTGGATAGTAACAGCATATCATTATTGACATTGAAAATTCCATCAAATGAAAGTCAAGAGTAAAGAATCTTTGTCTAAAGGATGATATAATAATTATGGTCATAGAAACATGTACAAAGTTTCCGAGCAATAGCTTAAGTAGTAAAAATTTAACCAAGAATTTCTAAGTCTGAATAGGGTTAAAATTCAATTATATAAGTTATAAGAATAATGAATCGTTGTCTACATGGGTGATTTTATGATCATAGAAACATGCCCAAAGTTTCTAAGTAATAGCTTCAGGAGAAACATAGATATAACAAATGTACATCAGTTGTGTGTAAAAGTTTAACCAAGAAAAGGGTTAAAATTCCACGAAATAAGATTTCAGAGTTATGAATCTTCATCTAAGGGCTGATATTATGGTCACAGAAGCATGTGCAAAGTTTCCAAGCAATAAGTAGAAATAGAGATATAACTTATATGCAACACTTGAAGCACCAAAGTATAATGCCAACACCAATGCAAACGCCAGGGTGACCAGAATATTCCCCCTTTTCTGCAAATATTCAAGCTTAAATTCAAGCAAAACAAGTATCTGGTGTTGTATGCAACACATAAAGTCCCCTACAGGCTTCACATTGACTCAATATGGTAATCAATAATAGATTAAGATGAACAAGTCATCAAAATAATTGTCAAACATATGAAATGTTATGCCCAAAATTTCGGAAATATAATTCAAATGACTTGAATAAAGTTACTAAAAGATCAATGATTTGTAATTGCTACCATAGCAAGTGTAATTTTATAAAATAAGAACAACGGTAATCTAAATGTTTAGTGATATTTTTTGCAAGCAAGTTTTCAGCGATCTTAATAAGTTATAAAGACCTTAACCCTTTCCCAAACGGCAAAAATTTAGGGTTGTCCCATTCGAAAGCTGCTGCAGACGACAAATTGGATGCTACTTAAGGTATAATTTGACAATATTATAGCTCAGAAAACGTTTAGACAAACCTAGAAAATGCTGTTTATCAGCATTTTCTTCTTTTGTCTCAATGTTTTCCCACGCCAATTCTATCAGGGACGTCAAAACCAGGTCTTGTTTTGGAAAGGGTTAAACAAGACTTACATGAGTTGTTGTCTCTGCTGTGCCCACTATACAATTCATGCAAGCAATAGACAGATGCAAGAAATAGTATCAATAACAGTTACCTTGTCTGATCCAAGATGTTTTTCTTCAGTCTTGTTGGTAAGAAATGAGAACTTTCACTGGATGTGATTAATACTGCTGCATCACCACCCTGACTAACATGGCTTGTAAATTTTTTTACATTTTAAAACAGGTTTCATCAAGTTAGCTTGCTTAGTTATTAAGTTACTGCAGGATCCATTTTTTGCCATATTTTCACTATTTCCGTTACCATAGCAACCACACTTTTTGTCAAAGAAAAAAGATAAAATGATGTGCATAATCTACACATTGCCATCTAGTCATATACCAAGTCTCATCAAATTAGCTTGCTTACTTATCAACTTATCGCAGGATTCAATATTTTTTGCCATATTTTCACTATTTCAGTAACCATAGCAACAACAATTTTAGTCAAAGAACAAAGATAAAATGATGTGCATAATCTACACATTGCCATATAGTCATATACCAAGTCTCATCAAACTAGCTTGCTTAGTTATTATCTTATCGCAGGATCCCATTTTTGGCCATATTTTCACTATTTCTGTAACCATAGCAACCTCAATTTAAGTCGAAAAACAAAAATAAAATGATGTGCATAATCTACACATTGCCATCTAGTCATATACCAACTTTCATCAAAAACGCTTGCTTAGTTATTAAGTTATCGCGGGATCCAGATTTGAGCGGACAGACAGACGGACAGATGGACGGACGGATGGACAGACGGACGGACAGACAGACGGAGGGCAAACCTATAGTCCCCTCCGGTGTGAACACCGGTAGGGGACTAATTAGCTGATTTAGACATCCGAAGAGAGAGTTGGGATATGTTAGAATTTTTACAGTATATAATGTATAATCACCCAGCATGTATAGCTGCTAGATAAGAGATGAACCATTCTGGAGAATTGAAACCCAAAATACCAACACTGTGATAGGCCTCTAGTCCAACCTGCAAAATATACACAATACAAAACAATTAGAAAACCATGTAGAATTTGTTGCAAAAAGGATGTAAAGAGGCTGAGTGTGACATATTCAACAGATTCATACCTATGTGTACTTGGTAATGACTCTGATTGGACTGTGAATCCACATAGTCTGATCATAGGGGACTGAAATTACCCCCTGCCACCATATTGACCAACAAGAGCACTGCCTCGGCTGTCAAGTGCTGGATGGTGGGAAAAAATCTAAGTCGAAAAAGGGGCATAATTTGCACAAAATGCATCTAGAGTTATCCCCCTTGATAGTATAGGTTCCTCTTTTGATGGTGAACATGTGTGCCAAGTTTCAAGTGAATGCCTTCAGTAGAACCAGAGATATAACAAAATGTCAAAGTTTTCGCACGATGACGACACAGAGGCTATGGCAATACCTCAGGTTTTCTCCGAAAACAGCCGAGCTATTAAATGAATGAAACTTATATGACGGCTACTTACAGCTATTAAAGACTTGGTGGCTCTCATAACATCTTGGTAGTATTGATTATATGTCCAAGTTACCCATTTACCCTCTCTTTTCACCCCTGTAAGGAATTACATTGTATATGAAATCAGAAAGTTATTCCAACTTTAAAATCTTTAAATTATCTTTTTTCTGTATAAAATATTGAAAATCAAAGAATGACATTTCCAACATTTTCATACACAGTAAAACTTGTGTTAGGCAACCACTTAAGGGACCACCAAAAAGAGGTCGTTTATGGGAATGGTCACTTAGTACAAAATACCATGATAAAAGTGACAGTTTGTTTTGATAGCATATAGATTGTCGGTCAAGTCGTACTGAATCTTATGATGTTCGAACCCATTAGAATCGTCTTATTAAGACGATTCTAATGGGTTCCAACAACATAATATTCAACAATAACGATTTTTCGTTAAGAATGCCCTCTTTTTCAGAGAATTTGCCTATGGTTAGGGGACTTTTTGTGGTGGTTGCGAAATGAAATTGGTAGCTTAATAGACGTGGTCGCTCGATCAATATCGACTGTATGTGCATAGTGAAGACTCTGGTAGGTCTATGCATCATTACAGGCTGACCAGAGGCTGACGAGAGTCTTCACTTTGTGCTCTAAATGTAGATAAGCTCTTAACCCTTTGCTGTTTAATCCCTGCTTTTTACGTGCCTGTGAATTTATGTTTGAGAAAATATTGTGAAAAAAAAGGGAATTGCTTATGACAAGCAATTTCTTCTTTTTCCACACTATTTTCTACCCTACTGAATGGTTATTTTTCAAATAAAATCCACTTTTAATTTTCGTCTGCAAAACCTTTGAATTTGAACAGGTCAAAAATTTTGTAAAACAGGAAAGTGTTTTAAATCTTCTTCAGGGAAAAGAATATTCCTGACAACCTGAAGAGGGTTTAAGAAAGCATCCAGTCTGATCACAGCCTTCACCACCTGATTTGTGTTTGAACTAGAGCATTATTCATGCTCGGCTTTTGAATGCTGCATGTTGAATGAAAATCTAAGTGAAATAATGGGCATTTTTTGCACAACATGCATCTAGAGTTATCCTCCTTGACAGTATAGGTTGCTCTTAGTGACATCCAATGTCAGTTTTGGCAAGACGACAACAACAACAACAAAGACAACAATGATGCCAAGGCTACAGCAATTCCTCAGATTTTTTCTGAAAATAACCTAGCTAGTTTGAGGACAGTGAAGCTCGACTATTCCTAGTGCTGGATAGTAACAGCAAATCAATATCGACATTGGCAAATTCAATTAGATGAAAGTCAAGAGAAAAGAATCTTTGTCTAGAGGCTGATACTATGGTCCCAGAAGCATGTGTAAAGTACAGTAGCTTAAGTAGAAATGGAATTATAACTGATATTCAATAGTTGCAAATAAAACTTAACCAAGAATTTCTAAAAAGTCCAAAAAGGTTTAAAATTCAACCAAATTCAAAATCAGAGTATTGAATCTTTGTCTAGAGGCTGATATTATAGTCACAGTCAAAGGGGTCCGAAATAACCCCCACCACCATATATACTAATAATATATATTATTAGTATATATGGTGGTGGGGGGTTATTTCGTACCCCTATAGTCACAGTAGTATGAGCAATGTTTCAAATAAATTGCTCAAGTTGAAACAGAGATTTTAAACACTTGCATGTAAAAACTTAGCCAAAGCATGCATTACACCGGCGCCTACAGCAGGGTGACAGGAATAGCCCCCCAATTCCAAGAATAGTCGAGCTAAAATGTGACAAAAAAGCTAATTTTAGCTAAAGGGAAGTAACTCCAAAGCATTTTTGCACAATGAATATAATACTAGTAATTTCCCTTGCATAAAGTGAATATCCAAATACTTGTTAAGAATCTTTTTTTTTGCCCTCCATATCATTACTAGCAATGAGCATCAATACTAACCCTTTAATATTAAAATTTTCCTGAATTTCAGTTGAAACCAGACAGCTCCTGATAAAATTCATAATAGAGAACTCATATGGCAATTAGCATAATTTCATAAAAGATAATCATGCCTTTCAAATGATCAAAATTCTTTGAAGAAGTGATAGAGGATCATTCTTCCTTCATTCCATTATATTCTTAAAGTCATGAGATGTTAACAGAAGAACACAGACAAAAACAATGCTATGACAATAGATAACTGCTAGGTGTTTGACTTGAAAATACGATGAATAAATGGCTCACCAAGGGCAAGATGATTTTGTGCTTTTTCTGTTGTTTGTTTAAACAAGGATATCAGTGTTATTGGTTTAACTGCACAGTCACCAGTATCTGACATTCGTAACTTGACCACACCATCATAGTCAGTCGTAGATAAACTGGTAGCTGGGAATAGGTCATCCAGATCTGAAAATATATATTAAACATTTGAGTTACAGTCTAAACAATATTTCCCTCACACATCACTTGGGAACCTTCGGTGATTCTACAGAATAGACCGTTTGAATGATACAGGCAAAGCCATGAAAGGGGGTCATTTGGCATGTGTGCTAATATGATGTCACAAACATCCCAATCACCCTAAGGATGAAGTTACATAAAACAGAATCTATGTTAGAATAAAAGTGGGCATATTGTCATTTGACTACGAAACACATTGTTTTACTACGTTTTGTTATCAAATTATAATATGCCTAAAAGTTCTACCAAGACGATCGCAAAGAATTAACTGAACATGATTTTTTCCAGCGCATTAAACAACTGATTTACCACCAGAAGCCAAATTACCTAAAAACTGACCAAAAATTCCTTAATTCATTTTTGCTTTTTTCGGATTTATAGATATCATTTCTACACCTTTATTCATTATTTATCTGCCTTTAAGTTAACCCTTTGCTGTTTAATCCCTGCTTTTTACGTGCCTGTGATTTTATGATTGAGAAAACATTGTGAAAAAAGAAGAAACTGCTTCTGACAATTTTGTAAAACAGGAAAGTGTTAAAAAAGGTTCAGTGAACAATATGAAAATGAAAATTTGTTCATGTATTTGAATTGAAAAATAATTCTATGACAGTATTGAAGAAATCTTTGTGTTAAGGGTAAAAAATACTTCAGGTAACACATTTTCTTCTCTTCTTAAACCTTTGTCATACTAAATAAAAACCTATGCAATATTGTATTGAAGTCAAAGTGCTGAGAGCACTGGATGCATTTATTGTGAGTCAGCAAATTTATTTGAAAACAAAATGTTTGAACTTTTTCTACCTTCAAAAGGCAAATCAGGTGGTAAGGACTTAAATCAGACTGCACAGACATTAGTGCAGTCTGATATTTGTCTATACCTCCTGCCAAAGCTAGAATATTCTGAGTTCAAGGGTTATGATATTGTGAGAATGCAACATAACAGGCCAATTAAACATTAATTACTATGTTGTCCATATTGACCTTGAAGCAAACTTCTAACTAATTTCAATTAATTTTTATGATGTTCATTTTCACATAAATTTTTATGGAATAAGTTGTAAATTTTGTATAAATGCACTTTTTGCCACATAAAAGATCTTAAACAAACTCCAAGGTTTCCTCTGACATACAAAATCAAATAGTACATTAATGTACATTTGCTTTTCACATTAACATATATAAAGAAACTGCAACAAATTTGAATATTGTTGTAACCATTTAACCTTTTAACCCACATCATTCTGAATTAAAAACTTGGAAAATTTGGAGTAGAATCAAAGTGCCGAAACATTGGATGCACTATTTTGTGAGACAGTATTTATATTGAAAATACATGTATAACTTTTTGGTTTAAACTGGTGGGATAGACTAAGATCAGACTGCAGGCTGATCTTTGACAATGCCTCATGCTTAAGTAGTCATTTAAAACAAGGGGTCTATAGTGGTCTCAACTGCTCATCTTAGTAAACAGATTTTACTCATTAAAGGATGATAGAAATAACAACAAGTAACAGTAATGATGGTGGTACTATTCATTCTGGTCTATTCTTACATCAGCTTTATAGCTAAAACAAAGGGACCACAGGGGCCTGGGACTCTGTACTGACCATCAAGTTTTGATATGGTATTGCAGGAACTTAAATATTGATATAAGGAGTATGTGACAATAACCAAGCACCTATTTCCTCATCAATTTGATTTTAGCAATAATCCTAAGGGCTCTTTTTCCAGTGTTTTCATCAAATTTTCACACAGAACCTTACTACAAACTATAAAACCATCCTGTAAAAGTTTTAAGAGAAATCGGATTATATTTGGGGACTTTATCGTGAAAAAGATAATATTTTGAGCAAAAATCCTTCAGAGCCCTTTTCTCAAGCCGTAGTCCCATTTTCCAAACCTTTCTTAATGATCCTACAATCATCATGTGAAAGTTTAGAGTGAATCTATCAATATTAGTGGAAATAACGCATAAATAAGAATTGATTACAGACAAAAAGACAGGAACCACACCATAGCTGTTGCTCTCTTGATCTTCAGTTAGTAGAGCTAAAATTTTGTGGCCTCCAGCAGGGTAAGTTGAATTCCCATGCCCGACTTGTCCGATATGGGTTTTTCTACCTGGGGACAAGTACATTTTTCTAGGTCACTTGTCTGTTGACAAGTAAAACCCAGGGCAGATCTTGGAATTGAACAAAATAGATCAGTTAGAGATTGATTAGTCTAATGATTGTATCAAAGGGTAGAAAACAATGTTTTGAATGAAGAAAATGCTGGGTTCCAACATTTTCTTCTTTTACAACAATGTTTTCACTTATTCTGTCCATTCTCATTTTTCTGGACAGATTCATTTTGATCCTGGACAAGTAGAAAATTCACTTTTACTTGTCTGGGGACAAGTGGAGAAAATTCATATTTCCACACCACTGCCACCAGTGTCATAAGATCAGTCTCACATAACCTGGTTATAGTAGTAGATCACTCAATTTTGAACTTGATCAAAATCAATCATTCAGAACAAAATTCAAGTTGATTTTCTAAACAAGAGGCCCAAGAGGGCTGGTATTGCTCCACTTACTTTAATAACTCCAGATTATTGCCCTGCCAAGCCCATATTTGGGGATCAATCAAAACTCCTTGAACAATTTTAGTAAAGGGCCATACATGACAAGTTTCTTTTAAATCAGCCAAATGCTTTGGGAGAAATTTTTTAAAGAATAAAACGTGAAAAATGCCTCATCCCCCACCCCAACCAATATTTGGGAATCAATCAAAATTTCTTGAATAATTTAAGTTAAGGGTCACTCAAGGAACATCTATGTCAAGTTTCATTGAAATCAGACCAATAGTTTTGGAGGAGAAGATTTTTGGAAGATTTTAACGTGGAAAAATGCCCAACCCTGCCATGCCTATATTTTGGGATCAATCATAATTTCTTGAATAATTTTAGTAAAGGGTGACCCTAGGAACATTCATGCCAAGTTTCATTGAAATCAGTCTAATGGGTTGGGAGGAGTAGATTTTTTAAGATTTTAACGTGAAAAATGCCCCACCCTGCCACACCTATTTTTGGGGATCAATCAAAATTTCTTGAATAATTTAAGTAAAGGGTCACCCAAGGAACATTCATGACAAGTTTCATTGAAATTGGCCCAATGGTTTTAGAGGAGAAGATTTTTAAAGATTTTAACGTAAAAAAATGCCCCACCTTGCAACGCCCATATTTGGGGGCCAATCAAAATTTCTTGAACAATTTAAGTAAACGGTCATCCAATGAACATTCATGCCAAGTTTCATCTAAATTGGCTCAATGGTTTGGGAGGAGAAGATTTTTAAAGATTTTCACATGAAAAAATGCCATGCCATGCCCATATTTGGGGGGTCAATCAAAATTTATTTATCAATTTAAGAAGAGGGTCACACAAGGATCATTTCTACCAAGTTTCATTAAAAACTGCCCATTGGTTTGGGAGGAGACAATGTTTAAAAAAAAAAGTTTACGCACGGATGGACGCACGACAGACACTCCGCTATGACAATAGCTCGCTGGGGTTGCAAACAGTGTAATATGTTTCGCAAAATAACTTGAATCGAGAAATATCTGGAATTTCTTTGTTTTATCACAAAAATTAAGGTATTTTTCAATAATCCCTGCTGGATGTGGACGACATAGAGGATATTAACCCTTGTCATGCTGAATAAATTTTGGCTAAAAATTTTCATCAAAATCAAAGGGCAAAAAGCACTGAAAGTACCAACTGTAGGTCAATTTTTATTTGAAAAACTAAATCTATTGACAATTCTGGTTTTAAAGTGAGAAACAGGTGGTGTAGGCTAACATCAGACTGCACATAATTATGTGCAGGTTGATGTTTGTCTATAGCTCCTGACAAAGCAGGAATATTCCTGGTTCAGCATGACAAGGGTTAAATTTGTGCTCATTAAATATCAAATTCATTAAACTCGTCACCTAAAACAGATATACTCGAGGCAGTCTCTTTTTATCTGTTTATAGATGACTCGTTTAATAAATTTGGTATTCAATGACCACTCATTCAATATTCTCTATGTCTTCCAATTCCAGCAGGGATTATTGAAAAATATCACAAAATTTGTGTCACATGATTCCCCTCCATGGTATATGTTTTAACAACAGCCTATGACAGACAGACAATGGACATCACACATCCTCAAAAGCTCAACTGGAGCTCTTTATACTTGAGTGAGTTCAAAACAGGGACCTCGTATACATGATGATGCACAAAAGAGTAAAGTAGGGCAATGTAGGTTTTAGAAAGGTATTGTTATGTGCTTACTATTTAATAAAGCTGCTTTATTTGTTCAAAATATTAACCCTTTCCTGATTTTGAAATTTTAGATCACACTGAATTGAAAATGGTCGTATATAATGTGTGAGAAAATGGCCCAATGGAAGATGAAACTAAACTGTGTGGTAGAAAACACAAGCCATTTCTTCTTTTTCCACAATAATTTTCATTACTGCAATTAAAAAATGAAAAGGAAAACAGCCCAATGCAAATTGAAACTACCCCATGTGGTAGAAAAAACAAGCAATTTCTTCTTTTTCCACAAAATTTTTCAATTGCAAGTAGACAATTATGAGGATGTAAAATCCATGTACAATATAGTCTAATAATGCCTTGCACTTAAAAGAACATTTAGAGGGGTCAGGGCAAAACTTTTCTAAGTGCCTATAAATATAAAGGTACTTTAAAAGCTTTGCACAGACCATTCAATTTACTGCAAATAAAGCAAAGAACAACCTTTTTTATTTCTGGGTTCCTTTGGTTTAACAAAACCCATTGCTACATTGTCCCCTCCAGCAGGCTGTATCTGTTTAACTGTCATCGAGCCTGTTGAGTTACCCATGTCGTCTTCTATCTCCTCTCCGTCCTGATTGACAATTCCTACCTGGATATCACCAGCTGCCGCTGCATCCGTTGGAGTTGTGATTATTTCCGCTGTTCCAGTTTTATCGTTGACATCTACATGGTTGCCAGCTATACCATTGCTATCTGGTTTAATTGACCTGCAAAATTAATTCATTGTTTATTTAATACCATTTAGCAATACTGTAGTAATATGGTGGCTGCTAGAGCAACTACCCAATTGATCGTTCAGGGATCATTAAATTTATTTTTTGGGCAAGATATAGAATCTCTAATTTTTTTGCCAGAAATCTCATTGAAACTTGCTTAATGAGATAAAAAAATTCAAAGCAGTTTGTAATTTAGTGAAGGATTTTGTTGGCTCAGAGCAAAACAGTTGTAACTGCCTAT
Organism: Fragum whitleyi; assembly: GCA_948146395.1. Taxonomy (NCBI): domain Eukaryota; kingdom Metazoa; phylum Mollusca; class Bivalvia; order Cardiida; family Cardiidae; genus Fragum; species Fragum whitleyi. Next base: position 60,653,114 of record OX411543.1, on the reverse strand, counting down.
AGTTATATAGGCAGTTACAACAATTTTGTCTGAGCCATTGATTTTTTATAATTTCTCACCAAAAGTTTCTAATTTCTCATTAGATTTGGCTAAATCAGATATTTTTTAACATGCTATTCTGATCCAGATTCATCCTTGATCTTTTTGATAGTGGACATCTTTTGGTGAATCAAACTTAGAAATTCTATTGTTAAGAGGAAAATTATCTTAGATAAGAGAACAAGAGGACCAAGATGGTCCTAGATCGCTCACCTGAGTCTCTTTGACCCCTGGGACATCACATTAATTAGATAGGCAGATGTCAAAAAGAAGATAATTGCCTAAGATCAATACCATGGAACGTTTTCAGCAAAGAGCAAGACAGATATGCCTTTTTGCTCTTTGATTCTATGTAAAAAGGGATGTACCGGGGTGGACCCCAAATGGGGCTTCAGGGTCTTGATATGAACAAACTTGGAAGAGGTCCATAAGATGATGCTACATACTAAATATGAAAGCTGTCTGCCTTCTGGTTTCAGAGAAGAAGATTTTTGAAGGTTTTCCTATTTTCACCCATCGTGCTCAGATGAGCTAAAAGGGATGAGCCCGGGTGGAGACCAAATATGACCAAAGGGTTTTGATTTGAACAAACTTGGTAGGGGCCCACTAGATGATGTTACATTCCAAAAATGAAGGCAGTATGTCCTCTGGTTTCGATTAAAGAAGATTTTAAAAGATTTTCGCTCTTTGATTCTATGTAAAAAGGGTTGCGCCCGGGTGGAGCCCAAATAGGATCCTAGGGTCTTGATATGAACAAACTTGGTAGAGGTCCACTAGATTATGCTACATACCAAAAATGAAAGCTGTCTGCCATCTAGTTTCATAGAAGAAGATTTTTGAAGATTTTCGGCTTTTTACCCTTCGTGCTCATAAGAGATAAAGGGATGCACCCGTGCAAAGCCCAAATATGACCCAAGGGTTTTGATATGAACAAACTTGGTAGAGGCCCACTAGGTGATGCTACACACCAAATATTAAAGCTGTCTGCCTTCTGTTTTCAGAGAAGAAGATTCTTAAAGATTTTCGCTCTTTGATTCTATGTAAAATGGGTTGGGCCTGGACAAAGCCCAAATATGACCCCAGGGTCTTGATATGAACAAACTTGGTAGAGGTCCACTAGATGATGCTACATACCAAATATGAAGTTGTTTAAAGAAATTGTGGACGACGGACGACACAGGACTGACGACGGACATTCTACGATCCCAATAGCTCACCTTGAGCACTTCCTGCTCAGGTGAGCTGAAAAGGCGTAACAAATTTCTTACTACTTTATAGTCCGTTTGACTTCTATATGGACCAACCTTTTCATCAATTACATAAAATTGCGCTTGAATGAAGGATTTGTATAAGGTAAAATCTTAATTTCAGCTTAATACCATTCCAAAAAATATTTTTTGAATACAAAACGATTTCAAAATAATGATTTTGTCTATCTAGTTAATGATATTATTTTCGCATTTTCCGCTCTTAAACACGAGGGGTGATGGAGGCTGTTTAGTAGTAAAATATGATAACATAATTGTAAAATCACGTGGCTTTATACAAAACATTTGACAGGTGAAATGACCCTTTTTCCTTATTTGGATATACTAATTAGCATATCAACAGTCATGCCATCTTAAAATTAAATAGCACGTGATTTTTCACCGTTATAACTCACCTTCTTATCAAGTTTTCCTCGTGAAATTCCCAACAACTTCGTTAAATAATGCTTTTTGATTGGTCTCAACATGTGAATATGGGGTTCATCTCAAAATAGATAAAACAATTATCAATTATCTGGTCAAACGGTTTCTGAACAAAGAGAGAATGTATTGAGATTTGATATCCATAGGTAGTTATAATCTTCGACAATCTTAAATTTGTAAAAATAGTCGATTTTTTACTAAAACTACTTGCTTAAAATCTTACACTTTTGACTCGGCCCCTATGCAAATCAGTACTATTTTTGGTTATACAATTCGCTGTTCCGTTTAATACAGACACAAGTAGGTATGAAAAGGTGAAAGTTAACACGTAGACGGACGGACAAAATCATTATTTGACGTTCAAAAAATTCTGAAAAACAAAACTCGTCATGGTATTAGTTGGAAAATATTATGTGACAAGAAAAAAATACGTTTTATTAATTCATTTCCGAGATTTTCAGCGAAATGTTGGTCCATATAGAAGTCAAACGGACTATAATAATTTCATTAAATAAATGAAATGGGATTTTTCTTAGTTAACAATAGGGAAGGGGACTAACTAGTACCCTACAATTAGGGTTTGCGCCCTTATTAGAGTAAATATGGCATAAAATAATAAAAGCTTTTATGTGCTGACAACAGCCAATAGTAAACAGTGCTCTTGATTTCTTACCTCCGACTCAATTATTAACCTTCCAATTTGGATCAGCTTTAATATCCTTGTATTGGTTTTACTAACTATTTTCAACTACATTTATATTTGAATACATGTATATTTATTCCTTCACTCTTTGGCATTCACATTTTATTTCCAATGTTTATATTATAATGCAACTTATAAAGTTCAGAAAATTTATATTATAATCCTTATGCTGTCATTTCATATTCCTTCCATTCACAAAGCTTTCACAGAACCCACGATCAGCCTGTATTACCTGACATAGAGTCAAACCTCAGCCTACATTGTCTGCTTTCCGATAAACTTTTGTTGGGGAAAAATATCTCAAAAATCCACAAAATGATTTATTGCAAAATTTAAATTCAGCAGGATAAGAATTAACAATAATGATTTGCCCCATAACTGACATTTGAAGGATTCAAAGCAAGACAGTACTAAGTGTCTACACAATGTTTAGTCACTTAGTTTTGTCTTGCGCTTGGCCCTCGAATTATTTTAAAAATTGTCTTCAAGCTCTTCAAAGCTGATAAAAAAGTTTCAACAAGGAAAGACAAGACTATATTTCCTTTTCACAAAATTCTTTTTAGCTGTAACGGATAGGTCCAATTTACTATTTATTACACACTTTAATCTGTTGTATTTTGAATCTCTTTTAATTAAGATTTAAGTAAAGATTGATATACATGTGTATATAGGTCAAGACTAAAAGCAATCTAACCTATTACATATTCTGTTTCTTTTAAAATCACAGGAGTATTTTTCTTTTTTCAATGAAATTTTAATTCAAACTTTCAATTATATCCAATACAATGCAATAGGTAATCAAATTAATACACCTTCCATCCAACATTCAGTTTGTAATCAATGTAACTACAGCATCTTTCCACTCAATTCACATTGAATATTATCTCTACTTTAATTAAAACCTTCCCTAAGTTTTATCTTAAACCTTTCTCACAACAAAAGGTATAATCCTTCGTACCCTTCACCAAAATTGTTTTAAGTGGCTTAATTGCCAATTTCAACAGTATCGCATTCAACTCAGCACCTTTGGTTCTCTGTCATTTATAACACCATCCATACAACAACGTAACTACCATGTCACATATTTTGCAAGTGGGTAATATAAATAAATCCTCTTTTGAAAAATGCCGTTGATGAATAATCAAAACATCGATACTACAGCTTATTCAAGCTGTAGTTATGACATTTTGACTGTTCTCAAATGCTCAAATCATGGAAAGGGAAGCAGACAGAGGACATTTGTCTCTTGTCACAGTCCATATGTCGCTTTTATCCGATTTACTCTATGTTGATCGCCTTCTGAGTATGTATAAATTTCAAAATCCTAGATACGCCAATGTACAACACCACACTGTATCTGAGCCGCCAGCTGCCCCTTCAACTTCTAGGGCCTATTTTATATAAAAAAAATAACTATGATTTTTTTTCTGTAAGTCAAATAAATTTAAGTTGCTCTCACGGTAGTATCTAAATACAGAATTCAGACATGCATCATCTCATTGGAATCGATAGTCTTCCAAAGACTTCCAAAGTAGATTCCAGTGAGATATTGCAAGGCGGAATCTTACAATGAATGACAACATCATGTACGATTTGTGATTTTGACTTGTGATCAATTTTTCGTAAGAAGTTTAATAAAACGGCCCCTAGGTACAGCAACATATTTGACATTCACATTTTGTTAGAGACAATATCACAAAACAGTGACTTCTATTAAATGTTGGGTAAAAGATGTCCAAGATTGGGGTCAAACTCACAACCCCAAAATCAAGAGTAAGTTGTGTAACTGAGCTTAACCCAACTTGGATTCATCCAAGAAATTGGTAGTCTTACAACTGAATTGAAGCAATTGAACAATCCTTCATTTATAGATCAGAAATCAGAGCTACAGACAGTGGGGTATTATTATTTTCAAATTTATAAAGGTCAATTCAAATGAGTACCAACAACATAGGGCTTAGTGGGTAATAAGGATTTTAGACTGGCTCTATACTGCCTTTTATTTGACTCCTGAGAAATTCAGAATGACATGAGCATGAGTAGAACAAAGGCATGTGGGTCTTAAACTACTTGAAGATTGTAAAATGGTTTTTAATTTCTTTGACGAATTATATATATTTAGCTAAGCGCCTTGTTAACCCTTGTCATGCTGAACATGGGATATACCTGCTTTGTCAGGAGCTATATAGACAAACATCAGCCTGCACATATGTGCAGTCTGATGTTGATTTACACCACCTAGTTCTCACTTTCAAACCAGAATTGTCAATAGATTGTTTTTCAAAAAAAGGACATAATTCACACAAAATGCATCTAGAGTTACTCGTCTTGAAAGAACAGGTTGCTCTAAATAGATCAAGGTGAACATGTGTACCAAATTTCAAGCCTGACATATCACAAAATATAAGATTTTGCATGACTTTTGAACGAGGACACAAAGGCATTATACCTCAGGTTTTCTCCAAAAAAGCTAAGCTTAAAATGTATTACTAAGATGAATTATTAAGACTCACAAAATACTGTATGTTTACTGCCTCTAGTGATTACAGCACTTTGATTTTAATGCGATTTTTTAAAGTTTATTTTCCAGCATGAAATTAGGGCAAAGAAATTTTGTAACAACAGTTGTAAAGTTGCACACACTTGATACAGCACTCATATATCTCTTTCAAATTGAATGACAAAATTATAGACGAAATCATTTTATTGAGACCAAGGCTTAAACTTCCCAAAAATTCAGTTTTTTTTAAATAAATTTAAATTTAGTCCGATACGGGTTAAGGAGCTACAATAGTTCGAATTTAATAATGCAGATGAAAGGATATCAAGGGTCAGGGAAATTATTAACCCTTTGCTGTTTAATCCCTGATTTTTACGTGCCTGTGATTTTATGTTTGAGAAAACAGTGTGAAAAAAGAAGAAATTACTTCTGACTAGCAATTTCTTCTTTTTCCACACTATTTTCTACCCTAATGAATGGTTATTTTTCAATTTAAATCCACCTTAAATTTTCGTCTGCAAAACCTTTGAATTGGGACTGTGAGGTCCAAAATTTTGTAAAACAGGAAAGTGTTAAACAACATTTGCAATTTTGCCTTAAATTGTGCCATTTTTCACATAAAGCATATTTGTTTGATTCAGAAAAAAAAGTAGGGGAAAATATAAAAATTTCATATTGAGGGGTCAGTGCAAAACTATTGTGAATACAAATAAATTGATTGGCGATTACGTTAGTTTTGAGCTGATCCCTCAATATGCTTTCCCTCTAATAAATCAGGCAGGAGTGTTTTAAAATAGCAGCAAAAAGTGCTTCTCCAGAGCACATGAAATTTATTACATTTCAAACTATGAAAAATCTTTAACACTTATAAAATTGATGTATTTTATATTAACTGCATTTCGGTGGCTCAGCGGGACACCTTTGTAACAGCCTATACATTTATAGGCAGTTACAGCTGTTTTGCACTAAGCCATTGAATATTTTCACATCTTTTCACTGGACAGTTGGTAATATATCTTATTTTAAGGAATATAAGGTATTACTGTAGTTAAAACAGAACATTTGACTCATTTCAATAATTTTATTTTTGAAGCATGGCATATTTTCATAACAAACCATAAATGAAACTTTTTGTTTATTTGGTTGTATAGGGTTTATTATGCCACTTTCAATATTATTGCACAAATATTGCAGAGTCTTGTACACCTACTCATGGTTTCCATTTGTTAAAACTCATGCACACCAGTACAACCACATTTCATCAGAGCAACTTAACCTGCTAATGGTTGTGGTGGTGGTGGTGGGGCTTGGGGGATGGAGGTGATGGGGGGAAGGTGTTACAAATTATCATACGCTCATTGGTGGGAGACAAATAACTTGTATATCATATTGACTTGTCAAATGTCAGATGACAATTGGCTGGGTTTGGGTTCCAACTCATGATCCCAGGATTGTCAGCCCAATGTGTTAAATTACCACTGGGCCAGCCAGATATGTAATTCACAAGTACTTTGTAGGCTTATGCAATATAACAACAAGTGAGTCTGGCCAAAGTAACCATACCCCTTATGTTTCAAACTTTTTTACTGTATACTAGAGAAGAGTCAATACAGGTTTTCAAAACATCTTGCCTGCAAAATGGCAGATTGATTGATGGATTGAATGGAGTTTAACGCCACTTTCAACATTATTTCAGTAATATCCCGGCGGCTGGAGCACCTAAAAATGGATTCCTGGTATTTCACTCGACAGTACAACCATCACATTCTTTCCTAGCCTCCAGCTGCTATCTCACAAAGGTCTACGATTATCAACCTATTGGTGAGAGAAAAATAGTCTGGGATGGAACCCGGGACCTCGAGATTGACAGTCCCATGTTACCAACTGCGCTATGCGTCAGCGGCTGCAAAATGGCAGATAGGTGAAATCCAAACTCTAGGTGATATCTGTTGTATGCATTCTCTTTTTGAAATATTTACATCATTGAATTCAGGATAATACTTACTTAAATACGCTATTGTGACTTGTGATTACAGTACATTTGTATACTATCGACGAGTCAAAATAACAAATCCTAATTATATATTATCCTATTTGATCACTTTTATCTTTTGTTATGCTGAATAAAAACCTTTGAAAAAGTTAACTAGAAAGCCATGAATGGCTTGAGTCGCTCCACAGGCTTGAAATTCTTGAAATAGCAAATCTAAGGTTTGACTAGATTTTAAGATATTTTGGGTTCTACTGATGTTGAAATGATTTTCAAAAAAAGCCACTTTATAACATTAAGAGAAATGACCTCCGCCCAAGAAATACATATTTTTCATCTTATCACAATAATTTTTGGCAGACTCATAAAGCTTCACTCAAGAATCATTCCAGTGAAATTTGGTTGATATCCATCTGTCACATTCTGAGAAAATGTTTTTTAAAGTTTCCACTATATAACATATAGAGAAATGACCTCCACCCATAAAATGCATATTTTTCATCCGATCACAATATTTTTTGGTAGACTGATAATGGGTCACCCAAGGATCATTCCAGAGAAATTTGGTTTATATCCATCAATCACATTCTGAGAAAATTATTTTCAAAGTTTCCACTATATAACATATAGAGAAATGACCTCCGCCAATATAATGCATATTTCTCATCCGATCACAATAATTTTTGGTAGACTGATAAAGGGTCACCCAAGGATCATTCCAGTGAAATTCAGTTTATATCCATCAATCACATTCTGAGAAAATGATTTTCAAAGTTTCCACTATACAACATATAGAGAAATGACCTTCGCCCATAAAATGTATATTTTTCATCCGATCACAATAATTTTTGGTAGACTGATAATGGGTCACCCAAGGATCATTCATGTAAAATTTAATTGGTATCTATATATTAGAATCTGAGAAAAGTCACTTTTTACCATATTTGGAAATTAGCCACGCCCATTAAATCCATGTTTTTCATTGGATCAGAATTTCTTGAACAACTTTGAAAGAGGGTCACCCAAGGATCATTCCTGTGAAGTTTGGTTGAAATCCATCCAGCAGTTTCTGAGGAGAAGATTTTTAAAGAAAAAGTTTACGACCGGACACATGCACGCACGCACGGACGGATGCACGACAGACAAAACACCATGACAATAGCCCCAGTGGCTTTCAGCCAGTGGAGCTAATAAAAAATCAGAGTGCTGCAATCATTGTATATCCCTATTTCTTTTTATATCTTTTTCAACCAAGTAATATAGACTTAGATCAGACTGCACATATGTGCAGGCTGATCTTTGTCTATTCCTCCTGCCAAAGCAGGAATATTCTAAGTTCAGCATGTCATGCAAGGACTAAATTCAGGATATACAGAGATCAGAGAAAAGCAATAAAAGTATATATTCAATTTACATAAAGTGAGTGATTTCAGAAGTTTTACGAGTAAATCAATGGGATCTGGTAGGTAGGGAATTTTCCAGGAAAAGAATTACAAGAGAGTGTAAATATATTTCATCATTTAGCTTAGAATTACCATGCCATTCATCTCGAAAAACACTAGAAGTGAGAGAAACCGTTTTTACTTTGTTCATTTTCTCTGGAATTTGTTCTTGTTTCATTGTTACTTACAATTGTTTTGTTTTGAGTCCCTGGTCAACCCTCAATATACCTACTGATTCCTGGAAAACTGAAGATTCTCTAATTCGAGAATTTCATGGTATTTATACCTATTACAAATTATCAATTGCATTTTCAGATTATAAACATAAATCTTCCAAATGGATACTTTATCAGGATATATAGGTAGATTTTGAGCGGTGAGCCGTGAAATCCACTTTTAACGGTTAAATTCCCATGCAATTCTTTCAAAATAGATAAAACAGACATAACAAAGATACAATTTACCTTTCAAATGAAACTTAGTGCTTGTCTTAGATCTGAAGGTTTACTCATAGACCTATGGTAATGGACTGAACGCCTAGGTCTGAGCTCAGTTTTTAAAATACACCTATACCTTGATTATCTATTAAAAAAAAATATATATGTATCATGATCCTAAAAATACCTAAGCTACAACATGGTGATTTTTAAAATAACTGACCTTACATCAGATGTTTGTTTTCAATAATCATACATTATTTTGCAATAAACATGCAACAAATTTATAAATCTTAAACAAGAGATGTTTGTAAAACATTTATGCCCCCATAAAAGCAGGTCAATAGCCTATTCTTTGTCCATCAACAAAGGGCAATAACTCACAAAATATGATGAGTAGATTTATGGTTCTTAAGCACTGCACTTTTCCTCAATGAGATCTATCTATTTTTGAAGTTCTATCATTCTAGCTTTCATATGTTTTGAAATATGCTTTGAGCAAAAAACATACTACAGACAGACCGACAGACAACTTCAATATACCCCCTCTTTTTTTGAAGGGGGGCATAATAATTTCTTTTCTTAATTGTAAAGATTAGTTAAAATATAATACAAGAGAAGCACAAATGTTACTTTTAAATACCAAACCTTTTTTGTCATTGTGATAACAGTGTTTTTAATCCTTTTTATTTTTCCAGCACATTAAAACATGTAGAATGTAACATGGTAATGGATTAAAACCCTAATTGGTGCTCAACACAATTAGAACTGATAAGTAAGATAACAGGTACTTATACAACAAGCTTACCCGAGTCATCACACAAGAAATATAATAATTGTTCCATTTTGGTATTCAAAGCTGTCGAGTACTGAAATTGTGGAAAAAATAGCAAATACTAACAGGCAGTGGGTGCTAATGCTTTGCTGCAATAGAGCATGTGCCTAACTAGAAAGCCATGAATGGCTTGAGTCGCTCCACAGGCTTGAAATTCTTGTTAAAGCAAATAAATGTTTTGACTAGATTTTTAGATATTTGGGGTTCTACTGATGTTGAAATTGATTTTCAAAGTTTCAACTTTATAACAGATAGAGAAAAGGCCTCTGCTATTAAAAGACATATTTTTCATCAAATCAAAATAATTTTTGGCTGCATGATAATGGGTCACCAAAAGATCATACCAAAAATGTTTGATTGATATCCATCAGTTACATTCTGAGAAAATATTTTTCAAAGTTTCCACTATTCAACATATTGAGAATTGACCTCCACCCATAAAATGTATATTTTTCATCCAATCAAAATAATTTTTGGTACACTGATAAAGGGTCACTCAAGGATCATTCATGTGAAATTAAGTTGATATCCAAAAATCAGATTCTGAGAAAATGATTTTCAAATTTTCCACTATATAACATATAGAGAAATTACCTCTGCCCATAAAATGGATATTTTTCATCCATTCAAATTAAGTTTTGGTACACTGATAAAGGGTCACTCAAGGATCATTCCAGTGAAATTTGGTTGATATCCACCACATGCATTCTGAGAAAATGATTTTCAAAGTTTCCACTATATAACATATAGAGAAATGACCTCCACCCATAAAATGCATATTTCTAATCCAATAATTATGATTTTTTGTAGATTGATAAAGGGTCACTCAAGAATCATTCCAGTGAAATTTGGTTGATATCCATCAGTTACATTCTGAGAAAATGATTTTCAAAGTTTCCACTATATAACATATTAAAGAAATGACCTCTGCCCATAAAATGCATATTTTCCATCCGATCACAATGATTTTTTTGTAGACTGATAAAGGGTCACCTAAGGATCATTCATGTACAATTTGATTGGTATCCATCTATTAGATTCTGAGAAAACTCACTTTTTACCATATTTGGAAATTAGCCACGCCCATTAAATCCATGTTTTTCATTGGATCAAAATTTCTTGAACAACTTTGAAAGAGGGTCACCCAAGGATCATTCCTGTGAAGTTTGGTTGAAATCCATCCAGTAGTTTCTGAGGAGAAGATTTTTAAAGAAAAGTTTACGACCGCACGCACGGACAGACGGACGCAGGACGGACACAACGCCATGACAATAGCCCCAGTGGCTTTCAGCCAGTGGAGCTAAAAATGATAAATAACTTGGCTGTTGACTGGAGTGCTGTGGTGTGGAAATATAATTCATAACTTGGCTTTTAACTTGAGTAGCAGATAAAAAATCTATGTGGACACAGTCACAAGGACATCTAAAACCCTGACCACACAATTTTTCTACAAAAATAGTAGAGCTAAAAACTTACAAAATACTAGTTATTATTGTTTTCCATGATATCATTAAAGTTCAAGAAAATCAATCTTCAATAATAACAGTTATAAACAAGGTTGATCCAAGGTTGAAAGACATCTCGAGAGGTCAGTGCAACATAATTGTAAGTGCCTATAAATATATAGGCACTTACAATAGTCTTGCTCTAACCTCTCCATCTTCCCTTTTCATGCTGTTCGCAACATACTCCTACTGAGCACAAAAGCCCCCACCATAGCGCAGTTGGTGAGGCATAAGACTTCCAATCTGGAGGTCGTGCCGACATTTGCCTCTCACCAATGGGTAGATAATCATAAACCTATGTGAGATAGCAGTCGGAGGTTAGGAAGGGGTGTACAGGTGAAAGAAGTACCAGGAATCCATTGTAAGGTGCTTCGGCCGCCACAATATAACTGTGAAATTGTTGAAGGTGGCGTAAAACCGTTTCAAACAAACCTAACTGAGCACAAAGCTTTGCCAGATAGGCTAGACTTGGACCAGCCTATACAGATGTGCAGGGTGATCTTAGTCTATACTACCAGCTGCTTTCTGGAGAAAAATTGCTGAGCCAATATGGTAAATGTTTAGTAAACATACTGTATTTCCTCTAATAATAACACCCTCCTCAATAGAAGCACCTCTTTACTCCTTTTACTTAGAAACCCCACTTCAAATGCCTAAATTTTAGGAACTTTTTAAGACTTCTTAAATTTCGATGAATTTTCTCAAAACAATCATTGAGGAAATTCACCTCAATTTAAGGGAGAAAGGCCTAAAAGACATAAATTTGATGATTTTTTAAATCAGAAAATGCAACTTAATTAAAAGCTGCAGGACCATGATGTTTATAACACCCTGGAGTATTTATTAGAGTAATATGGTACAATTTGTTGAAAACAAAATTTAGCACAAGAGTTAGGCTAATGCATAATGGTTTTTGAATCTGATAGTAACAGGCTCTCGAAACCTTTATGTCCTGAAACAGCCCAGCAAAACACAAATCGAGGGTCATCAGCACAATACTATGTAAAAGCCTACATATGTGTTGTGCTGACCCCTGGAAATGTTTTTAATTTTTTTCCTAACCACTAAGTTTCATGCATACAGAGTGCAATGATAATTCAAGGAACAATATTTATACTTTAAATAAAGCTTGGTGAAGAATGCCAATATATATATTCCTGAACAAATTTATATATTTCCCTATAAACTCTGCAGACACATCAATCCCAAACCAATATACTGCAAACAAATTGTGTTTATACTGCTCACAAGTTGTTTTTCAAAATAATTGATTCTCCATTTATTATTTATTCAGTAGAAAGTAGAATTGGTGAGCAATAGTAGACCAAAATCAATACTTCGAGCTATTTACCTAAAATCTTAGTCTTAACATGAAGTATGAAATATTGTCATATTCAATTAATGCTAAGGTTATATTAAGGTAGTGGAACCGTAATAGTTCCGCAACATTTCGGCACTAATGAGCTTTCACAATTTTGACCGAGCTTCTTCATAAAAATCATTAGGAAACCTTGGTAAACACTGATAAAGCTCATTACTTCCGAAACGTTGTGGAGCTATTACAGTTCCACTACCTTAAGACGGTAAGTCTTTTTTTCATCGGCTAATCTTAATCCTGTCAAAAGTCAAAAAAGGAAAATTCCCTCCCACCACTTTGTTTAATTCAATCTGAACTTTTAAATAGTACAAGTATTATGCCCAGGGATGTGGAAATAGACATTTTCTCCACTTGTCCCTAGACCAGTCAAAAACGATTTTCTACTTGTCCAGGATGAAAAGGAACTTGTATGCAAAAATGCAAATAAAAAACTTTTGGAACCCAGCATTTTTCGAATAATTTTTTTTTTTTATACACCATTTTGATATAAACGTTTGGATATTTTATCTCTTAGAACTGTTTCTGACCAATCAAAGATTTGCCGAAGCATCAACTTGCCAATCAACAAGTTGCCTAAAAAAAGTTCTTTTCCAGAAGTAGAAAGTTTGTGTCAAAGTAGGTGGGCATGGGAACTCGACACCATTGATGCTAGCAAGCTACAGATAGAGAGGGTATTTTGGATTTTAGATCAAGGGATTTCAATCACTGTAACATAAAACCTATGTTGTTGGTACTCATTGGAATTGTCTCATCAAGACAATTCAAATGAGTACCCACAACATAGAGTTTAGTAGAGAAATAAAGATTTTAGTCAGACCCCCCCCCCCCCCCCCCTCTATAGTCTGTCTGCCAAACCTTTGAGTACCGTAAGAATATGCAATAATTATCATCGAGCCTACTTTGGGGCATTTTGGATTTTTTTTCTTTTCTAAGTTTCAGAAATATTGATACCTTCCTTTAATGCAAAACATTTAAGTGTTTATGTGACTGCTTGTTATCAGTTTCAATATTTGCATGATGATTTCAAACAAAGTTTCAAACAAAATTAAATGCATGAAGAGGACATTTTTTCCAAATCTTAGTCATGATATTAAATCTCTATAGCAATTACATTATTTTAACTACACAGATAGACAATTGTAGAGTCTAAATCCATATTATTAAGGGAAGTAACTCATCAGAGCTTTGAGAAAACTATTATCATTGAGTTAGCCTTCTTTAAGTGAAGTTTTAAGCTGTCTTGTTCCAGTTGGTTGAATAAGTAGCAAATATTTGATTTAAACCACTCTTTCAAAAAAAAAGAGACATCACAAAATATTGTTGATTTGTTTGTAAGACTTCTAGTCAAGTTAAAAAAATTCTCTACTTTTAATATTCTGTATGGTTAACATATTCATTATGACCTGTTTATTCATGAATGAGATTCCATGGTATTAGCCCTTGTCAAACTGTACCCCAAATATTCCTGCTTTGGCAGGAGGTATAGACAAAGATGAAAGCCTGTACATATTATTTATGTGCTGTCAGATCTTATTGTATTCCACTTGAATTCGATCATTGAACCAGGAAAGTTTTAAAATGTTTTTCATTCATTTTTCAAGTTTAATACTAGCTCACAATAAGTGCATCCAGATCTTTCAGCACTTTGTTTGAATCAATTATCTTAAGGGTTTTATTCAGCATGATTAGGGTTAAAATTGTATCAGACTAGGCCTTCAAAAAATGAATACAGAGATATGGCCAGGATTACTTTTTCAGTAAACGATCCACACAAACGCCAAACCCAACTAGACTGGCTCAAAAGCAGATTTATATCCCCCTTCAAGTGCTAGTCAATAATGAAGAGCCATTTTCAATCAAAGGGTCATATCTATGAAAAGTCAATGGATCATAACAAAAGTAATAAAAGTTTTGACTAGATTTTTAGATATTTTGGGTTCTACTGATGTTGAAATGATTTTCAAAGTTTCCACTATATAACATATAGAGAAATGATCTCCGCCCATAAAAGACATTTTTCATCCAATGACAATAATTTTTGGCTGCATGATAATGGGTCACCCTTGGATCATACTTCTGAAGTTTGATTGATATCTATCTGTTACATTCTGAGAAAATGATTTTCAAAGTTTCCACTATATAACAAACATATAGAGAAATGACCTCCGCCCATAAAAGACATATTTTTCATCCAATGACAATAATTTTTGGCTGCATGATAATGGGTCACTCAAAGATAATTCCAGTGAAGTTTGATTGATATCCATCACTTACATTCTGAGAAAATGATTTTCAAAGTTTACACTATATAACATTTAGAGAAGTGAACCCCGCCCATAAAATACATATTTTTCATCCTATCACAATAATTTTTGGTAGACTGATAAAGGGTCACCCAAGGATCATTCATGTAAAATTTGGTTGATATCATTCAGTTAGATTCTGAGAAAATGATTTTCAAAGTTTCAACTATATAACATATAGAGAAATGACCTCTGCCCATAAAATACATATTTTTCATCTGATTACAATTATTTTTTGTATACTGATAAAGGGTAACCCAAGGATTATTCATGTAAAATTTTATTGGTATTTAATTAGAACCTGAGAAATGTCACTTTTTACCATATTTGGAAATTAGCCATGCCCATTAAATCCATGTTTTTCATTGGATCAAAATTTCTTGAACAACTTTGAAAGAGGGTTACCTAAGGATCATTCCTGTGAAGTTTGGTTGAAATTCATCCAGTTGTTTCTGAGGATAAGATTTTTAAAGAAAAGGTTTACAACCGGACACACAGACAGACGCACGACGAACACAACGCCATGAAATAGCCCAAGTGGCTTTCAGCCAGTGGAGCTAAAAGTAGTTGAAAGTGGTGTTTAACCCCATTCAACAAGAGCACCGCCTACGGGTGCCTACACTCAGCTGTCGAGTGCTGGATGGTGGGAAAAAATCTATGTTTGAACAAGAGGACCAAGATGGTCCTAGATCACTCACCTGAGTCTCTTTGACCCCTGGGACATCACATTAAATAGATAGGCAGATGTCAAAAAGAAGATAATTGCCTAAGATCAAATACCATGGAATGTTTTCAGCAAAGAGCAAGACAGAATGCTGATATGCCTTTTTGCTCCTTGATTCTATGTAAAAAGGGATGCACCCGGGTGAACCCCAAAAGTGACCCCAGGGTCTTGATATGAACAAACTTAGAAGAGGTCCATAAGATGATGCTACATTCTAAATATGAAAGCTGTCTGCCTTCTGGTTTCAGAGAAGAAGATTTTTGAAGGTTTCCCATTTTCACCCATTGTGCTAAGATGAGCTGAAAGGGATGCGCCCGGGTGGAGCCCAAATATGACCCAAGGGTCTTGATATGAACAAACTTGGTAGGGGCCCACAAGATGATGCTACATACCAAAAATGAAAGCAGTGTGCCCTCTGGTTTCAAAAAAGAAGATTTTAAAAGTTTTTCGCTCTTTGATTCTATGTAATAGGGGTTGCGCCCGGGTGGAGCCCAAATATGATCCTAGGGTCTTGATATGAACAAACTTGATAGAGGTCCACTAGATGATGCTACATACCAAATATGAAAGCTGTCTGCCTTCTGGTTTCAGAGAAGAAGATTTTTGAAGATTTTCATTTTTTTACCCTTCGTGCTCATAAGAGATAAAGGGATGCAGCTGTGCAAAGCCAAAATATGACCCAATGGTCTTGATATGAACAAACTTGGTAGAGGCCCACTAGGTGATGCTACACACAAAAAATGATAGCTGTATGCCATCTGGTTACAGAGAAGATTTTTAAAGATTTTTGCTCTTTGATTCTATGTAATAGGGGTTGAGCCCGGGCAAAGCCCAAACATGACCCCAGGGTCTTGATAAGAACAAACTTAGTAGAGGTCCACTAGATGATGCTACATACCAAATATGAAAGCTGTCTGCCTTCTGGTTTCAGAGAAGAAGATTTTTGAAGATTTTCATTTTTTTACCCTTCGTGCTCATAAGAGATAAAGGGATGCACCCGTGCAAAGCCCAAATATGACCCAAGGGTCTTGATATGAACAAACTTGGTAGAGGCCCACTAGGTGATGCTACACACAAAATATTAAAGCTGTATGCCATCTGGTTACAGAGAAGAAGATTCTTTAAGATTTTCGCTTTTTGATTCTTTGTAAAAAGGGTTGGGCCCGGACAAAGCCCAAATATGACCCCAGGGTCTTGATATGAACAAACTTGGTAAAGGTCCACTAGATGATGCTACATACCAAATATGAAAGCTGTCTGCCTTCTTGGTTCAGAGAAGAAGATTTTTAAAGATTTTCATATTTTCACCCTTTTTGTAAAGGGTAAAGGGAAAGTTAAGGGTGGATTTCATTTATTTGAACAACTTTGGTAGAGCTTGACCCAAGGAACATCCCTGCCAAGTTTCATCAAGATTGGCCCACTGGTTTAGGAGGAGAAGATGTTTAAAGAAATTGTGGACGACGGACGACGGACGACGCACGACTGAAGACGGACATTCTACGATCCCAATAGCTCACCTTGAGCACTTCGTGCTCAGGTGAGCTAAAAAGGGGCATAATTTGCACAAAATGCATCTAGTGTTATCCCCCTTGATAGTATAGGTTGCTCTTTTGATGGTGAACATGTGTGCCAAGTTTCAAGTGAATGCCTTCATTAGAACCAGAGATATAACAAAATGTCAAAGTTTTCGCACGACGACGACAATGACAACGACACGGAGGCTATATCAATACCTCAGGTTTTCTCCAAAAACAGGGAGCTAAAAAAACACAAACCAAGATTTCAAGGAAAATCTTACCCTGTGTCAGCTGGTAGATCTTGTTGTGTATCCACGGTTGATGTTTCCATGTTTATTGATGATCAATCAACACTATTCTAGTCTAAGTTCTGTCTTCTAGTCTAAACTCTGTCTTACTTTATCAGGCTGTCAATCTATTTGACCAATCAAGTCTGAAATGACATAAAAGGAAATAATCTAGCAAGACATCATTAAGACAAATTTATGGCAAAAGTTTTATTGGGAAATCCATTAAATGTCCAAGATATTTTTACCATTTACGTACTTAATTTGTCTCTTTTTTAAAATCAATTATATCGCCAATTTGGCTTAATTTTTTCTCACATAAATTAAGTAAAGACGCAGATCCACACTA
This sequence comes from Fragum whitleyi, assembly GCA_948146395.1. Lineage (NCBI taxonomy): Eukaryota > Metazoa > Mollusca > Bivalvia > Cardiida > Cardiidae > Fragum > Fragum whitleyi. Next base: position 60,635,414 of record OX411543.1, on the reverse strand, counting down.
ACTTCTGTGAATAAAGAGTCCATTGAACTCCCAAATTATGAAATCAAGGAGTCCAAGCTCCAAGGTACTTAGGGAGTCTGAATTTTCTTAGTGGAATGACATTGCCGAAAAGAAGAAATTGTTTGTAACAAGCAATTTCTTTTTTCAACAAGATACTCCCTCAAAAGATGTTTTCTTTCAAAATATGACTACATGTAGGCACAAGTTATCTCATCATCTTCTATAACTTTAGTTGTGAAAATATATAGATTTGTTCCAAGGGTTGAAAAGGAATTTACTCTGTGCATTTTTTTTCTTAAAACATTCTCATACAATCCTGGGGGTCTGTGGAACTCCTTACTTTGAAAATAAAGGAGTCTCAACTGGTAAACTGGGGTATCAGACTCCCAGACTATCCTCAGTGTCAAACCCTAAAAGGGTTTCACACCTTTCAAGCTTTTCACACTAGACAGCGACAGCACAACAGTTCCACAGCCATAAATCATTTTTAAGATCGCAGTGGGATTGCCTGGAAAATATTCATACTTTTCAGGAAAAAAGAGGTACCCAATGTTTTCAGTGCTCATGGCAATGGTATAGCACACCTACAATGCTCCCATGTCCATTCTATCAATTGCACCTTTTTGGTAATTTTTATTTTTATTCACGGAGCTCCTTTGACGCTGTGCTGATGGAGATGCTATGGGGATTGCTCTCATGTTCACCTGGCAAGTATACCGGAAAGATTGGATGCTTGAGACTTTTTAAAAATAAATCATTCCTACTTTGTCAGTTGCTTGTAGTTTTTGAAATGATTATATAAGCATATTAGGGTTACAATTAACTGTATTGCAAATATCAAACTGAAAACGAGAAAAAGAAATTGTACATAGGGCAAACAAACACTTAATGCATGACTCAGCATTATTTGTTGTTTAAACTAAGGAAAGTCCATCCATAGATAAAGGAGCAGTCGAGTTAATTTACTTCCTTAGACAATCAGAATCTTAAGTTTTCACTATATAACATCTAGGGAATCCCCTACCAGATGACTTGCGTCAATAAAATACTTTTTTTTCAAGTGATCACTATTTCTTGAACTATAATCTGAAAGCAGGTAACTCAGGGGCCAGTTTCAGCAAAACATCTTAGACGCATTTTTGTCCTACTGATGACTTACCACATAATTTAGGACAAAAATGACGTATTAACAATCTATTAATGCATATGTAAAGTGATAATTGTTGTTACTGTTTAGAAAAATATCAGTAAGACAAAAATATGTCTTAAATGTTTTGATGAAACAAGCCCCAATTGGTTCTTTCCTGCAAAATTTGGTTGAAATTTGTCAAATATTTTACGAGTAAAAGATTTTTAAAGTAAATATGTTTACCAATGCACTGACAGATGGAGGCATGGTGGACACAATGACACAAAAATATCTCTAGTTGTTAAAATCAACCATTATTGAGCTTAAAGCTGCTCTTTGCACAGTTTTTCATAGAAAAAATTCAAAATTTGTTCTTTGATTTGGAAACATGTGCAATTTTAGACAACAAAGAATGGCCCAAGGACATTAGCACTAAAAACAACATATTACAATAATGTTGTAACTTATTTATCAAAGCAGCAAGATCAGTAAGGGATCCAGTCTATTTGTTTTATTGTTCTATAAATTTCAAATTTCTTACTTTCCGTGAACAATCTTTCATTTTTGCTTGTATTGATATGAAGTTTCCAGCTGTCAAATACTTTTACCCTATTTAGTCTGATCTTAGTCTATACCTTCTGATTTTCCTTTCAAAACCAGAAAAGTTTCAAAATTATACTTAATTATAATAACTACTGATTCACAATAAGTACATCAAGTACTTTCATCACCTTGATTATTAATGTAATTTTTTCAAGGTTTTATACAGCATGACAAGGGTAAAAACGAATAAGGAAGATTAATTTCGGACATCGAAGATGAAATCAGCATTTCCTGCTTGGGTTTATTTACATTTATGACAAATCAGTGCTATAAAATAATGAAAATTATTTATCATTCATTATCTCATATCTGATTCATTGTCCTTTGAACATGATTGAAACTCTCAATCATTACTGATATTTCAGTCAACAACAGATACTTTAATTATATTGTAAATGGGGAAGATTCCATGTTTATTTATTTTCACCTTCTTCAAGGCTGTAGGGCTATGACTATTTGCAAGTTATAATATTTCAGCAAGTGACATATTTTTCTTCTGAATACCAAAATGTCATGAATTCAGTAATGACTTTTTGGTCACTGACAAGTCACTGAACTGAAAAAATTTTGTTTTTTAGTTATAATTCAACTAATATTATGCAATATTCTTTAGTTTTGTGTGTTGAATTCATTTAGTGGCTTAAATTATTGAAAATAACAAGATGTGTTTGTGAACCACTAATGTCCCCGTAACAGCATTTTTTTCAAAGTTTGACCTTGACAGATGACCTTGACCTTATCACATGACCTTAACTTTGGTATCAGCAGCTGTGGATCATTAAGATCTATCATCATGCCAAATATGAGCCTTGTATCTTGAATAGGCTTGAAGATATTGGCAATGTTAAGTTTTTTGTTAAACTTTTGCAGACAGACAGACAGACAGACTGACGGTCAGACAGATGGACAACGGTAAAACAATATGCCCCCAAACATTCGATACAGGGGCATAAAAATCTCGCTAAATGAACCCCAATTCAGAAGTTAGTAGACAGAGGTTATAGATTATATATTTAGGGGTTACTGCCCCTATGAAAACTTTAAGCGATGTCATACTGAACTCAAAATATTAATGCTTTTGCAGGAGATTAACACAAAGATCAGCCTGCACATATGAGCAGTCTGATCTTAGCCTATACCATCTGTTATTTCTTTCAAGCCAGAATAGTGTAAAAACTATATTTCAAAAGAAGTACCGACTCACATTAAGTACATCCAGCGTTTTCAGCACTGATTTTAATTCAAATTTCCCAAAGGAATTTTTTAAGATAACAAGGGTTAATTATTTCTCAATGAATCCCTTTGCTGTGTGTCTCTTCAAGAAGATTCTATTGAAAGCCACAACATAGGGTGCTTGTGTAAGTATCATTGCATTTTTTTCATATACATGTATAGTATAAAATTACCCTCTTGCCTAATACCTCTGGGTGAGAATATTTCATTTTATTTCATGGAGGTATGAAATTAAAGTCCTATATAACCATAATGTATGAAAACACAAAGCACAGTCATAAGATGTGATTATGTTTTTAGTTTCATAAAAGATACATGTATGAATATATACATGCACATCATTAAAAACTTTAACCAGATTTCTATCATTCAAATTCTGCAAAAGTGAATATTTAAAGTAATTATCTTTGTCTACAACTCTTTAACCCTTGTCATGCTGAACCAGGAATATTCCTACTTTAGCAGGAGCTATAGACAAACATCAGCCTGCACATATGTGCAGTCTGGTGTTAGTCTACACCACCTGTTTCTCACTTTCAAACCAGAATTGTCAATGAATTTAGTTTTTCAAATAAAAATTGACCTACTGTTGGAACTTTCAGTGCTTTTTGCCCTTTGATTTTGATGAAAATTTTTAGCCAAAATTTATTCAGCAACACACATTTAAATTAGAGAAAAAATAAGTCTTTTTCTTCTTTTTGTCTTGTTTTAGGCTATATCCAATACATAAATTGTACAAATAATAGCTCTTACTTAGTACTTAAGTTATAAGTTAAAAAATTGTTTTGGCCCACAAATTACAAGCTATCCAATTCTTCTTCACAAAATAACTTGGCCACAAATTTTTTCCATTTGACTGATTTTAAATTTACCAACCATTTAACTAGAGTTTTTCTCCCATAATTCATCTGATCAATTGTCGCTTGACTAGATCACTGAAATTTAACCCTTGTCCTGCTGAACCTGTTAAGGTAGGAGGTATAGACAAAGACCAGCCTGCGCTTGTGTCATATATAGATAACTTCAAAGTTTAAGTCACAGGAAGGTTACCAAACCCTCGAAAATCAGCTTGTCAAAGCGGAATTTACAAGGCTTTTGGTAACCAAACAATGAAATGTGTTCCTTTTGTCTGTGCATCTAAATCCTTTTGGTTTTAGGGTACAGTTATTTGCATGCGTTAACGATATTTGTGGACTCACCTTTGAAAAACCCAATATATTGAAAAGTAAACTCGTCAACTTACGTCATGACTAAGCCACGCCCTACCAGGTGAATAATAACGTAGAATATTTAGCTGGAAAAAATTAGACACACAAATATCAAACCACCACTTTTGGGGTTTATATGGCAATGGCTCAGCGCACACTGTTGTAACTGCCTATATGTTTATAGTATTTGGTATGTTATGCAACCCTCTTCCAACTTTGTCTTCAAGCTTGTCATCCTCATTAAGAAACTTTGCAAAGTTGCATTGAAGTCAAAAAGTTGAAAACAATGAATGCACTCATTGTGAATCAATATTTTTTTCAAAAATATTATTTTTGAACTTTACGGGTTTTACAAAAAAAGAAAATTGGGTGGTGTAGACTAAGATCAGACTGAATACATGTGCAATATATTCCAGGTTCAGCTTTACAGAGGTCAATCCAATTTAAACCCACTATTCTACTTGGTTTGAGAGGGGTAAAAGTATTAATAACTTAATTCAAGGTGAATGTAGTCTACAATTAGAATTCTTTAATGTTATTTTCAAAGCCAAAACTTCAAAAGTACAAGAGATTTTTGTCTTTTTTAAGTCCATGAGTACTAAGTCTTTTAACAGATACTTCAAACGATCAATTACACAAATTTACCAGGTTATTCACCTTTTCTGGTTTCAGCTGGTAAGGTCGATATAAGTAACCCCTTATCAAGTTTCCTTCTATCATCGTATTGTGTATCAAAAAATAGCCATAAAAATACTATTTTTCTCCCTTACTTTGCCATCAATATTTCAAATAATAAATATATTACAAATATGAAATGAATAATAATGAGGCATTTTAATAAAATTTCTTTTTTCATTATGTGTATACAGTCAATATTGCTCAAGCAGCCACGTCTAATTTCATTTCATAAAGCGACCACCATAAAAAGTCCCATCACCTTAAGCAAAATCTTTCAAAAGGAAATTATAGGACATTCTAAACGAAAAATTGGTTATTTATTGATCTTATGATATTGGAGCTCATTAGAATCGTCTCAATAAGATGATAATTTCTAACAGGTTCAAACATCATAGGATTAAGTATGACTTGACCGAGGATCTACAAATGCATTCAAAAACAATTTAACACAACTAATGTTTTCAGGTAGATGAACCGTAAAACTTCGTCAGCGTTTGGGAAGAAAAAAACTTTAACAGTGTGAACCTGTTTCCGAATGAGGTTCCTTGATGATTTCACTAGAAAACTTTGGTTAACTTTGTGAAAGATCAATTAAAGACCCAAAATATTGCGAAACTTTTACAGGTCCACTACCTTAAATTGAAATCAGAATGGCGTCAGGACCTGAATCCCTGCACTGGCATGAAATTTCTGATTTCATATTGGATCCAAATTAGCAGTGACTAAATCTAAAGTCAGCCGGGTAAGCTTGAATTAATTGGAAATATTTATAGAATCTATGGTTCGCAACTAAGGGGAGTCCAGGAGTCCAATACTCCTTGTTTGCCTATTGAGACTCTTTTATTTGTAAGTATTAAGAGCCCCATGGACTCCCTGGCAAGTACAAGAATATTTCAGCAACCATAATAATCAATCAATACTCAGGACAGTTTCTTTTTCAATCCTTGTCAAAACTGTACATCTTTTTTGCTAATGAAATTGTAGAAGATAATCATTGACTTGTAGAAGATTATCATTTACTTGTAGAAGATAATCATTTACTTGTACAAGATAATCATTTACTTGTAGAAGACAATCATTTCCTTGTAGAAGATAATCATTTACTTGTAGAATATAATCATTTACTTGTAGAAGATTATCATTTACTTGTAGAAGATAATCATTTACTTGTAGAAGATTATCCTTTACTTGTAGAAGATAATCATTTACTTGTAGAAGACAATCATTTCCTTGTAGAAGATAATCATTTACTTGTAGAAGATAATCATTTACTTGTAGAAGACAATCATTTACTTCTGCATCTAGTAGTACTTTGAAAGAAAACCATCTCTATTGAAGGAGAAACTGGTGGAAAATAAGATGTTTCTTGTAACAAGCAATTTCTTCTATTCCACAAAATTCTCCCCATTATGAAATTCAGACTCCCTCCTTTTAGCTTGAACTCCTTAATTTCACAGCTTGTGAGTCCAAAGGACTCCAGTTAATTCATAAAAGTTAAAGTGCCAAACTCTGTAATGGGTCAAGTAACCTTGACCTCTGTATGGTATCAGTAGATGCATTTTGATAATAGAGCTATTTAATCATCAATGTCCCAATATGAGTACTGTATAAATTTCTCCAAATAAACGCTTCTGGGAGCTATGCATAATGGTCATGGAGCTTTTATTTAGTATACATTTTCCGATTTGAAATTCATTAAACTTATGTCATTTAGGCCCATTTCTCCTTTAATTTGAGGTGAATTTCCTCTAAACAATCATTTCACAATCACAATTCATTTCAAATTAGAGAAGAAGTCTCAAAAAAATCCTAAAATTTAGGCATTTGAAGTTGGTTTGGTAGTAAAAAATATAGAGGTGCTACTATAAGGGAGGATGCTATTATTAGGGGAAATATGGTATCAAAAGTACTAACAATATACTCATCTTTAAACGAAATAATGTTAAGTTTGTTAAGCTTTGCAGACAGATTGACAGATCATGGGCAGACATGAATAAATACATGTAATAATCAAAATAATATGCCAAAATCATTTGATTTTTAATAAATATCTGGATGAAAATTTACTTCAGAAATGAATAATATAACCTAAGGCTTTTAAAAGTTATAAATTACCTAGAGTAAATATCCAAAATAAATATGAAGGTGCAGTCAATCAGGTTTACTATAATAAATTGTATATGACCCAAAACTTAAATAGCCTGTAACAAATGAACCATGCAGGACCTCATATTATTGTTAACCGTTGAAATTTTAGATGTAAATTTTAACCTTTAAGTATAGGTTAAGACAACTTAAGTGTTCTGGACAGTGAAATTGATTCCCTTGGAATTTTGGTGAAGAATCACATTACAAGAATTAGATGTTACAAATTAAGTGGGAGTAAGATGTCTGATGACAATCAAATTATTTCATTTCTAATCAAAACTCAAGTTAATCCACAATACATATAAGGCTGTACGTAAAATGATATGTTAGCAAATACATTATGATGTCATTTTAACAAAAACATAACAACAACAAGAGGACCATGATGGTCCTAGATCGCTCACCTTCGTCTCTTTGACTTCTCCCTTAGCAAAATTAAATACTTGAAAGATCATTAAATGATCATTAAATTTTTCAAAGAAAAACATAACTCTATTTCTATGATCGCTGCATAAATTTCTATCCTTTTCTCAACAAGTTTCATGTGACCTGGCCAACATTCTGACCAAGTTTCATAAAGATTGGGCAATATTTGTGGCCTCTAAAAAGAAAATAGTCATTAAGGCCCCTTTTCCCGTGATATGACATGGATTGTTCCCATTTTAAATAGGGTTCATCCTTGTGACCTAGCCATTATTCTGATCATGTTTCATGAAAATTGAATTGTATTTGTGGCTTCTAGAGCGTAAACAAGAAAATTGTCATTAAGGCCCCTTTTCCCGTGATATGGCACGGATCCTTCCCATTTTCGATAGGCTTCATCCTTGTGACCTGGCCAACATTCTGACCAAGTTTCATGAAGATTGGACCATATTTGTGGCCTCTAGAGTGTAAACAAAAAAATTGTCACTAAGGCCCCTTTTCCCGTAATATGGCACAGATCCTTCCCATTTTCAAAAGGGTTCATCCTTGTGACCTGGCCAACATTCTGACCAAGTTTCATGAAGATTGGGCCATATTTGTGGTCTCTAGAGTGTAAACAAAAAAATTGTCATTAAGGTCCCTTTTCCCGTGATATGGCACAGATCCTTCCCATTTTCAATAGGGATCATCCTTATGGCTTGGCCAACCTTCTGACCAAATTTCATAAAGATTGGGCCATATTCTAGGCCTCTAGAGTGTAAACAAGAAAATTGTCATTAAGGCCCCTTTTCCCGTGATATGGCACGGATCCTTCCCATTTTCAATAGGGTTAATCCTTGTGACCTGGCCAACATTCAGACCAAATTTCATAAAGATTGGGCCATATTTGTGGCCTCTAGAGTGTAAACAAGAAAATTGTCATTAAGGCCCTTTTTCCTGTGATATGGCACGGATCCTTCCCATTTTCGATAGGGTTCATCCTTGTGACCTGGCCAACATTCTGACCAAGTTTCATGAAGATTGGGCCATATTTGTGGCCTCTAGAGTGTAAACAAGAAAATTGTCATTATGGCCCCTTTTCCTGTGATATGGCACAGATCCTTCCCATTTTCAATAGGGATCATCCTTGTGGCTTGGCCAACCTTCTGACCAAATTTCATAAAGATTGGGCCATATTCTAGGCCTCTAGAGTGTAAACAAGAAAATTGTCATTAAGGCCCCTTTTCCCGTGAAATGGCACGGATCCTTCCCATTTTCGATAGGATTCATCCTTGTGACCTGGCCAACATTCTGACCAAGTTTCATGAAGATTTGGCCATATTTGTGGCCTCTAGAGTGTAAACACTAAGATTGTTGACGCCGGACGACGGACGACGGACATTCAATAATCACAAAAGCTCACCTTGAGCACGATGTGCTCAGGTAAGCTAAAAATATAACTTTGACATCAGTTTTTAGCTAATTTGCATAGTTATTCCCCTAGTGTAATAACACTCTTGTTATATCAACTAGAGGAACATGATGGTCCTAGATCGCTCACCTGCGTCTCTTTGACCCCTGGGACATCACATTGATTAAATCAAAGGCAGATGTCAAAAAGGAGATAATTTTCTTCATAAGATCAATATCATGGAATGCCTCAGTGGCCTTGTGGTAAATGCACTCGACCCGTGACCTGGAGGTCCGCGGTTCGAGCCCCACTGTCGCCGGGTTGTGTTTATGGGCAAAACACTTAATAGCCAGCCCCAGTTCACCCAGCTGTTAAATTGGGTAGCAGTGGGTTTAAACCACTGCCTCTCTCTCAGGGACGTGAAAACATCAGGATTGAGTGTTCAAGAGCAATTTAATAAGCTTAAACTTTCATTGCAATCGAACTAAAAATAAATTAGTATAAACTAAATATCATGGAATGTTTTCAGCCAAGAGCAAGACCCTGCAGGGTCTTGATATGAACAAACTTGGTAGAGGTCCATTAGATGATAATTCAAACTAAATATGAAAGCTGTCTGCCTTCTGGTTTTGGAGAAGAATATTTTTGAAAGTTTCCCTATTTTTACACATCGTGCTCAGATGAGCTGAAAGGTATGAGCCCAGGCAAAGCCCAAATATGATCCCAGGGTCTTGATATGAACAAACTTGGTAGGGGCCCACTAAATGATGCTACATGCCAAATATGAAAGCTGTTTTCCTTCTGGTTTCAGAGAAGAAGATTTTTGAAGATTTTTCATATTTTCACCCTTTCTATTAATGGTAAAGGAAAAGTTAGGGTGGATTTGATTTATTTGAACAACTGTGGTAGAGCTCGCCCCAAGGAACACCCCTGCCAAGTTTCATCAAGATTGGCCAACTGGTCTAGGAGAAGAAGATGTTTAAAGAAATTGTGGAGACTGACGACGGACGACAGACATTGTATGATCACAATAGCTCACCTTGTACACTTTGTGCTCAGGTGAGCTAAAAAGGGTTGCAACCGAGTGGAGCCCAAATATGACCCCAGGGTTTGATATGAACAAACTTGGTAGAGGTCCACTAGATGATGCTACATACCAAATATGAAAGCTGTCTGCCTTCTGGTTTCAGAGAAGAAGATTTTTTGAAAATATTCATACATGTATTGTAATTACAGCCTTTTTGTTAAGGGTAAAGGCAAAATTAAGGGTGGATTTCATTTTTTTGAAAAACTTTGGTAGAGCTTGTCCCAAGGAACATTCCTGCCAAGTTTCATCAAGATTGGCCCACTGGTTTAGCAGGAGATGTTTAAAGATATTGTGGACTACGCACGACGGTCAAAGCAAAACACACGATGGATGACTGGCGACGGACACCGGACATTGTACGATCACAATAGCTCACCTTGAGCACTTTGTGCACAGGTGAGCTAAAATAGGCTTCTTGACCATGTTATGTTTAGCTCCTGGGAACATTTATTAGGAGAAATACGCTATCAACCCTACCTGCACAGGTCAGTCTCAGTTAAGCATGACAGTGTGTCTATGAAACAAAAAATATTATGCCCCCATAACAGCATTTTATCAAATGTTGACCTAGACAGATGACCTTGACTTTGCAACATGACCTTGACACCAACGGTACATCACTGAGATCTTTCATCATGCAAATTTTGAGAAAGGTATCTAATTTAGGCTTGAATGAACTGAACATGTCAAGTTTAAACGTATAGATTTTAAGAAATTTGACCTGACAGATGACCTTGACCTAATGTGACATGACCTTGGTATCTACAGATGCACATTAGTGAGATCTATCATCATGCGAAATATTAGGCTTGTACCTTAAATAGGCTTGAAGATGTTGGAAATGTTAAGTTATTGGATTAAGTTTTTAAGTAGTCTGACCCTGACAGAGTGACATCCTTGAAAATGTCATATGACCTTATTATTATCTGATGCATATCATTGACGTCTATCATCATGTCAAATATGAGGCTTGTATCTTGAATAGGCTTAAAAACAATGTCAATGTTATCTTTTTAGTTGAGTTTTTGAGTTATTTGACTTTGACAGTTGACTTTGACCTTTCACAGGACTGACTTTGGTATCATGAGATGCATATCATTGATATCTATCACCATTCCAAATGGCTTGTATCTTGAATAGGCTTGAAAGTATTGGCAATGTTAAGGGGTTTTTTTTAAGTTTTGCAGACAGACAGGCGGAAAGGACAGAGAGATGAACAGACAGACAACAGCAAAATACTATGCCCCCATAAAAATTTCACATCCATCTACTATTTATTTTACGAATATTTGTTGTACAGAATTGCAGATTGGTCCTTAATTAGTTTGTGTGAAAGATCACAATTGAAAAACTCTCACATGATAATTATTAATATAATATGATAACATGTTTATTTCAAGAAATACCTTGTCAATTATATAATCAAATGGGTCCATAATTTAACCCCGATTTACCCCATAGACCTTTTTAATACATTAAATCACATACCACTTTGGATAAAATTCCATTAAGTAAAATTACTTTAATATCCTCTGTGAATTTGTTATTAAAAAACACTTTTTTATTCTAACATTGTCTGTGTGTGAAAGACCTTATAAATCTTTGTTCTATTTTAGATAATGATAATCTTAGTTACAGAAGAATTCAGATTTCATCTGACAATCTTTAACATACCAGGGTAATTGTGGTCTGTCTATTAAGGAAATTTAATAAATGAGTTGGGACAATTAATCTGCTTCACATAAATAATGAATTAGTTTCCTCTATCAGAAAAGACAATGCAGATTGGTGGGAAAAAACTCATTATTATGCTCCAGACAACTGTGTCAAGATAGTTGAAGATACTTTGAATTATAATATGACCTACGGTGCCGGAGTGAAATAATCCCGTTGAATATTTTTGATATTACACCGGGTGTTATTATATACACTAGTGGAATAACTATGCAAATGAGCTTAGAGCGAATAGCAACGCTATTTTGTAACCGCGAAAATGACGTCATAATCTATGTTTTGTGACGTCATTTTTAAACGGCGTTATAAGTTTCGCGGAAAATTGAAATTGAATTTCAAGAATTTTGACGATTTTTCGCTAAAATTTGGGTCATATTATAAACAGAATATAAAATTTGTGTTCATAAAATACAGAGTTTATTAAACTCATCATCTAAAACAGATAAAAACTTGGCGCAGCCTCGTTTTTATCTGTTTATAGATGACTCGTTTAATGAATTCAGTATTCAATGACCACTCATTCAATTTTCTCTATATCCACTCATAGATGTAGAAAATATCTAAGCTCCAGGCACAAATTTGTCACTTGACCTTAACCCCTGACCCACTTGACCTTCAGCCGTGACCTTGACCTTTGGAATGTCAGGATATACTCTTTACATAGCGCTAGTACTCACACATTGAAATAAATGTGCCAAGTTGTTTTGAAATTCATCCATAAATGTAGTTCTAAGTAATGCTCTGGATAAGAATGGGACATACATACCCCCATAGCACACGAGGGTAACTCTATATGACATTAGTGCCATTTCATGGAGGTGCATAAAAAAGCAAATGGACATCAATATGATACAAATTTTCCTCCAGAAAATAGGTACTTAATAAAAGCTCTTTGTACACTTTTTTATGGTTCCTGGGGTGATTATTCACCAATTTGTGGTGGCTGAGAGACAAGAAATATTGGCCACCTCTCAGGTGCAAAATCTCTGACCCAATGATTTACAGTCCATCAAACTTGTATCTGTGCCTCTTATCAAATATTAAGGAACTATATGAATTTATCTTGAAATGGTATATAAGAATCTAAACATTAGAATTGTTTTTTTGTATTTGTAAAATGACACAACAAATTTCAATCAGTATCCAATCCTAACTATATAGGAATGTTATATCTCTGTTAGCACAAAACTGTTGTAAGTGTCTATAAATATATAGACATTTACAATAATCATTTGCACCCACCCTAGATTTGCCACCGTGATAATTATTGACCCCGCTGTTATCCTCTGTCTTAAAGTTGGCAGGCCATAAATTGGGGTAATGAAGAACGCAACAGGAATCAATCTATAATAAATTATGTGATTTTTTAAAATATTTCTTCCGTTATGTTTCAAATTCCTCCTAAAGCCTAAAAATAAGCTTTGAGAGAAGACTATTGAATCCTCTAATGAATACTCTATATCAAGGGGTCAGTGTAAAACTATTTTAGTGCCTATATTTATAGGCACTTACATTAGTTTTACACTGATCCCTCAATATGTTGCTTAAAAAAGTGGCTCCCTTCAATTACTATATTTACAAAAATCTTCCACTAATAATTCTTAGTAAAATGTTTGGAGAAATAAATCATAAAAATATACACAAGTGGTTGATTGACCATTAAGGTAGTGGACCCATAATAGTTCTGCAACATTTTGGAACACATGACCTATCTATCTATACATACTGCCTAACTCCTCTTTCGGCTATTACTGGCAGGTGACCCATTCTAGATGTTATCAATTTTTGCGTGAGAAATTTGAGAAGCAGTGGAATTCTTTTTTTTTCTTTTTTTTTTTTTTGAATGGTTTTCATCCACTGCTTAACCCATTTACAGCTGGGTGGACTGAGGCAGTGACTATTAAGTTTTTTACCCAAGGAAACACCTCACTGTCACCAGGACTCGACTCCCTGACCTTCGGATCAGAAGACCGACTCTCTAACCACTGAGCTATCGAGGCAGAAATTAGGAAACCTCATGCAGTCAACACTGTTAAAGTTAATTACTTCCAAAACATTGCAGAACTATTACGGGTCCACTACCTTAAGAGTGCTCACCTGAGGCATTATTTACAATAGGTGAATTTAAAATGCAAAGATCCTAATTTAACAATCATAATCATCTTGACACAACCTGACTGAAGATCGAAGATATAAAGGTATGTACACAAACATTCTGACTAAGTTTCAATACATTCCAGCCATACATGTGACCTCTAGAGTGCGTTCAAGATTTTCTAAGATAAGACTCTGTGACCCATGTCCCACATAACAATTCAAATGTCTCAGATATCATGATGTAGTCTGTTGGTTGCCATTCCAACCAAGTTTGAAGATATTTGAGTTATAACTGTTACCTCTATAGCACAAATAGTTTTTCTAAAATTTGACCAAAGACAAAATTTTTGTCACCTGTGACCAAAATCCAAACTTGTGCTAGATATCATGTAGACAAATGTAATCTATTTTATGAAATTTAGGTAATAAACTTGACTTCTAGAATGCACACAAGATGTTGGAGCAATGACAGACAGACAGCTAGGGAATAATGATTGGTACTGGATCTAATGTATACAAGCATGCAGAGCAATTACTAATTCAAAAATGTACTCACAATTTTTTCCTTAAAAGTCATAATGTCTTCACTTCATAAGGTATTGATGACCTTTGATAAAGGACTCATTAATATGAAAAGTCATACCTTGCTGTCAAATTTGAATAAATTGTACTATAGTACATGATAAGTTATTCCATAATTAATGTGTGATAATTTCATACAATGATAGGCCAGCTGGACCTAATGGAATTCCCAGATCACTTATCAAGACTTCAAAAGTGTGCCAAGCAAAGATACTGGCCAGCCTGTGCCTGTCCCGAGTCGTCTCTTTGCACATTTTAGAGAGATAAGGTCTCAAAGAGTCTTTAGACAGACAGCAATTCTTCTAATAACACTATGTTGATGGTTAGGCTGTTTGTTGTTACTAACACATGTTTAAAATTGTTGGAAATGTCACACAAAAGCTCATATAATACAAGGTGATTTGAAACTGATAAAATGACACTCTAACTTTGTCATTGTACTTGGATTTCTTGATTTCCTTAATCTGTTATTATTTTAACCAAAACTCCCTGGTGTTGGGGGAGGCAGTGGAGGTGTGCTGACATCCTTGCTCCTAGCCCACTGGATCTCTGTTTGAATGAGGTTTTACGCCGCTTTCAACAATCTTTCAGTTACATTGCAGTGGCTGGAGCAGTTTACAAAGGATTCCTTGTATTTCTCACACCAGTAAATGTACTACCATTACATCCTTACCTAGCCTCAAGGTGTAATCCCATATAGGTCTACGAATATTAAACCATTGGTGGAAGACAAACAGCTAGAAGAGATGAGTGCCATCAGATATGGAACACAGGATCTTTTGAAGTCTGGATCTCTATATGCATATTCAAGTGCACTTGTAGGTTTCAAGACAATATATATAAACATACATAGACTTTTTCCTGATCATGCTAAATTAAACTTTTTGCAGAATTTACATTAAAATCAAAATGCTGAGTTTAGCACTGGGTGCATTTATGGCGAGTCATCATCAATTTTTAAAATGTTATTTGAATACATCTGTAGTTTAAAAAGGAGAATCAAATATTGCTACAGACTAAGATCAGACTGGGTGTATTTATGGTGAGACATCATTTATTTTTAAAATAAAATTTAGATACATCTCTAGTTTAAAAAGGAGAATCAAACATTGGTACAGACTAAGATCAGACTGCACATATGTGCAGGCTGATCTTTGTCTATTCCTCCTGCCTAAGTAGGAATATTCTGGGTTCAGCTTGACAAGGCCTAACAGACACTTTGGGGTCCTCTGCTGAACAAAAAGAGCTTATGATTTAAGGAAGTGGACCCGTAATAGTTCCAAAATGTTTCATAATTCATGACCTTTAACAGTGTTAATCCAGGTTTCCTTATGATTTCATTAGGAAACCTCGGTAAACATTGTGAAAGATCATGAGTTCTGAAATGTTGTAGATTTATTATGGGTCCACTACCTTAAAATATTGATGCAAAATTTCACATTGTAGGACATTGATTGAATGAATGGAGTTTAACACCGCCTTCAACATTTTTTAACTGATCACATCAGCTGGAGCACCTAAAAATAGATTCCTGGTATTTCCCTCACCAGTACAACGATCACACCCTTTTTTAGCCCCCAGCTTCTATTTCACATAGGTTTACGATTATCAACCCAATGGTGAGAGACAAATAGTTGGTGCATTAGAACCCCTTTTATCAAGATTGTAAGAATTCAGCACCTGCATGCATGCAGCACTTGTGAATCCTTGTGACTAAAGTTGATCATGCAACCTTCTTAATGATGCTTAAATAACATCACTTAAGTGCTTTGTTTACTTCTAATGGAGATTGGAGAGCAAAAAAGTATTCTGAATGTATATGGCAGTGCATTGTAAGTTTTGAGTTTTCTTCCAGTAAAAGACCCTTTTGCAGTCATCTGAGTTAGACAAAGTTTGTTTATCAAATTTTCATTTGAGTCTATAGTGCAGAGGTTAAGGACACTAGACTTTCAGCGACGTTGTTGTGTCAGCATGGGTTCAAATCCTGTATAGAGCCAATCCCCCTCAAATTAGTGTTTTGTCCATAATGAACTGCAGCATCAGTTCATATACAAACATACGAAAGCTGTCTGCCCTCTGGTTTGAGCCTGTAGCGCAAAGGTTAAGGACACTGCAGCATCAGTTCAGGATGAGTCTATTTGCTACAAACATATGAAAGCTGTCTGCCCTCTGGTTGTAGAGAAGATTTTCAAAGATTTTCTACTTTTCACCCTTTCTGTTGTTGTAGCAACCTGAGTTAAGGTAGGGTTTCAGTGATTTCAAAAAGATTTGGAGCTTGGTCCAAAAATTATTCTTACCAAGTTTCATTAAAATCATTTTAGGAGATGAGTTAACAAATTAATTGTTGATTATTCATTTTGAATAATGGATAACTTTTGAGCATTTAATCTTGCTAATATGGCAGCTAAAATTCAATGTAGGTATATTTATGCCTTTTGATATTAATTATCTTCATATGCAAATAATTTCCCAACTCGAAAAATTAAATTAAGTGTTAAATCCTCTCCTATCATTGCTTCAATGATTGTACTTTGAAATTTTATCAACTACAAGACAAAATTTACATGTTGAGTATAAAATATGTTAATATATGTGCATGAGCTTAAAAAGTACTATCAGTGATCAAAAAGTAAGTGAAAGTAATTAAGCTGACTAATGATTCTATTGTATTAGCTAAGTTAACCCTTTTCATGTTGAATAAATTTTGGCTACAATTTGCATCATAATCAAAGGGCAAAAAGCACTTGAAGTACCAACTATTGGTCAATTTGTATTTGAAAACTAAATCTATTGACAATTTTGGTTTGAAAGGGAGAAACAGGTGGTGTAGATTAACGTCAGACTGCACATATGTGCAGGCTGATGTTGGTCTATAGCTCCTGCAAAAGCAGGAATAATCTGGGCTCAGCAGGACAAGGGTTAATGTATGTGCATGTGCTTAAAAAGTCCTAACAGTGAACAAAAAGGAAGTGAAAGTAATTAAGCTGACTAATGATACTATTGTCTTATGAGTAAACAAATTTACTCATTCCAACACATTGACCCTTTTTTAGTCAGAAGAGAATGGTGTCAGAAAACATTGTGCAAATTGAAAAAAATGCTTGTTACAGAAAAAATAAAAAAGCAATATCACAAAATTATTCCAAAGGGAATAGAAGGATCAACTAACAAGTATTTTTTTCATTTTTGCAATATTTCATAAACAAAATAAGGCAAAAATGAAAGATTTTATATAAAATTATTTCTGAACGTGAGTAAAATTTGGTTTATATTCATCTCTAAGGTTCTGAGAAAATGGTTTTCAAAGTTTACATTATATAACATAAAGAGAAATGATATCCACTCATAAAAGACATATTTTTCACTCAAGCACAATATATTTATGTAATCAGATGACGGGGATCCCCAAGGAACATTCTAGTGAAATTTGGTTGATAACCATCATTTAGGTTCTAAGAAAAAACACATACATGTATATCTATACATGGAAATAAGCCACACCCATGTAGGGCATGATTTTCACTGGATCAAAATTTCTTGAACAACTTTGAAAGAGGCTCTCTCGACCATTACTCCATTCAGTAGTTTCTAAGGAGAAGATTTTGACAGAAAAAAAGTTTACAATCCAACAGATGGACAATTGAATGCACAACCGGCACTTGGCTATGACAATAGCCCTAGTGCCTGTGGCCAGTGGAGCTATTCCTGGTTATAATTGTAAATATACTCTTCAAGAAAAAGTTCTTTGACATCGGAAATGGGTTAAATTTGAAATCGAAAAAAATTCAGGTTTCTTACTTTATTACACAGAATGTGCAAATAAAACCAATTTTGAAAAGATTTAGATTTGTCAGTGTTTAATTGACGTGTCAAGACGCCAAAATTAAGGTAAGAGTCAGTACCTTGTGTGATCACCATGCGCCTGAATCACTGCCTCACAACGACGACGCATTGAACCGAGTCTGTGGATTGTCTGCTGTGGAATGTTTAGTCACACCTCCTGTAGGGCCACAAGAAGCTCATAAAGGTTTTCGGGCCATGGACGTCGCTCACGTGACATATACGTTGATCAAGGACATCCCACAGATGCTCGATCGGACAAAGGTTTGGTGAACGAGCAGACCAAGGAAGAACTGGAATGTCATTTTTTTCAAGGAATTGCTGGCAGACATGGGCCACATGTGGTCTAGCATTGTCCTGCTGGAGTAGGCCGCCATTTGCACTCATGAAAGGAAGAATGATCGGTTAAAGAATCTCATCCCTGTACCGTATAGCATTTAGAGTGCCTTCTACATGAACAAGTGCTGTTTTATCACCATATCGTATTCCGGCCCACGCCATAACACTGCCACCCCCAAAATGATCAACCTCCTGAATGCAGTTCGTAGCATATCGGTGAACACGAATACGGCCATCGACACATTTTAACAGAAAATGAGACTCATCTGTAAAGAGAACGGTATTCCATTGATCCCTAGTCCATCTTTACTTTGCTCTGCACCATTGAAGAGGTTCGGCACGATGTCCAGGAGTAATGAAGTTACATCACACTGGTCTTCTAGCATAAAGTCCGGCTTCATATAGCCAGTTCAGTACTGTCTGATCAGAGATCCTGCGAAGACCTAGAACTTCAGCTGGTGAAGATGAAGCTGTGAGAGTGCGGTCACACACATGACGTTATCGTATGAAGTGGACCTGAGCGTCTATTGTTATTCTGGATCACCTGACCTAGGTCTGTCCATAACGCTAGAAGTGATGTTGTATCGACGCCAGAGGTTTGAGATGGTCTGTCTAGAGACGCTGAAATGATTTGCCACAGCTTGTTGAGTTAAACTTGCCTGAAGTCAACCGATAGCATTGTGACGTTGTTCTACCGTCAGTTTAATAATATTTGTTCGTAATGCTGTGTGGCTACTTCCAGTTTTTGAAACAAAATAATTAATGGCATTTTGTAAAGAAGATTGGGAGCTGTAATTATGACTTTCAAATCAATCTTAATTTGCACATGCTACTTGAGCAGGGCTTGAATTTGTGTATTTTAACTTAGATGTCTTTATGCAGTAACGCTTAATGGAATTTATCGGGAAACACGGGGATAGTGTGAATCTCAACTTAGTTTTGCATGACAATTGATTGAGGTAAAGAACAAGAGGCCCAAGAGGGCCTGTATCACTCCACTGGCTTAAAAAATCTCAAGATTTGAAAGAGAGATATTGAAAATAGAAGGTTATGAAAGTGAACAGCATTCAGAAGAAATTCAGACTTTTTCTAAGTTGAAACTGACTTATGAAGGAATTAACTTATTTAACTTAAATTAAAAATTACAAGGAAGAAAACTATTTAGATTTCACTTTGAAACAAGAGGACCAGAATGGCCCTAAACCGCTCACCTGAATTTTATTGATCCAGTGGATCTCATCCAATCCGGTTTTCTTGAACAACTTTAGAAGTGGGTCACCCAAGGAACATTCTGGGAAAGTTTCATGGAAATCGGCCCAATGGTTCAGGAGGAGATGACGTTCAAAGATTTTGGGGTAAAAAAAAGCCCCGCCCTGCCACGCCTATATTTGGGGGTCAATCCAAATTTCTTGAACAACTTAAGAAGAGGGTCACCCAAGGAACATTCTGGTGAAGTTTCATTAAAATTGGCTAAACGGTTCAGGATATGTCATTCAAAGATTTCGGGGTCAAAATAAGCCCAACCCTGCCACGCCCATATTTGGGGGCCAATCCAAATTTCTTGAACAACTTCAGAAGAGGGTCACCCAAGGAACATACTGGTAAAGTTTCATTGAAATCGGCCCAATGGTTCAGGAGGAGATGTCGTTCAAAGATTTTGGGGTCAAAATAAGCCCCGCCCTGCCACGCCCATATTTGGGGGTCAATCCAAATTTCTTGAACAACTTTAAAAGAGGGTCACCTAAGAAACATTTTGGCCAAGTTTCATCAAAATCAACCCATTGGTTTAGAAGGAGTAGAGGTTTAAAGAAAAAGTTTACGCACGCACGGACGGACACACGACGGACACCTCTCCATGACAATAGCTCGCTGGCCTTCGGCCAGTGGAGCTAAAAATGGCATAATCGTTGAAAAAAAATGTTTTTTACCAGTGTCAAAGAACTTTTTTTGAAGAGTATATGTTATTGATTCAAACTTTCATACACCCACTTTCCCAAGTGTCCCTGATATAGCCTGAATTTGCTAATTAGAAACTGTAGCCGCCCAGCCTGCTCAGTCAGTAATGCATTGAGTAGTCAATCCTGGGCTCTTGAATTGTCAACCCAGACTTGACCAACTTTAACTGGCATAAAAAAGTGAATTTGATGCGAGTCATTATTTTATCTCCCACTAATGGGAGTATGATATCACAGAGCTTGTGCTAGTGTTTGAAAGTGAGGAGTCAATGCATACATCTTGGGAAAAAATTCTATGGGTCAAAACAGGATATTTTCAGATTTTTGAGGGTCAAAACCCTGGTGCAAGGGTCAAACACGAGCCCTGGATAAGAAGTACAAACACCTTGTGGCCCACATTAAACGATGTGGTTGTACTGGTGTAAGAAATGAAAACAGGGATCATTTTTGAGTGAGATAATGAGAGATTCTCTCATTTTTGTGCCAGAAATCTCATTGAAATAGGCTAAATGGGAGAAAAATCTCAAAGTAAAATGTAATTTAGTGTAAGATTTTGTTGGCTCAGTGCAAAACAATCTGCCTATAACAGCAGTAACAACAGTTTAACACTGACCATTGATTTAATAGAATTTCTCACCAAAATTCTTTTTTCCATATTAGATTTCAGGTAAATAAATGAGATATTTTTGCACATGCTATTATGAGCAAGAATTATCCCTGTGAAAAGAAACCATGGGTATGTGTACCAGCCATCTCAATACAACTATTAACTGAAATGATGAGTGTTGGGCAATCGGTTTCAAATCACAATCGATAATCGGTTTTTAATTGGAAGAGTAAATCAACTAATGATCAATTGTACAATCGTTTTCTTAGAAATTATAACAGCACTCCCAGTATCATTCCTTTGAAAAATTGAATATGAAAGTCAAGTTAAAACTCTTGACCTAAAGACTTATACTGCAGTTTTTTCTACCAAATCCATGGCTCAGCATGAAACAGTTATAACTTCGTAAAACATGTAGCCGGGTTGAGTGTAAGGGGTGTTTGTACTGCCTTGCCGTACAAGCTAGCTTTTATAGCACTGTGGTAGAGCACTCGCTTTGGGGTGTAGAGGTCCCGGGTTCGAATCCTAGCGGAGTCGAATATTTATTTGTGGGTTACAAACATATAGGCAGTTACAACTGTTTTATGCTGAGCCATAAAATTGATGTCAGTTCCGTAAACAAAATATAATGGCTTCCATTTATGTGTTATCAATTATTCATCAATTATTAAATTTTTGGTTGATTATCACATCTGAAGCCAAAGCCATATATGTTTTGATAATAAACCAATTCTAGTACAATTTATGATCATTGGACCAGTTTTTGGGGTTTAATTGAGTCACTCAGGTAAGACTAAAAGTCAGGTGATAGCAGTTGATATCCGCATTTAAAATGCATCGGTTGACTCATTCTTAACCCTTGTTATGAAGGGTCCAGGATATTCCTGTTTAGGCAGATGGCAGGAAGTGTAGAAAAAGATCAGCCTACACATATGTGCAGGCTGATCTAAGTTTACACTACCTGATTTTCATGTTATAAAAGAAGAGTAACAAAAATATATTTTCAAATTAAAATACAGATTCACAATAAGTGTATTTAGAGCTTTCAGACTTGATTTTAATACAATTTTGCCAAAGTTTTTTATTCAGCCATCCTGGCAACCTAAGTACAATTAAAGCATTATGTTACTCAAAAACAGTCATTACCCCTGGGAATACTTTACAAGCAAAACAGACTGATCTTAGTCCACACTGTCTGCCAGAACTTTGTGGCCTGAGCAAGGTCATTCGTGTTTACGTGGCAACACACATTTCTCTTTTGTGTACACGACAGTCTCATCAAATCACATAAATAGTGAATTTAAAATTCTAACAGATTGTCTTTAAAAGGTAATTGACTTTAACCCTTGTCATGCTGAGCCTGGAATATTCCTGCTTTGGCAGGAGCTATAGACAAACATCAGCCTGTACATTGTGTGCAGTCTGATGTTAGTCTACACCACCTGTTTCTCACTTTCAAACCAGAATTGCAAATTTATTAAGTTTTTAAAAAAAAAAATGACCTACAGTCGGTACTTTCAGTGCTTTTGTCCTTTGATTTTGGTGCAAATTTTTAGCCAAAATTTATTCAGCATGACAAGGGTTAATATCTCAGCACAACTATTTTATGCCTCTCAGCAGTGGAACCACAATTTTTTTTCCAATCAGCAACTTTGGAGGTCATTAATACTCGGAGCAAATTATTTAATTTGTAAATTCAAGTTTGAATTTTATGAATAAGATTAACTTACTGATTATAATTACAAATACAGGATTATCTTCCTTTGTTTACATTCGGACTCGCTAGACGCTTTACTATAAATAACCCTCGTTATCAAGCGTCTCTATGACTCAATGAGTCTTCAGTTTTTCTTGAGGCTTAAGCCTACTAGAAAATTGCAGGGGTGGTGGTGGGAAATTTGTAATTATAATCAGTAAGTTAATCTTATTCATAAAATTCAAACTTGAATTTACAAATTAAATAATTTTAATTTCACTCGATTAACTTACTGATTATAATTACAAATACAGGATAGTTTTCAAAGCAATACAAAATTTGCTTACCCTGTATAACTGGTGGAAGAGCAATTTTCTTTCCATATCCAAGGAATAAATCTTCTAGATACAAGAGTGCTTCATAATCTTGATGTTCAATCTTTAAGATTCTGTATCGTAACACTGAATGTAACCACATGTATATCCCACTATGTACATATATCTATATCTAATATGTCCCTACATATTCCATCATATGAGAAATCATAAAGTATTTACACAAAAACTTCCAAACCGCGACTCGCCGAAAGGACTAACCCACACTTGTTTCTATCAAACATTAGTTCAAAAAATAAAACCCTCGATAATAATGTGTTATCTTCTAGTAATGCAGTCATTATTTACACAATTAAATGTCTTATTTGACATTTCTCGAAATGAATTATGCTGACTTGAGCACTTCACATGGAATATCCCTCAAATAGTATTTACAAAATGTTGATTGCCTACTCCAATCTGCTGCCGTTAAAATTGACTCAATGGAAGCACCTTTCATTAAGGCGTAAGAGGGACCTATAGCCCTAGTGCTGTGACCTTTGGCACGCTTTCCCAAAGTTAATTTGATTGTTTGACTAATCCAACTTGAAATAGTTTGAGATGTTACCGGTTGATGTGGTTCATTTAAACCCAAAAACACCCTAGTCTGATCTGAACCATCACCTTGTTTCCTGAATTTTTCTGTGTGTTTCAAATAATAGTATAGAGAACGTTTTGGATCCAGATACTTATTCTCTGAAAATGCTGGGATGAAAATCTTTGAATCAAAATGTCCTTGTCTGTCTTGCTTTGAAAGCCCATGTCTTCTAAATGTAATCCCAGCTTTCTGGACAGTTACAGAGCCTTCTCCTAAATGCAGAGATTGGAGGTCACTACATCTCCTGTAAGTAGTAATAGCAATAAGAAATACAGTTTTCAAAGTCAATATATTCAGAGTTGCCTTATATAAAGGTTCAAATGGCTTCTTTTGCAAAGCTTTCAAAACCTTTTCTAAATCCCATTCCGGTATTAACCGCTTTTGTGGTGGCCTGGAATGGAATATACCCCTTATTAATCTTAAAATATCTGGGTGTTGGCCAATCTTAAAACCATCCACAGATGGCAGGATATTTGACAATGTTGATCTATAGCCAGCTATTGTCCTATACTGTAGACCTGAGTGATACAAGTCAGTTAAGAAGTCTGAAACCTCAATTAAAGTTGCCTTATTGGGATCAATTTCCCTTTGACTACACCAGCCACAGAATCGTTTAAATTTAGCATTGTAATCTTTTTGAGTACCTTTCCTCCATGAGGCTCTGAATAATTCTCTAGTGTTCTCAGAAAAGCCTCTCTCTTGGAATTGTCTGTCGATAGCACCCATGCCACTAACTTGAACAATTCCGGTTGAGGATGGAATATTTGTGTCTGCGGCTGACTGAGAAGATTGGGAATTACTGGGAGTCTCACTGGGCAAGCTACTAGATACTGAAGAATCTCTGAGTACCAGTGTCTCCGTGGCCACTGTGGTGCAATTAGAATTATTGTACAGTGGAACCGCATAAAATGTTTCAGAACCTTCGGAATCAGGCATAGAGGAGGATAAGCATATGCATACATGTTCTCCCATGGTATTGAAAGAGCATCTACTGCATAAGCTAACCTGCTCGGAAACCATGTGCAAAAGATTGGTGTTTGACGATTCTGAATCGAAGCAAACAGATCCATCATTGGAACCCCAAAAATGGAAAAGACTTTCTGAACAATGTCCTTGTTCAAAGTCCATTCTGTTGCTCTGATCCTCGTGCGGCTCAGCTGGTCCGCAAGCTGGTTCATCTTCCCACATATGTGAACTGCCTTCAAACTTATATTGTTCTGAATCGCTAGATTCCAAAGGTCCCAAACTCTGCCACATAACTGACTTGACCTTGTGCAACCCTGATTGTTGATCGTCTGAACTACTGTCGTATTGTCCGATTTTATCAATACTGACTTGTTCTCTAATTGGGGAAGAAAATGTTTGAGTGTGAGGAACACAGCTTCCAATTCTAGCATATTTATGTGCCAAAGTTTCTGGTTCTCGGTCCAAGACCCCTGTATATACTGATTTCCCATGTGCCCGCCATACATCGTTTTTGATGCATCTGTGGTTATGCACACTTCTGGTAATTTCTGATTCAAATAACGACCCTTGAAAATGTTTACTTTCTGTCTCCACCACCTGAAATGACTTTCTAGGTGTTGAGTAAATGGTATTGAAGTTTGAACAGACTGTTTTGCCGGAGACCAAAAGCTCAATAGGTGCAACTGAATTGGTCGCATGAATAGACGAGCATTGGGAACCAGTTGTATACAAGATGCCATGAGCCCCAGAAGTACTAGAAAATCCCTTGCAACTGACTGACCTTGACATATCTTGTCTATTGCTTGCTGAATTTTTGCATATCTCTCTTCTGTCGGACACACCCAACCCAGAAAAAGATTGAACAGTGACCCTAGATAAATAATCTTTTGACTTGGTATCAAATTTGACTTTTCTAGATTGATCATAAATCCCAACGAAGTCAGAAGACTGAGGCAATTTTCTCGATCCTGAAGAAGTTGTTTTCTGATCTGATTGAGCCCTAACCAATCGTCTAGGTATACAGCCAGGCGAATGTTTAGAGTATGTAAATGTGCAGCCACTACTGCTACTATCTTTGTGAAGACCCTCGGAGCGCATGTTGGGCCAAAACACATTACTTTCCACTGATAACAGCGGTTTTGAAAGCAAAACCGTAGAAACTTGCGATGTTTTGGAAAGATTGGTATGTGCAGATAAGCATCTGTTAGATCTATTGATATTGCCCAGTCTCCTGGCTTGGCCAGGTTTATGACTTTTTGTAGGGTATCCATTTTGAAGTGTTTCTTTGCTAAGAACTGATTCAGAGGTCGTAAGTTTATTACTGGTCTCATTTTCCCATTTTTCTTTGCCACCAGAAAGAGTGTACTGTAAAAACCTGAATTTGTTTGTTCTGGTGGCACTATCTCTATCGCATTTTTTTGAAGCAAGGTATCTATTTCTTTTGCGATTAAAATTTCGTTTTGCTGAGAAACTACAGTGGGCTTTATCCCCAGAAACGGTGGAGCCTTTAAGAACTCCAGCTTGTACCCATTTTCTATAATATCTAAGACCCATTGATCTTGAGTGATTAGTTTCCAATTCTCCAGAAATAAACTGAGACGACCTCCGACCGGTATATCTGGTCTTAAAGCTAAAATTTGACTGTCCATGCTTACCTTTGAGTCATTTCTTTTTAGGGATACGAAAAGTAGGTACTCTGGATGTATTATCCCCTGTACTACTACTATCCCTTGGTTTTCCCCGTGACTCGGAAAATGTCACTGTACTGGATTTCCCTGCCGACCCACTCTGATACGGCCTGGATCTGGGCTGAGAATACTGAAAAGTGGAACTTTTTTGTCTTTTCTCTCCCGATGAATCCGATTTCCCAGAAAATTTACGTTTGAGTCCTTTGGACGAAAGTTCTGGAATAAGATCGTGTAACTGGTCTTTTTGTTCTTTCCTATTTTTCAAAGTCTCCTCAAGACCTTTTCCAAAAACACCATTAGCACTAAGAGGTAAGCCGGTCACTTTTGCCTGCAAGTCTTTCAATGAGCCTAGGCCTGAATCTGTGCATGCTACTTTCCTCCTAATGACATGGTGAAAAGCACCTGCACGGCCAAATTGATCCATTGCCTTTGATGACATATCAAAAATATCTCTCACTGTCTGAATGGCTTTGTCAATATTAGGATTCTTATCCTTTAGTGTAGATAACAGTGACCCTAGTCCCTGCTGTAAATATGCTTGAATAACAATGCCCATTCTTGCTGACCACTGTCCATGATAAGCTAAACATTCTATAGTCTTGAATGGCTGTGTTGCCAACATTCTACTTGTTGTCCAAGGCTTCATGTTTTGTCCATGTCTATTGCGAAGCATTGTTTCCAACAAGTCGTCCAGTTGAGGTACTTTCAAAAAATCCTCCGACTTTTCATGAACAGGAAAGGACTGTCTATATTCATCCTTAAAGGCTGAAAGTCTATCTGGCTTCTCACTACGCCAGGATTTAGATAAAATGTTCATCTGGGTATCCTCCAAAACAATGCCATCAAGCTGGCTGGTAGGTTTCTCAACATGAAACAGCAATGCCAAACCATCACCATGTTGGTTTTTGACACAAGAGTAATGACTATGTGGCTTCACCGATGCCGCTTCGTCACTAGAATCTCTGGACTTCTCTGACCCATGGTCATAGTCCTGGAGAGAAGAGTGTGAGGGACTTTCACCAAATAAGTCTCTCAACTCACTGCGCCGTGGCTGTAAAGAGATGACATCATCATCTCGTCTGTCACGTACGAAAAACCCGGCGGTTGAAGAGGCAGGGCCAGAACCCCCCTGTAACAGCTGCATAATGGAATCAAATTTCTTCTCCACATTTTGTTCTAAGCAAACAAATTTGCTCTCGAGGTCACGTACCGTCAATCTCTTGGGTGTAGGTTTCGGAGTCGATACCCCACCCACTCCGGTGTCCGAGCACGTGTCCCGACTGTCGTCCTCTTCTTCGCGAAGTTTCACGGCAGCTTCGGCCATAATGCCGACAAACGTGAATGAAACAATAACTAAAACTAAACAGTTAATAAAAATTTTCCTCATAGACAAAGTCTAACCTATCAACTAAAAAGGTAGAGCAAAAAATATACGTCCGAATGCTTCGACGCCGAAAGAAAAACTGAAGACTCATTGAGTCATAGAGACGCTTGATAACGAGGGTTATTTATAGTAAAGCGTCTAGCGAGTCCGAATGTAAACAAAGGAAGATAATCCTGTATTTGTAATTATAATCAGTAAGTTAATCGAGTGAAATTAAAATTAATTATGGCAATGCCACAGCTAAGCCTAATGTTCATCCATCTAGGAATTATTTCTTCATAATGTTCATCCATCTATAAATGATTTGTTAAACAAGAGGGCAGGAATGGCCCTTAACCGCCCCCCTGAATTTTATTGGTCCAGTGGATCTCAACAAAGTAAGTTTCTGGCAAAGTTTGCCAAGTTCGTGAAGAGTACAGATGTTTTACCAAGAATTCAAAGTGAATATATGCTGCCCTCCTGAATACTTCGGAGAACATGCTTAAGATTTCGGGCTCAAAATAAGCTCCGCCATGCCATGCCCATAAAAATTCCAATAGCAAGTTTTGAGAAGTTTCACACAAGGAACATTTCTGCCAAGTTTGATTTTAATCCACTCATTGGCTACTGAGAAGAAGACATTTTTAGGTTTCAGGCTAAAAATAAGCCCCACCCTGCCACGACCTTATCTATGGGCCAATCAAAATTTAGTGAACAATTTTTGAAGAGGGTCACCCATGGAACATTCTGGTAAAGTTACCTTGAAATTGACCCAGTGGTTCGGGAGGAGATATCGTTCCGACTTTGGGCTCAAATTAAGCCTTACCCTGCCATACCCATATTTATGGGCCAATCAATTTTTTGCAAACAATTTTTGAAAATCTTTCAGGCCTTAATTCAGTCTTACTATAACTAGTAATGAAAGAGAGAGTGTGTATTTCGGTTAATTTATCGTCGCTACGGTAGCACATGCCCATAATGAGCGACGCCCCCCAGAAGACGGTAAGTTGTTACAGGGGATAGTGCAAGGATACATGATGAATCTACTGCTGAGATCTGCCATGGTTCTTTAACTTGTTTGGTGTAAAGCACCATATCAGGGGGCCTCGGTTTAATGTTTTGTCAGAGAGACAATTAGATTTTGTTAGTGTGCACTGCCAGCCAGGAACTGAACCCATGCCATTGAACTTCATTGGTTTTGAAATCCGGTGACCTACCAACTGAGAAAGGCAGCAATGCTACAACATTTAGTTCTACTTTCATTTTCAAACTATCGCTGGATCGTGATAATTTACCTTGCAATAGCAATAGGTCGATAGCATTTTTTCAAGTCAATAGATATCGCAATAATTTCTCTGACTATCGCTAGTTTACAATAGGTTTTTTTTTTAAAATGAAAGTAGAAATAAATGTAGTAGCATTGCTGCCTTTCTACATATTTTTATCAGAGAATGAGGTCAAATCCAATTCTTTTTAAAGGAATATTTGTAATTAACTTATTTGATCATTTATTGGCCATTAACAAGGTAAACAGGATCTTACAAGACCAATTTAAAGTTACTGTCTAATAAAAGGGGGACGCTTTTACATTGATTATTATCTTTTTTTCTGTAAAAACAACTATTGTGAAAGTATTGCAATAGTTTTCTGACTATTGCAATACTATTCCAATAGCAACTTTACTATCACAATACTATCGTGATACTAATTTTGAACTCAATAGTCACCCCTAATGTCAGATGACCTTGACCTTGTCACATGACCTTGACTTTGGTATTAGCAGATGCGGATTATCAAGATCTTTCATCATGCCAAAGATGAGCCTTGTAGCTTAAATAGGCTTGAAGATATTGGCAATGTTAAGTTTTTGGAGTTATTTAAAAAAACCAAGTCGTGCAGTTAACAGCATCGCCAAATGGCAAGGTGAATGATTAAAGAATGAAATTGAATGAGTATGATGAATTGCTTTGACTGAAAAAATAAGGGAGGTTTTCCAATATCGCTAATTTTGTTCAGGATGAACAAAAGTAGCGATATTCATTACCTTCCTTTAGAAAAACACGGATACAAGTTTTATAAATAGCTTCCCTTCTCTTTAAGAACCAACCAGAGGAATATAATTACACTTGTGTCAGTGAAATAGCATTTATCTCTAGCTTTATTTATTTTAAATAAAGAATTTGATCTTACTTTTTATTAATTGTGGAGCGTTTTTGCTTGGTTTTGAATGAATGTTCTGAATGAATGAATCGAGCGCTAAGTGAGCGATTTAGAAAGGTTTTGATTGAGATGAATGTCAATTTCCCCATGTAACCAACTGTATAAGTTTAAAAGATGTAAGATAAAAAATGACTGTAGTACAAATATCGTCCTAGTTCACTAGTATCATTAAATTGTCTTCCTCTTAACTCCCAACATCCTGCCTCAGAGTATCCCGTATCATGAATTGTGACACTTCCAATTTCAATTTACTCCAAACATTGATATCTTTACATATTTGACCATGAAAAGCCAATTTCCTTTTATAAATATACCCTATATTTTTAGTGCAGTTTAATTCTTTGAAATCTATGCATGATTTGTCAATGATACTGAGCATATTGTGTAGTTTTAATTCAATTTTGTACGATTCTCTAAATCAAATTCAATTTTTCTCATCTAAACATAAACGACATGTTTCATCTCTATCATAATTACATCGTTGGATTACTTGACTCAATGTTTCAAACTTGCAGCATCCTGATGTTTTTGTTTTTTAATGATAAATTGTGAAAAATACAGACCTGTGTTGCATCTGCCTTTCTTTGTTTACCTCTAATTTCTGATATCCTCCGATTTCCCTGTATCGGGTTACCCCGGGTGTTCATCCAATCACAATATATAGTTTACAATAGTTTTTTTTTTGAAAATGAAAGTAGAAATAAATGTAGTAGCATTGCTGCCTTTCTACATATTTTTATCAGAGAATGAGGTCAAATCCAATTCTTTTTAAAGGAATATTTGTAATTAACTTATTTGATCATTTACTGGCCATTAACAAGGTAAACAGGATCTTACAAGACCAATTTAAAGTTACTGTCTAATAAAAGGGGGACGCTTTTACATTGATTATTATCTTTTTTTCTGTAAAAACAACTATTGTGAAAGTATTGCAATAGTTTTCTGACTATTGCAATACTATTCCAATAGCAACTTTACTATCACAATACTATCGTGATACTAATTTTGAACTCAATAGTCACCCCTAATGTCAGATGACCTTGACCTTGTCACATGACCTTGACTTTGGTATTAGCAGATGCGGATTATCAAGATCTTTCATCATACCAAAGATGAGCCTTGTAGCTTAAATAGGCTTGAAGATATTGGCAATGTTAAGTTTTTGGAGTTATTTGACCTTGAAGGATGACCTTGACTTTGTCACATGACCTTGACTTTTGTATCAGCAGATGCAGATCTTTGAGATCTATCATCATGCAAAATATTAGCCTTGTAACTTGAATAGGCTTGAAAATATTGGCAATGTCTTAGTTTTTGGTTAACTTTTTGAGTAATTTGACCTTGACAGATGACCTTAACCTTGTCACACAACATTGACTTTGGTATCGGCAGATGGGGATCATTGAGATCTATCATCATGCCAAATATGTGCCTTGTATCTTGAATAGGCTTGAAGATATTGGCAATGTTAAGTTTTTTGGTTAACTTTTTTTATTTATTTGACCTTGAAAGATGACCTTGACCTTATCACATGACCTTGACTTTGGTATCAGCTGCTGTGGATCATTGAGATCTATCATCATGCCAAATATGAGCCTTGTATCTTGAATAGGCTTGAAGATATTGGCAATGTTAATTTTTTAAGTTAACTTTTGCAGACAGACAGACGGACGGACCAACAGGACAATGGTAAAACAATATGCCCCCAATCTTTCAATACGGGGCATAAAAAGGGATTCCACAACTGTACCTCTCTTAAAATTCCTCATGCAAAATTGATAACATCTAGAATGAGTCACCCACCAGAAATATCCAAAGGGGAGTTAGGCAGTATGTATAGATAGTCATGAGTTATGTGTCAAGAGTAAACATGAATGCACGGCTTATCTTAGACCTACTAACGTAAAGTGACCTAAAGTCGTCATATTTAGCTTTTCAAACATTATTTGTACCTAAAGTCGTCAAATAACTGTTTCCCTCCTTAGTTTATATCAAAATGGAACCATTCATGTACATTTCTATATATAAATATATATTCTAATATTTAAAACACTTAAGATATTGGTTAAGAAAGAAGGCGGGGGTCATGCTGACGACTTTTGGACATAGTAAACCTAAAGGAGTCACTACAAGGTTCCTATAGTCGTCAGGGGGTCCAAAAGTCGTCACAGACTCTTAAGCCTGTAAAAAAGCCCAATATATAATAAATGAATACTGTAAAACGTGCTTTATTTTATTTCCAATGCAATAATGCAACATCGCTCCCAAACCAAGAGTTATAATACGATGTTGTGAAATTAGATACTGCAGAAATATATACCGATTTCCTAAATGTAACCTATGTGTTAGCATCTTTAGGCTTAAAAGGGTGAAATGGTAGTATTGTTGCGAGAAATACTTGAAACTCATTGATAGGTGCTCCAGCCTCCGCGATGTGACTAACTGATTTATCAAAGCGTCGGTATCCCACTTGGATAAACAAGGTCTCGTCTAAATCAAGTGACCTTCGGTTCTTTGACATTTGATCTATTTGCATATTATAATTTCGACATAAATATCTATATGTATGAGCAAAGTCAATCAATGAAGGTGAAGTCAATGCATCTTCACATTGTATTAAAACAAAAATACTTTTTTGATCAAAGATTTGTAACAGAGACGTTGATTAAGGACGTTACGTCGCACGTGTCTTATAGTGGAAAACTTGGCCTCCTTATCTGAGGTGCGTTCGTTAGAGCAAGACGAAAAATCCATCTAAATGAGATTTTTAAGTCGTCGTAATGAACGATTTTCGATATTTTGAGTGAAGATATTCGACGTCGTCATGACTACTCGATTTAAGCCAATGCAAAACCATCTTCGTTTCCTCATTGAGATATCTTATTCTTATTGAGCCGCTCAAAAATCTCGCTCTACCGAACGCTTTATCTTACAAATCTTAATAAGAATCTCGCTCTAACGAACGCACCTCAGGTTCCACACTTTCTCACCAGAGATCCAACTTAGACTGGAGACCTTAGTGTTCGTTGACGTAGCTGTTAGATTGAAAAATCCCAAATATCGTGACGTCATTCGACGTCTTAGACGAACGTTGTTTTCCAGCGTCAGACTGATCTTGTTCTTTATATAACCGCTCTGAGGCATGTTATACCGGTGCAAAAGGTACAAGATAGCCTGTCCGGAAACATCAAAGTCATTTGCAACGGGTTGTCCTACAGAGCCTGTTTGGGGCGACCAAAAACTTTATGACGTTGTTCCTCCGTTCGTTTGACATGTTTTCATTACAGGCGTGTGCCAAGACGTTCGATTTCAAAAGCAATCAAGCAATGGCATTTCATCCACAACACAATGGAGAGCTATTAATACTTTTCAGTTAACTTGGAACTGCACTTGCTGAATGAGAATTCAGATTTTACGTTATTTGACGTAGACTTCAGTTCATGTGATATTCTTACATCCTAATAACTGTTCACACATCAATCAAACTTTATCGAAGTTTTTTACATGAACACAGAAAAATCGTATGTTAAATCAATGTCAAAGAACTTTTTTGAAGAGCATATATAAAAATGATTTAATCCAAATTTATTTCAATTCTACTGCACTGTGACGAGCGCCTTTCGAGGGTCGCTAGCGAACATTCAATCCTGATGTTTAAAAATCCCGTAGAGAGAGGCAGATGAATTGAATGGGGCTTGTTATTTTATATATAAGGAGTTTGTCCATAAAACAAACCCAAGCGACGGTAGCGCTAGAACTGCTGTCCTTTATCGTGTCAAGGGCCGAGCGCCTTTATCACTAGGCCACCGAGAATTTGATTCTAGTGCGTGTTTTTCTGTTTTTGTTTGTTTGTTTGTATTTTTTAACGTCGTTGCCGTAGCATGTATCCATATAAGCGACGGTAAGTTATTACCGGAGATAATGCGAGAATACATTATGAAACTACTGAGCTGTCAAGGCTCTTTTACTTGATCGATGTAAAGTACACACAGGACCTTGGCTAAACAGCTCATCTGAAAGACAATTAAAGTGTGCTTGCTCGGAAATAGAATACTTGATATCGGATTTCATGTCGTTAATTTTAAAGTAAGGTGCTCTTAAATTGGGCTAAATGGGCTGACTAATTGATTCTAGAAACCGAGGAGTTGATGTATGTCCTAAACTCGTCATCTTGGACCTAAAGTCGTCATCAAGATTCAAGTTAGTTTATTGAGTAAATACCTATGACCAAGTAATGAAGGGAGGTCATACGTTTAGAAAAATATATCATTTGAGAGTCGGAGTTATCTCCTAAATTGTTCACGTGATGGTTTGTTTACATTCAGCTTTCGCGCAACAGCATTTGTCTTTCCCAAACAACTTCGCGAGTTTCCATCTCGAGTGCGAAAAACACGAGTTCGGGACACTTGGCTTTTTTCAGTTTATTGTAAAAGATATTAAATGCTTAAAGACTACATATGAAGTAAAAAACATTAATCTATCAAATAATGACGCGAAATCTTTATTGAAATCAATGGATATGACAGAAAACGAGGTCACAGATAAGTGACGACAATAGGACACTGACGACTTTAGGGCACTTTACGTTACTTAATCCAATTATCGGTTCAAAAAAAAAAAAAAAAAAAGAAAAAGAAAAAAAGGCTGAAACGAAAAATAAGATAACAGGACAAGCTATTCAGTGGAATGATTTAAAGATATGTATGGCGTGTAATCGGTTGCAAAATTATATGAAAAAAATATTTGTTCTATAATACAAATATTTATTCCAAAAATAAATAAATTATGGTAAAAAGAAAATATATATTTAATAAATTGAATTATTTGTTCTATAGTTATTTATATTTATTCAATAATGATAAATATTTATTCTATAATTATGATTATTTTTTAAAAAAAAAAATAAATAATTTATTCAATAATCAAAAATATTTATTCTATAATTGTAAATATATGTTGTATAATGAAAAAAATATTTATTGTATAATTTGAAATATTTATTGTATAGTTTAAAATATTTATTGTATAATCTAAAATATTTTTTCAAAGATTGAACATAAATAATTATTTCTATAATTTAAAATAATTTATTCAATATCTCACACAAAAAATTTATTCAATAATTAGCATTCTGGGAAGGAAGTGGCTAGCCATAGACTGGGAACATGATCGACTTTCACGATCTAGACTGGCAAATCAACGTTATTTCCCGGAAGATTTTAACAGGCTCAATTACGAAGTTGACTGTGTTAATACTTTCAAAGAGAGGAAAAAGTGACGAAATTCATCTACCCTTCAATTGAATTTGACCGATTTATTGATTTCCGGTGGTACTCCCCTTTGGCTTGCCAGTTGTTAAGAAAAATCAGTTTGGCGAAATCGTATTACTTAACCCTGTTCCTAAATTAAAGTCTTTTTGAGGAAAGGTGAACTTATGTGATCAAATGAATGTCCTTCGTGCGTTGTGTGTCGTCCGGCATCAACAATTTAAGTGTTTACACTCAAGAGGCCACAAATATGGCCCAATCTTCATGAAACTTGGTCAGAATTTTGGCCAGGTCACAAGAATGAACCCTATTGAAAATGGGAGGGATCTAGGCCATATCACGAGGAATGGGGCCTTGTTGACAATTTTCTTGTTTACACTCTAGAAGCCATATTAATGACCCAATCTTAATGAACGTTGGTCAGAATAATGGTCAGGTCACAAGAATGAACCCCATTGAAAATTGGGAGAATCCATGTCATATTACGGGGAAAAGGGTCTTAATAAAAATGTTCTTGCTTACACTCTGGAAGCCATAATTATGACGATGGTCAAAATATTGGTCAGGTCACAAGAATGGCCCCTTTTGAAAATGGGAATGGTCCATGCCATATCACGTGAAAAGGAGTCTAATGACAACTTTCTTGTTTTCACTCTCGAGGCCACACATATGGCCCAATTTTCATAAAATTTGGTCAGAATGTATACCGGGTATATGTCAAAATGATAATCTCCTTTGAGAAATGTTTTGCCATATGAGAAAATACAGGAAAAATAGCCTTTATTCTCTTTATCAACTCTAGGGGTTATCAGTATTTCAATATGTTTATCTTGTCAAAGGTTGAATCCCCCCCCCCCCCCCCCCAGAAAAACTTGTTTAGAAGTGGCTAGAATCTTATGCAGGGATCATTGGAACAGAATAATGTCTTTCTTTAAACATCTTAAATCGTTTAATGATTTTTAAAGCATTTAATTTTGCTAAGTGGGGAGTCAAAAAGGTGAAGCGATATATGACCATTATGGTCCTCCGGTTCAAGTCATCACATTGTCTCCCGCGACTCAAGGACTGTCATATGAAATTCCTCAAAAAGACTTTCATATAGGAACAGTTTTAAGTTATACGATTTCGCCAAACTGATTTTTCTTAACAGCTGGCCAGCCAAAGGGGAGTACCGCCGAAAATCAATAAATCGGTTAAATTTAATTGAAGGGTAGATGAATTTCGTCAGTTTTTCACTCTTTGAAAGTATTAACAGAGTCAACTTCGTAATTGAGCCTGTTAAAATCTTCCGGGAAGTAACGTAGATTGGGGAGATTTCCAGTCTAGATCGTGAAAGTCGATCATGTTCCCAGTCTATGGCTAGCCACTTCCTTCCCAGAATGCTAATTATTGAATAAATATTTTGTGTGAGATATTGAATAAATTATTTTAAATTATAGAAATAATTATTTATGTTCAATCTTTGAAAAAATATTTTAGATTATACAATAAATATTTTAAATCATACAATAAATATTTTAAATTATACAATAAATATTTTTTTCATTATACAACAAATATTTACGATTATAGAATAAATATTTTTGATTATTGAATAAATTATTTATTTTTAAAAAAAATAATCATAATCATAGAATAAATATTAATCATTATTGAATAAATAAAAATAACTATAGAACAAATAATTTAATTTATTGAATATATATTTTCTTTTTACCATATTTTATTTTATTTTTTTTTTTTTGGAATAAATATTCGTATTATAGAACAAATATTTTTTCCATATAATTGTGCAACCGATTACACGCCATAGATATGGGACAAAGAAAAAAATGTGAAAACATCTGAAATGATTTGTGCTTTTCACATGGTAGAAGAAGAATTCGATTGAATACCTGATATTTTACCAGCTGCAAGCATTTTGTATTATATTGGTTCCAAGCTTTAGGCTATCGCGCTGCACATAGACGGGGGAACCATAATCATCAACAACAACAACATAATGATTTTGATTTCTGATCAAAAAACGTTTAAACAGTTAAATACTTATTTATTTTACTGTCTCAAATTCATAAACGAGTATGAATGGATAGCAGACGCTTATGTATCCGTTAGTATAGATCAAGTATTCGCAAAATAACTTAATAAGGTGTTGTATTTATCCGCAATGGGTTTTCGCGGCTGAGGTGTTAATCAAAACTTAAGTTTGCAGAGAACTAGTAAAGATACTACCTGTAAAAATAGTCAAGTATATAAAATATCCTTTTTATTAAGATATATGACTAAGTACATGTCAATCAAATGTAAAAAATGAATCCTATTGATTCCTTATTTACTTCTAGTATGGTTGATTGGTGATTGAAAGAGCAGAGGCGCATTTGTTCCTAAAGCGAGATTCCTAAAGATTCTTATGAAGATTTGTAAGATAAAGTGTATGTCAGAGTTAGATTTTTAAGGCGCTTAATAAGCATCTTGGGATATCTCAATGAGCAAATGATGATGCTTTTGCATTGGCTTAAAACAAGTAGTCATTAGCCACAATTAGAAACAATCTCTATGTTCAGGCTAATAAAATGTTGTCAACTATTTTCATATTATGCCCTGCTTTGCATGTACACTTTGAGCAAAGTGGGTATAATTTGAAAACGTCTTATCATCCAGAATACAGGGCTGGTTTCTAATTGTGACCCAGTTGAAAAACAGGACTGGTTCAGACCAGAAATAAGTTGGCCCAATATCCAATTCATTTACCGATTTTTACAGGGATGCACCGGAAACAATAGAAAGAGAAATTTGATTAATTGACTAGATTTATCTATATGTACCAATGTGAAGTTTTATTATATTAATTAAACAAAAGATTGGCAAGAATGTGCAGTTTTTGCAATCTTTCTACTGCCGAGAATAAGACGCATCAGAGACAGTCTGTCTGTTCTAGTTACACTTACAATTTGTGAAAATCTTAGCTTTAAATCCATGTTTGGATCTCTTTTTTGTCGTCAGTATTTTGACAAATTTGCATTTTCATTTACAACTTGAAATTACTTCAATGTCAATGTCGGCGAAGGCTCTGCTTTTCAAAATTTCAGTGATTTCTCTTTCTCTAAGCTATAATCTTATTTGAAAGATTTTATGCAATTTAAAAAAAATTCAAGACACTTGAAGTTGTACCCTGTAAACTGATATTAAGTAAGTTAGTCTTTGATAAATAGAGGGATCTGTGTCTATAATTATATAGGCACTTACAATAGTTTTGTGCTGACCCTCAAACAGCATTGAATCAGCTATGTTTTTCTTCTATATCTAATTTCAGGATTTTTTCTTTAAGTGTCATTGGGACAAATTACCACTACAATGGCAGAAATGTCTACAAGACTTGTCCACTGAAGATCTTACCATTCTCTTGGATAAGGATAAAACAACAGCAAGGTGATCAAAATTTTCTAGTGTTCTTGTTTGACCCTTTAACCAGGGTTTTGACCCTCAAAAATTTCAAAATGCCTTTATTTTGACTCCTAAATTTTCATCCAGGAGGAGTCATTTGACCTTATAAATTTTCAGAAACTTTGCATCTTTAAACTGCTGCAAATTGTAAATATGAATCTCTTACAAAGATATGGAGGAGATAATTGATCAGCAAACCAAAAATTATTTTTCAATTTTATCCTCTCATTTTACTGTTTTGACCCCTTCAACAGTATTTTTGACCCCTTAGAATTATAGTTAAGGGGTCAATGACTCCCAACTCTGAAAACCTTGTCACTGCATTTCTTACAAAAGGCTGAATTGCTTGATCAAAGTAGTATACAAATGTCTGTGTAAAATGATAACAAGTTCACTGATTAATTTCTAGAATTTTTATATCACAGGTTTAATAGATGGCATATTGTTTTACTGTTGTCCGTCTGTCTTTATGCAAAAACTTTATTAGCAAACTGCATGGTTCATTGGGCAAGAAAGAGTCCACTTCCTTTAGATCCAAGAGATATCGAAGGGTATTTGTTTGAATCCCAGCTGTGTTACTGACCATATGAGTATATCCTTGGGCAGGGGTGCAGAAATACAGATTTTCTCTATTTTGTCCTTGGACAAGTTAAAGATTATTTTCTACTTGCCCTGTATCAAAATTAACATGTCTGCATATAAAACTGAGTAAATAAATTTCAAGAAACATTGCTTTAAATCAAGAAAATGCTAGAAAACAGCATTTTCTTCATTAAACAATGTATTCTTCCCTCTGATATATCAATTGGGATACTTTTCCAAAACTTGCCATGGTACATGTATTTTTCTTGTCCACAGACAAGTTTCCAAAGCAAAATGTACTTGTCGGCAAGTAGAAAAGCCTGTGTTGGACATGTTGGGCTTGGGATTCCAAACCCCTGTCCTTGGGTTAGGCGTTTCAGAGCCTTAGCCCGAGCCTTCTGCTAGTGATACCCAGGAACAACTTGAATAAGTAAACTTTGTGTTAAATGATTGAAAGTTTGGTTATTGTGGTATTTATATCAAACACTGTTTCAAACCAAAGTGATAATCCACCAATTTCACAAGCCATCATTACCTAAATCTTTCAAAACGCCCCTAGTCCAAAGACAGATCTCTTAAGAAGAGAAATTATCATAACTGTGACTTGGATCTTATATAACTGGAACTCTTTAATATCATCTTTTTGGCATCTAACTGAGAGGATTCTAATGACTTCAAATACTATGTGACTCAGAAAAGATTTTATGTAATAACTTATATATCTGTCTGTCATGTTCTGTTCAGTTGAAAATATTCAAGCACATGCAGAGGCTTAGTTGCCCAATGCCCTGAATTTTTAGCGAGGCTCCTGAAATTCTTGATAAATTGCCAATACAGCCTATGTCAAATATATAAGTTTCGTTTAAACATATTTTATTACCAAAACTATTCATATTTACATACTTAGATATAGAGCAATTACAATTATTTTATGGTAAAACTAAAATGGGTTTGACCACAAGTTCTCTCAACTTAGAAATGGTTATCG